>CM035412.1:8528727-8931227 GCA_020310875.1 Ceratopteris richardii
GGGAAAACACGAAGAAAGAGAAAGGGTGCTACAGGATGTGCGATACTTACCAAAATTTCAGATCTACAGAAATAGAGAGGTGTGTGTAGAGAAAGAGAGAGAGGGAGAGGGAGAGAGAGAGAGAGAAAGAGAGAGATGTGTGTACACAGTATGCTCAGAATGTAGTTCGTGTGCGCAATCTCGACAGAAGCGGACTTTCATTCAAAACGCGAGCAAATGTCGATTTTTTGCTCTCGGGTCTGGTTAAAATGTAGCGTCAGTATAAGCGTCGGTATGAGCATTGGTATGAGTGTCGGTATAAGCGTCGATATAAGCATCGGTAATTTCCAGTAAATTACCGAGGCTCATACCGTCGGTATTGCCTCCGTGGTTTCTCAAGCATTTTTAACGGTCATACCGACGCCGAGGCATGACCGTCGGTATGGACAACGTCGGTATGCCCTTGATATGTTGTAGTGTTCTGAGATTTCTTGCTATAGAGAGGCTATGCAAAGAATGGATCAAGAGTGAATTGGATTCTATTCACAAGAATGGTACAAGATTTACCATGTAAATGGACATATGAGCTTAAATTCAGATGGGGTAGTGCTTCACCAAACAATAAAGCAGGACTAGTTGCAAAGTGTTTTAAGGAATAACATGGTGTTTATTTTGACAAAATATTCTCTTCAGTAATCAAGATAAGTACACTACACATGTTCCTTGGATTCATTGCTATAGAGGGCTTAGAGCTAGTCCTAACGGATATGAAAGCTAGTTTCTTGCATTGAGATCTTATAGAGGAGATCTAAATGGAAGAACTAGAGGGTTATTTAGTTCTTGGAAAAGAGAGTCTAGTTTCTAAGCTAAACCATAGCTTATATAGATTTAAAGAGTCCCCTAGGGAATGGTGCCAAAAGTTTGATGGCTTTATAAAGTCTCAAGGCTATTCTCAAAGCAACGGGGATCATCGTCTCTTCACAAGGAGATGCTCATATAGTAGCTTGATATGCATGATACTTTATGTCGATGATATGTTGATTGCTTGGAAGTCCTATGATCGCTTGTGACTATTGAAAAAAGAATTTGAGTGAGGCATTTGATATGAAGGATTTGATTGATGCCAAACATATTCTCGGCATGCACATTACTCATGATAGGAGTTAAAGATGCACATAATTGTGTCAAAGTGAGTACATATCCAAATTTCTTGACAAGTTCAATATGAGAGGTGGTAAGACATTGTTGGAGATTGAGGACTCTAGAAGCACATGAATAACACAAGCAAGAAGAAAAATCTTGAAGCACAACAAAATACAGAATGTATTACCATGTGAATATAAAAAGATGAGTGACCCTTTAGGGTTATATGCATATATACGAGCTAGGAGGAAAAAAAATCATAGAGGGCGAGATAAGTGCCCCAAAGGTCCTAAGTGTGTTCACAAACATCACTACAAAAATATATTAGCAATTCTGTTGGGAGGGATGCAATGAACCAGGATTTGGCACTCATGTATAACAAAGAGCCAAGATATGTTGAAAGCGATCAATCCACAAAAGCAAGTAATCCCAATGCTTTGGGAAAAGGTTCAAAATTCTCCGTAGGGTAGAGCCTTTGTCAAATGGTCTACAACATTATCCTGTGTGGGCATATAACCCAAATTAATCTCACAAGCAAAGAAACTCTACATGAAATAATGATAGTGCACCTCAATATTCTTTGTGTGAGCATGGAACAGAGGGTTCCTTGCAACTGTCAATGCACTTAAACTATCAGTAAAGATGGACATGGGACAAGACTAACCAACTTCTAAATTAGCGAAAAATAATCTAAGCCATACACATGCAATAATCAATGTGAAAGCTACCCTATACTCAACGACATATACTAGAAGTGGCCACAATAGGATTCTTCTTGATGAACCAAGATATGCATGAGCTACTCAACATGAAGCAAAACCACTAATGGACACATGGGTGTCATAGCAATGAACCCAATCTAAGTAAGAAAAGGCAAAAGCATGTGATGGTAAAAAAAGAAGTACATAATCTGCATGCTTAACATATAAGGTGCTCTAGATTGGACTGTTCTCAAAACCATGTGCAATGAACTATGTATGTAGCTTTTCATCTCAAACATGTGGCACTTGCTTTAACCCATATAATACTGTTTTTAAGCCTGCACACTTTGGTTTCATGCCCTTTCTACAAAAAGCCATAGGTTTCAAATACATACACTTTTTCATGTAAGTCACCATTCACAACTGCAATTTTAATGTCCAACTGATATTGATTCCAATGATGATGAGCTGCAAATGAAAAAAAATGCTACAAACAATGGTCATTCTACATGTGGGAGCAAAGGTTGCATCAAAATCAAAGCCTCTATCTTGAGCATAAGCTTTGAAAGCAAGCCTCACCTTGTACCTGTCAACTATTCCATTATGCTTACATTTTAGCTTGTATTCCCATTTAGTGCCAAACCCATTCTTCATAATAACATCATATTCTAATTGCATAACAAACGTTCAATTTTCTATATTTCGTGCTTAAATCAAAAGAAACTAGCTTATTCTCATAAAAAATTCTAGAGATATTCATTGCATAGAAAGCTAGTGCCAAGGAAGCAATATGAGAGCTTGAACCAGTGCAATATGACAAAGGTGCATATAATTTGCTTCCTCTCAAATTCACAACCGATTTAGGCATAGATTTAGATTCTTATGTGAGACCTCTCATCAACACGTGCATCATGTAAACTTGCATTAGCAATAGAATGATCTACACCATCATGTGGAACTTATAAAGGCTACAAAATTCCCTCATTTGGAGTATCACTTGATTCTCCACTTGTAAAAAGAGGTAGCAAAGTGTCATACACATGTTTAGAGCTAAGTTATATCTCCTTGGCCCATGAAAGTAATGGATGAAATGCATCTTCCACAAAACATCATCAAAACTAAACAAAATGCATTTAATTTGTGGATGGTATAGGTGATAGCCTTTCCTTTCAAAACTCTATCCGACAAAAATACATTTCACTACTTTATCATTCAATTTTCCCTCTTGTTGCTCAAGCATTCTCGAGAGGATGGGAATGCTCAGTTGGTGGATTAAGTCAACTGCGAAGTTCAACACTCACATAGGGTGATTCTAGCAAACTCATGTAATTTTGTAGCACTTCGAAGAAAAACATTAGCAATAAAAGCTTTATTTGTATCAACAACTTGTGTTCTGTGAGAGTATGGTATGTCCCTTATTGAAGTTCATATGAACATCCATCAATGGATATGTTAAAAGTAGTTAAGCCAATCTGAATGATTACATAAAGTAAGAACTTGAAATACCTTTGATTCATATGGACATATAGTTTTAGCAATACAATTGCAAGCTAATGTGTTTCTTCCCATTAAGCATTTAGAAAATAAGTGACATATATATGGTTAAGTTTAAAATACGAACAAATTGTCTATTATCTTTGGTAAATGGAACACAAAACTACATATGAATATCTAGAACAAATTTCCTCATATGCATATGCACATCTGATTTGACCCTTGGAACCTTATAAACATCAAATAAGAAGAGGTTTAGATGTGCTATCGTACGAAGAAAAAGACGTTGCAATGCAGCTTTCTGTTCGAATCATGGAAACGAAAAAAACATTTTGTAAAAAAATCATTCACTTGCACCTCAAGAAAGGTTAATAAAACAACACAACAGGATTCAAGCAATTACGACAGACAACAAATTGATATGGTCCTACTTCTCAGTCATTCATTAGAGCAAAAGGTAGGTAATATTCCAATATCGATCATCAAACCTGCGTCATTCATTAGAGTATAAGGTAGGTAATATTCCAATATCGATCATGAAACCTGCTGACACCAACTATTAGTCAAGCAGTTTTATTGACAACCTTCAATGCCATGTTTAGCACGTTCAATTGATGATCATCAAACGCTCTCTTTATTTTATACGAAATGATCCGTGGTCCACAAAATAAAATATTGAAAGGTTTTGGATTGGTTTAAGTCAAGATTTGTCAACATATGCTGTCCATGGTCAAATGTAATGCAAATGCAAATGAAACATTAAGAAGTACTTATTTACCGAGAGTTATCAAAACGTACATATAAGATTGACAAAGCTTAGAGATGATATGTGAGTGTTTCCCGTCGATTTACATGTAAGAACATTAAGATAAATATGCACATGGACACATGCACATACTTACATTTTTATGTGTTTGCAATTCACACCACTGAGGCAAAAGTATGTGCATACAAAAGATAATTTAGATATATGCGAACTAGAGTGTAGATATGCACTCATACCAATGCATTCGTATACTTCTAATTTATCTCTAGCTCCATCACCTCTTTGCAGGAACAAAGCGAGGATAAAAGATCATGAAGTCAATCTTACATACTACCAATTATAACTAGATGTGAAGCACACATTTCAAGTACCAACAAAAGATCAAAACTCTTTTAAGTGTAGAAATCACCGATATCCATTCGTTTTATTATTCCTCATTTTCGATGAATGTTCTTAATAGAGCTTTGAATTGTTGCTTCTAGCTAGCTTCATTTTCAAATCATGACCACATCCACCCCCTCTGAACTTGTGCATCCTCCAGATATGCCAATCTGCATACATATCACTAAACACAAGCAAGCATCAAGTGGTCATGGCAAGAAAAACATCACTTAAAGGAAAATTTATTTACATGCGTAAAATCTGAAAGCGAAATGAACTTTGTGTAAATTAAGAGAAAGAAATAAACACAAGTATTGCATAGAATCCTATTGAGATATTCTAACACATTCAGGTGAGAAATCATACAAGCAGATTAAAAACTCACTAGTTCTTTCGCTAACTTAACCTGGTCATATCTACTAGCCCATCCTAAACATATACATATACAAGCGCTTACTAACCCAATTTGTGAAAAATCAATCTAACTTCACTGTTGATTTCTCACTCTCTAGTTCCCCATCAAACCTTGGATTATTTTTCTTTTTGCTTTTTATTTTTATTTTTATTTTGTTCTTCAATCTAGCTTCGCCTTTTGTTTTTTATTTTGTTTATTTATTTTTCTTTCACACAAGTTGGCCTATGCGGACGTCGGGTGCAACTCATGGACCTGTCCACCTAGCCAGGTTTGCCCCACTCGTCTATTGACCAAACATAGCGCAGGACGCACAAGGTCAGCTCTCATGGCTCTGACCATCCGATCAAAGTAACTCCACCCGCCTATCGTCCCGCATCAGCACATGACCACATATAGGTTAGGGCTTACGAAACAAGTAGCATCGATTGGCCCTGACCACCCGATCAGGATTAATCCACCTACCTACTAGCTCATCGTAGTGCCTAACGACATGAACACATACACATATATATAACTTGCTGGTATATGAAGACTTTTTCTTTTCTAATCCGTAAACTTTCTGAAGGTTTGATCAAATGAGAGATCAAAAGTAGAGTCAACTAAATCTCACTCATCAAGCTTTCCAGAGTACAAGTATATACATATATTTAGTTTTGGTTTCCCTTCACTTTCCTTGGCCTTGGTTTTTAAAGTAGTAATTTGTTTCCTAATCCTACTTGTATAATTCTAACCGTTCATGCATTATGCCTAAACGTAGTAGATGTATGGAATTCTCGGTTCACTTGAGTCTCCTAATACTTATTCACTCTTTCATATATCACATGTTTATTTATTTAATGCATACTTACATATACACATTTATATAAAGAGGAAATAAATTTGTAAAAGAAACTATATCACCTTTAGGATTTCAAAACTTGATGATCACTCTTCTTCAAACATCTCTAACTAGATCATCCTACATAAAACAGAAGTTTATATCACAAGAGTTTATATACAAAGAGTTATTTAGAAGGAAAATATAACCTGGGTTTATTATGTACATTGGTAATTGACTCCTTGTTGACTTCCAAAGATTTCTCTTGGTTTTATTCTTCATAAAAAATCTAACTTGGTTTTCAGAAGAGACAATATTTACACATAGTTTAACATAAAATTTTAGTTTATCTCTGAGATGGCTCCTCCTCCTCACGTTTTGTGCAGATCAAAGCAAAACGACGTAAAGTTTCTACATAGTCTGTTAATTCGCGACTATAAATAAAAAGCTCTCTTGGATCCATTGTCACGAAATATGCATCATGGTCCATTGAAGTTCCATTTTCTCCATATGGTTGTGGAGTAGGAATCCTTCCATCATTCTCAGCCATAGGGAGCAAGTAGGTCGATATGAAAGTGCTATCTAAGGTTCCTCCTTTAGGTACGCTTCTAGGTGTGTCTCTAAATCTATCAAGAATTCTACCCTCTTGTATGGATGTATCATTGGGATCTTCTCCCTCCCTTTTAGAATCTAAGATGGTTAAACAATCCAATCAAGTCCAACAGATTCCCTACTATCAAGCCTGTTCATAGATCTCCATTAGTATCCTACAAAGAACAAAAATTTAGTAGAAGATCATAAATAAATAAAACACATACACTTATTCTTTTTATTACTTTCTTCATTTCTTACATCCAGACTGGTTCATTTTTCTTTTACTTATTTACATGTTTTAATATATATATATATATATATATATATATATATATATATATATATATATATATATATATATATATATATATATATATATATATATATATATATATATATATATATATATATATATGTGTGTGTGTGTGTGTGTGTGTGTGTGTGTCTTTGTGTGTGTGTAAGTAGATTATCTCATAATATAATTTTTCTTAGTCATTTTCTTTACCAATCTCTTCATTTTCCTCTTCTTCACTTTCTTCTTCTTTAATATTTCTTTCTTCCATAATTTCAAATCCTTCATGTTCTCTCTGTTTAAATAGCTTAATCTGCTTTTTGGCAACTACCTCTTTTATTTCTGTTCCATCCAACTCCCTAAGTGCGTAAGCACCATTATTAAATACTTTACTCACAACATAAGGACCCAACCATCTCTTAATCAACTTTCTTTGGGCCTCATACTGCGCATCCAAAGAGCTGTCATAGACTAATACCTAGTCACCTTCTTTGATCTACTTTGGCCTCAACCTATGAGCTTTATCAAAGGCTATCTTGTTTTTATCTCTAGAGGCTCTGAGCTTGGTCGTTGCTTCTTTTACTATGTTCTTTCCTCTTTCAAGCTGAAGGATTGGAATCGCTGGTAGATCCTCTCTTGACATTCCATCTTCCCAGGGCAAAGAAGTCCATGCTAACGCATGCAACTCTATTGGTAGAATGGGTTTATGACACTACATCAGTTCTGGTGGCATATAGCCAGTAGTCATGGTATATATCATCCTATCTTCCCACAAGGCAAACGGGAGATATATTGGCCAATTTTTAATTTTTTCATTGCAGGCTTTTGCCAAGGCTTTAATTATGGGTGGATGACCATGCTCAATCTTACCGTTGGCTTCAAAATTGTAAGCAATGGCGAGCGATAGCCGAATTCCATATTTTTCAAGGAAGTCTTTGGTTTCCTGAGCATCAAGCTCGCCGCTATCAGTGACTATTTTCTCCACATAGCCAAATCTACTAAACACATTTTCTAGCAAAAACTTGCATACATTGCTCGTAGTTTTCATCCTCATAGCCCTCCCTTTAACATGATTTTTTAGCTCCACTCTTGCTAGCAAAATATATCTCATCTGTTGCACCCCTAATTGCATTGTAACCAGATCGACAACCCACTTATAGTGGATATTAATAGGATATGTCAAATGCAACTCATCTTTGTGTCTAACATTCGACTACACCTGGCAAGGTTTGCAAGTGGCTACATATTTCTACACATCTACATACATCCCAAGCCACCAGTATCTTTCCCTTATCTTTTCATAAGTCCCTTGAAAGCCCTTATGTTCGGCCCATACTGAGTTATGCATTTCATGCATAATATTTCCTTTCGTTTCATTCCAGCCTACAACTCACTGAGGTATCTTACATATTCCAATCGTATGCTTCCAAAGCAATCCATCTTTTAGAAAGTAATTGCTTGACTTTCTCGGAATGTTATGAAACTTCTCTTTACTCCAACTTGGATCAGGAGACTTTATGCCTAAGTACTTTTCGATTTCCTTCCACTCATTTTCATATTCTTCTTCATTTAATCTTTCTCTTATACCTATTTGAACATCATAAGGTTTCTCTTCTTTCCTCCTATTCTCTTTCCCGCTTCCTAAGCTCCTTTCAGTCCCTTCTCTTGAAGACTCAATACCAGTCCCAAGCTTTTCAGTCTAGTGAGTAGACTCTTTCCTATTCAGTCCAGTAGATGCTTGATCTAAGCTTGAAGTATGTACATGTGAATCATAAAAGTCCATGCCTATCTCTTCATCATTCGAAATCATTGAGTCTTCATTTTCATATATAGCTTGTGATAGCATATCGGCTACTACATTATTCCTTCGAGCTATATGAACAAACTCGGGGTTTAGCGACTTAATATACATTATCCATCTTAGCATGGAAATGTCTGCAGTGGAATAGTTCACGATCATTCCTAACAATGGTAAGCAATCTGTTTCCACCACCACATTTTCCCCGATCAAGTATTCTTTATAATTCTTCAATGTAGTCACTATTTCCCAAAGCTCTTGCTTAATCTGAGGGTAGCCTCTCTGATAAACATTTAATACTTTAGCTCCAAATCGAATGACAGACCCTTTTCCCTCATCATCCTCTTGGCCAATCCCCCAGCATATACCTATCGGACTCGTATCTATGGTAATGTAGATTTATTTATTGTCACTATAATCGGCTTTTCTAAGCAATGGTGCTTCTGCAAGTGCCTTCTTTAATTTCCTCGCAGCTTGAGTATGGATGTCTTTCCATTGAAATATTTGCCCTTTCCTAAGCAATTGATAGAGTGGGTCTGCAACATGGGCAAAATGAGGAATCCATACAATGTAGAAAACACATGCCCCAAGAAATCTCCTCACCTCAGTGATCGAGGAGCAGACCTCTTTCATATGTTGAATGGCATCTACTTTGTTTGGACACGGTTTTCTTCCTTTAAGACCACACAAACTTCCTACAATCAATACCTCTTGCACTCCAAATACTAATTTATCTCAGACAATTTCAAATGAACCTCTTTGAGCCCACTGAGAATGCATTCGAAATCATTTATGTGATTCTTAACAAATTTCTAACATCCATCCTCATCAAGAATCTCATCCTTATTTTTTTCCTCGCAACCTATAATCGGGACATCGTCAATGAATGGCATGGTGAGATGCGGGATAGAGAGTGCTTAGAAGTAATGTCTATCCATGGAGTGCTTGTTTGCTATTGGTAAAGTAAACTCAGAAGGATTGTTACAACTGGATGAGAGCAAAAATGACAAAGACACTGTGAAGGCTTTGTCGATCTACATGGGAGAATACAAACATAACTCCGAATTATATTGCATTCCCTCAGCGACAAGAAAAGAGCATAACCCATCGATTCAAACTTCAGACATTATACAACATCTTAAAAAAGTAAAAATCCATTGCACTCTAACATTGGAAGAACTCTTGAAGGCAAAACCGTAATCGAAAGAGAAGCTCACTAGAAAATTAGAGACAAAGTCAGACAAAAATGAGATGCCGGATGAAGTTACCATAGTGAAAATCCCAGTCGATAAGGTTGGAGATTTCAGTGAGGGAGATGAAGGAAACACATGCCTCCCCATCACTTATAGAGGTTACACCACTAAAGCCATCTTAGATTGAGGAGTAGGAGTAGGAATTGCCACCAAAGAAATCTAAGAAAAATGGGGAAAACCAGCCTTACGACCAACTAGGATGAGGATTCAAATGGTAGATGGTTACACTGAATGACCCCTAGGATTATTGGAAAAAGTAACGTTTACTACCTGCGGAGTTGAATTCAAGCACACCTTAGCAATCTGTCAATTTGAAAATGCTAGCAATTATGAGATGATACTTGGAAGGCCTTTCATGAGACAACTTAAGGTAGTGTAAGACTGGGGAAAAGATGTTGTATACTTGCAGCATGAGAGAACCACAACCAGAATAAATATCCATACATACATGTATCAAGATGTTTGCCCCTACAATGGAATCTGATTCATAAGGAGGAAGACAATCAATCGATTCACAGTGTAGGTTCAAGTAACCAAACATGGATGAACAAAGACACTCATCTATGGATATGCCAGACAGCCAAAAGGGAAGAAGAAAGAAAGAAAGGATGGTAGCAAAGGAAGGGAGTTGCTAGATCTGTACAAGATCCAGCTTACATGCCCCAATATTCCTAGATGAAGAATTTGAACCTCATGGTTGGATGGAGATTTTAGCTACTCTTGATGTATGTGTAAATGAAGAAGTAATAACCATGAATGATTGCATTGATGAGGAAGGATATGATGTAAGTTTATACGTGGTTGTTCTCCAAGAAGCCAAAGAAGGAGAAGTAATTGAAAACAAATGGAAGAAGGATTATGAGAGCATTGAAACAGAACATGAACAAATTGAGGCAGAAAGCAAAAATCAAAGAGTAAGCGTCATAACTAATGGATTGAATCAAGGAATGACACAAGAAGAAGAACTTGAACCAGATAAAGAAAACGAAGAGGGAGAAAACGAAGAGGGAGAAAACAAGCCTCAAGATCAATTGAAGTACCTGCCCACTTCAAGAAATATGAGGTAGAAGAGAGGAAGATTGCTATCCAAATGCCAAAACAGGAAGCACAACTAGGAATAGCATATGACAACAAAGAGCATACCAAGAAAATAGTAGTAGCTGTGGAGGAAGGAGAAGAGCGATGCACTTTTATAGGACAGGATGTCTCAATGGAGGAAGAACAAGAGTTAATACAACTCACAAGAGAATACAAGTCCGGACATCTTCGCTTGGACATATAAGGATTTAAAAGGGGTAGATCCCTCTATTTGTGCCCATAGAATCCCTATGACATCAGAAGCCAAACCTTCCAAATAAAGACCATACACATATAATGATGTTGAGTCAGCAAAAATTAAGGAAGAGATAGATAAGTTGTTGGATGTGGGCTTCATTTCTGGGATCAAACACACCAAATGGGTATCACATTTAATGGTGGTGCCGAAAAAGAATGGCAAGTTAAGGGTATGCTTGAATTTGAAAAAAGTAAATGCCTCCACCATACGAGATACTTACCCATTACCTATCACCGATCATCTTTTGGAAAGGGTTGCAAGAAAGGAATTCTATAGTTTTCTGGATGGCTTTTCAAGGTATAATCAGGCAGCAATTGCTCCTGAGGACCAACATAAGATAGCCTTTGCAACTCAATGGGGAGTGTATGCATTTAGGATTATGCCTTTTGGTCTAACCAATGCCCCAGCCACATTTCAAAGGTTGATGTGTCATGTGTTCAAGGAATTCTTAAGGAAGAGCATGGAGGTATATTGTTGAGGGTAGAGGAATTTTGGAGATATATAGTTAATTTAAGTTCTGAAACTCTGCTAATTAGGAGAATACTCAATAAGATTTTTGATGAATCAGATTTCTTCTAACTCGGATGTTGCTTATTAGGATTTTTAACAGACAATTATAATTTAATTGAGCGCCAACTTCATGAGAAGTGAGTAGTTATGTTTTGGTTGTGGGTGAACAAGAGACAAAAGAAGAAAGCAAGAGCCAAAGAAAAAGAAGACGTAGAAGAAATAGAAGAGAGATTCTTCATTCTTGTAATCATGCAGATACATATCTGAGTCAAGCCGAATCAATCATGTAATGATTTTACTGTTTGTATTACCCAAAATGTTCCCATGAACTCTCCCTATCTTGTAAGGTCTGTTTTAGAAGACTCATCATGATGATTTTGCCTAAATCAGTTCAGCACAAGTGTAAAATTTTGTCTGTTGCGAGTTATAATCTTTAAAATTATACTCTGTCTCAATAGAGTAGTGATATATCTGAAATTTGTTAGAAGTCAATTCTCTATGTGTAGCAGACTAGGGCTGAGAAATTGGTTTATTAAAGGCAAGTAGTTGATGTGTTGTATTCGAACCCCAACACATTTGGCGATCCTACTGCACTGTTGAAGAAGCAAGCACTGTATGAAGGAAAGAAGGAAACAATTTGGTAAAGTGTATTTTACAAGAGCGCAGGCAAAAGCAGCAAACATGGAGTCATCCTCAGAATGTTACGATTGGTATGAAGCCGAGGAGGAAGCAAATTCGGAGACTGAAGAGGAACAGGGAGAAACAGGTGCAACAGAGGCTAGGTTAGTGGGCGGTATACTTGGAGTGCTATTCCTAACAGAAGTAATTGTAGGAGTAAGAAGACGACTCCAATTTGACCCACTTGTAGGGGCGACCGGTCAAAGAACTAGGTGTACACCTCAACCACAGCCGATGGCTCAACCACCTCCCAATCCCAAAGTCAAAGCGGCTCATTTCAGAGGAAGCTCTAAAGAAGATGCTGATTGCCATGTGGCTCAATTTGAGATCAAATGGACAGCTAATGGATACCCAGCTATCTATGGGGATGACATTAAGCTCCAACATTTTTTGCTACCTTGGAAGGATGAGCAATGAGCTCGTTCAGTCAATATGTATTGCTCATTTTGCTACATATGATGATTTAAAAATAGCATTTTTGCAACGATTTAGAAAAGAAAAGACTACTTCTGATGTATGACGGAAGTTGAGAGCTATCAGACAAAAAACCATGTTAGTGGAAGACTATGCTCAGAAGTTTAGGACTTTAATGGAACGATTGCAAGGTAATGAAAGACCTATTGATGAGATGTTGGTAGGATATTTTCTAAAAGGATTACGAAGCACAATTAGACATGCAGTTGTAAGTGTGGATATTGCAAATGGCTTTGATGTATTAGTGTTAGCAGTTGCACGCGTGGAAAGAAGATTTGGACGAGCAAAAAAGAGACATTTTGATTTTGGTTCAGAGACTGAATCTGATTCAAAAACGGAGTCAGACAAAGGGTCAACGAATTCTGGCTCTGATGACCAAGATGAAGAAGCAGTGGGGAGAAAGCATCGCAGGCATAAGGCTAAGCAAAGTAAAGAGGAGGCATGGATTAATAAGTTAAAGAGACATGGATATTCCATCGTAGCTCCAAAGGAAAAGAGATTTTGTGATATCTGTGACAAAGAAGGACATACAACAAATCAGTGTTGCTACGATCCCAAGCATAGAGGGCAAAGTTTTGCGGCACGATAATAGGAATATTAATGATGTAGTGGCCAATCAAGCTATTCCCATCGAGGGACGGGGTAATTTTCAGAGGTAGCAAAAAGTAAGACCTCCATGGAGAGATCAGGTGAATCAGCAGGGGAATAACCAACAAGGGAATTAGTAGGGTTGACTGCCACGGGTGATGCCTTGTGGATATTGTTCAGCTCTTGATCATTGGATAGGGCCGAATTTCCCTTAGGGGTAAAGCATAGGGAAGAGAGAGGTATACCCTTTATTAGGTACAATCAGAATAATCAACAGGGATAGCATCAACAACAAGGGCAGCAGGCGGCTCACGCAAATGCCATGCTTATAGAATGGCCAGATCAAGAGGATAGGGGGACTGATGTACAAAGTACATCTAAGAGTATACATGTTAAGAGTGATAACCAATGGTAGTGTGATTGCAAACAATGTGGGAAAGGCAAAGAAGTGGAAGTGTTGGCAGTTATAAGATAAAAAAGTAAAGGACCTATTAATTGGCAAGAACAACAACATATGAGAGACAAAGTCTTGAAGCAAGATCAGGATGAGTAACATAAATAGGTAAGATTTGTAAGTCAGAAAGAGCAACAAAAAGAAGTAGATTTGATACCTTCAATAATAGAGGGGAACAGGAGTCAGAGCAAGCAAGATCCAGAAAAAGATTGGTTTGATGTAATCATTAGCTTACCGTTACAATTATCTTTGGATCAAATTTTATCTTTGGTACCAGCGTTTCAAGAAAAGTTGTTGAAGAGGTTACTTGGGCAGCATTTAGAGCTAGACATTAGGTCGGTACCTTCAACTTCGGCCAATAATATTGATCCAGCTGATGTTGACTTTGTAGTGCCAGTAATTCAGGTACAATATGACCACAGGCGATTTAACGAAGTGTTCCTTGATGGGGGATCAGGGGTAAATATATTACCTGAGCATATTTTTATCGAAACGGGAAGAGGGGCGTTGGATCCAACACCTTTTCATGTGAAAATGACAAATCAAACTCGAGTTCAGCCGGTTGGCATTCTAAAGCAGCAACAGATTATCATTTCAGGAATGTCATTTATGGTAAATTTTGTTGTCTTTAGGATGTCTGAGCCAGCATATCCATATGAAATGTTGTTAGGGAGACCTTGGTTTAAGATTGCTAAAGTCAAGCAGCATTGGGGTATGAATGTGGTAATGATCACAAAGGGTAAAAAGCAATTGACAATTCCTATGTGAGGAAGAAGAAATATGTCAGTAGAGGAGAAACCACTCATGGCTCACACAATTAACTTAGCAGACGAGAAAGAAGATGATGAAGACGAAAAGTTTTTGCAAGCAAATCCAACGATAGTACCGGTATTAGAAGTTGATGTGGTAGGGGTATTAAGTAAGGATAATCCGATTGTGCAGAACTTTGATGGGCCAGTTTCGGGTGAACAGGTTCAAGGTGCACAAATACAAAAGATGTTCGAACAAAGTATGGAAACTCCAGTACAGCAGCGGTTGGAACAACAAGAGAAAGAAGTGATAACTCTGGCTGAACGGATCTATGATCAGAAGTATGCAGGTTCGATGCAGGTAAAGAAGGAGGAGCTTCAAGAAGTTAATTTAGGGGCTGAAATTGAACCAAAGATGGTGCGGATTGGTAAACCATTGGAAGGAATGTTTAGGGAGGATCTCGTTTGCTTACGAAAAGAGTATGTAGATGTGTTTGCTTGGGATTATGCTCAAGTGAAAGGTATAGACCCTGATTTGCATCAACATCGGATTAATCTGAAGAAGGATGCAGTACCCGTAGCATAACAAAGATGTAGAATGAATCCTAACTTTGCTAAATAGGCGAAGGTAGAAATTGATAAACTATTGGCAGTCCAATTTATCAAACGTGTGAATTAGGTGACTTGCCTATCTCCTATTATAGTGTTCTCGAAAAAGAACGGGAAGCTCAAAATTTGTGTCGATTATAGAAAGTTAAATGTGGCAACGGTTATAGATCCGTTTCCTGTGCCGTTTTGTGATATAGTGTTGGACGCAATAGCAGGCATTAAATGTATAGTTTTTTGGATGGATTTTTAGGGTATAATCAGATTAGTGAGGCTGAGGAGGATCAGCATAAAACAACATTTATTACTTATTTTGGTGCTTATGTATTCACAATCATGAGTTTTGGATTGAAGAATGGACCACCATCATGCAATTACGTGGCCCACAAAGTGTTTGAACCTTATCTACAAGCTCTTATGCAGGTGTTTGTAGATGATTTCTCAGTCTTTGGTAAGAAGGTACAACATCTACTGCACTTGAAATCATGTTTTGATAGAAATCAGGAGTTTAGGATGGTGTTGAATCCATTTAAAAGTGTTATTGCAGTCAGAAGTGGTATTTTATTGGGTCATGTCATTTTGCAAGAAGGGATGGCTATTGATGTTAAGAAGATTGAAGCTGTTAGCACAGCTAAAGCACCCACCAACGTGAAAGAAGCAATGCAGTTTATTGGTCAAATTAAATGGCATGCTAGATATTTACGGTATTTAGCAAATATCTCTCTACCACTTACGCACTT
Organism: Ceratopteris richardii; assembly: GCA_020310875.1. Taxonomy (NCBI): domain Eukaryota; kingdom Viridiplantae; phylum Streptophyta; class Polypodiopsida; order Polypodiales; family Pteridaceae; genus Ceratopteris; species Ceratopteris richardii. Next base: position 8,544,496 of record CM035412.1, read on the forward strand.
GACCAAAAAGGATGTTCCATTTGTATGGGCAGAGGCTCAAGAGAAAGCATTTCAATTGTTAAAGAAGATGGTGTCGGTAGCACCAATTTTGCAACAACCTGATTGGTCATTGCCATTTCACATATTCGTTGATGCATCGGATGTGCCTATAGGAGTAGTTTTGATGCAGTAGAAAGAGAAAGGATGGTATCGACCCGTCTATTATGCTATTAGAGTATTGTGTGTGGCTGAAAGGAACTACCCAGTGATAGAAAGGGAAGCTTTGGCAATGGTATATGCTCTTAACAAGTTTTGACATTATTTGTTGGGCAATAAGGTTGTTTATCATGTGGATCATCAAGCTTTGGTCTATTTAATCAAGAAACCCTTATTAACAGGAAGATTAGCCAAGCGGATGCTTTTAAAGGAATTTGATTTTGTGATTATGCATACCCCAAGAAAAGAGCATTCAATGGCAGATTACTTTAGTAGATTGAATTCAAGAGAAGCACCTATAGGTGTAATTGATGAATTTCCGGATGTTGAGTTGTTTAATGCACAAGTGGTGGAAGCAGATTCTTGGTATGACCAATTATTAGTTTTTTTAACTGATGGTTCATTACCACAATACTTTACACCTGATCAAAGGAAGATGTTTGCCCTTAAAAGTAGGCCATATTTGGTTATAGTTGGGGCATTATACAAAAAAGGGGTGGATCAGGTCATAAGGAGTTGTGTACCAGAATTTGAACAACCAGCCCTGTTATAAGAAGCACATTCAGGTCTAGCAGGAGGTCATTTCTCAGGGGATATTACAGGAAAGAAAGTTTTACAAGCTGGGTTATGGTGGCCAACTATTTTAAAGGATGCGCATGAGTATGCTAAAGGATGTGTGATTGGCCAAAAGTTGGGCCAACCTAATACTTCTGAACGGCTATCTGATCATCCAGTTTTACCATTGGATCCCTTCCAAAAATAGGGCATGGATTTTGTGGGGCCAATTAAACCTTCTACTTAGTGGGAAAGTAGATATATACTTGTAGCAACAGATTATTGTACAAAATGGGTGGAAGCAGGTGGCATTCAAGGATAATAAGGCAGCAAGTGTGGCAAAATTTCTTTATCATAATATTATGACCAGGTTTGGGTGTCTGATTGAGTTGGTAAGTGATAGAGGTACTCATTTCCTTAATGAGGTGATTTCAGAGTTAACAAGAATTCATTTAATCATGCATAAAAAGACTACAACATATCATCCACAAGCAAATGGTCAAGCGGAAAGTATGAATAAAACCTTAATGCGTATTCTTAAAAAGCTAGTGAATGACAATCAGCAAAATTGGGATTTGTTACTTGACTCAGCTTTGTGGTCATTCAGAACAACATTTAAAGTGACAACAGGAATGACACCATTCCGATTGGTATATGGTTTAGAGGCAGTAGTACCTATGGAATTTGTAGTTCCAAGTTTGTGAATCACAGCAGAAAAGATGTCTCTTGAGGTATCTATTAAACACAGGAGCAAATATCTTCTTCAGATGGAGGAGGATTATTTGGTAAGTGCATATATTACCGAGGTAATTCAAAGGTGGAGACAAGCTTGGGTGATTCAGAATGTGAAGTTTAAGTTATTTAAAGAAGGAGATTGGGTGATGGTGTATAATTCTAAGCATGGACCTCATCTAGGAAAGCTTACATTGAGATACAAAGGCCTATATCAGATTGTGCAGGATTTAGGACAAGGAACTTTTCGAGTGGTAGATGTGTTTGGCACAAGGATGGACAAACCAATAAATGGATTTAGGCTAAAATTATTTCAGGGGAAGCTGCCACATTTGGATTGGTTATCTTCTAATATTGTGCAAGTGATCCATCATCCTGAAAATCAAATCAACAATGTTTGTGATCATCGTAGTAAAAAGGTGTATTTCTCTACATTTTCATCAACGGTGAAATGTTTTCTTGATTCTTGTTGGTCAAAAATTACATTAAATAATTTCTTACCATTACAATGGGTTCCATGTCCAAAGCTGCAGTATAATATTTGGCTAAGGGTTATTTCATAGCAAAAAGTTGAGAAGGAGGCAGTACTGGATCGGATTGCAGATTCAAAGGGATATTCCAACGCAGTAGGTAATGAAGTTCTGGAGAAGGGTACAACAAAGGTTGCAACTGGTCAGAGAGATGACAAACAGGTGTATCAAGGGGAATATGAATCGAAAGATTCTGCTCAGCCAGAGATTATCTTGCAAAGTAAGGTTAGATGGAATGTGGTGGTGGGAAGGTCGCACACCAGAAAAAGGAGTGTTAATGAATTTAAATATTAGCTTGGTATTCTTGAGATGCACATTAGTTTTAATGATTACTAAGGAACTCGTAAAAGATCTTTGAGGCGTGTTATGGTAATGCGGGCAAATAGACTGCTAATGATTTTTAAAGTGACCCATACTAAAATATTATTGAATTGCATGAACTAGTATGTGAGTAATTACGTCAAGCATTTCAGTCAATGGCAGGTCGAACATTCGCACTCGTGTTACCTGTTTTCTCAGTTCTATTTTATGGCTCTGAAAGTAACACCTCTTCCTGTGTCTACTCTGTTGGTGCCTAAACTAGAAGTCATGCGGGGATGTATGAGAAAGAGCGAAGTTGTGTTGCACAAAGAAGAAACCACAACTGAGGAGAGTAATAGCTTGCTCCAAGATGACGAGGAGGAGATATCGACACCATCAGCGACTACCGGATTTGTGAAAACTCTCATGGAACCATTTACCGACTTGAAGGTGGAAATTGATACACACTCCACCACCAATGAGAATTGGCCATTTACAACGATGTAATCATTCTAAAGTGTTATGAGGACACCTTGAAGAAAGATTTTGGGCCTAGCGAAGTGGGACAACAATATTACATGATGAAGAATGCAGGTTATGTTTGACGAGAGAAGTTAAAATGGTACTTGGAGAGGTTGTGTTTCATCATCAAATATGATTACATGTCGAAAGAAAAATTTGCACCTTTGGCTTATGCAGAGGCAATTGGACAGGTCAGTTGGGCTCATTGGTTTCATGATCACATGCACAATGAGATATTTGTGGGGGATAGACGTAAAATGCAATCGAATAGTAGGATGTAAGCATACTTGGCGGCATTGTTCGAGTTTGTGCAACTGGTGGACAGTCAGAAGTTGTCATGGCCAAAGGAGATAAGCATTCATAGTGACGAGCTGATAGGTAAAAATCAAGAACAACTAGCTATGAGAGAAATGGACACACCTTCAGAGATGTGTAAGGATCTTTTGAAAGCAGGTTATACTTTACAAGAATTGGAACCAGTTATGCAGATGATTCAAACTGAGTTAGGAAAAGCAGTGATAAAGGAGAACAATCTCCTACATGTGGTTGATGAGGATGAGCACCCAAAAGTGTTAGGAAAGGTTTTTAAGTTGTCTAAAAAGAGAAGATTGGAAGAACATCTGCAAGCAGTAGGAGATAAGTTGCCAGAGGATGTTATGCACCAATCAATAAGGAATACAAGATATGATGTACTAGGAATGAAGGAAAGGTTGTAGGAAATTTCCAATTTTTATTCTTGCAAGAGGAGAAATTAACTAGGTACGAAGAGACAAAAGTACCTATTAACATGGAGGATTATCAGTCTTTACAAAGGTAGGTTGAAACACTTCAAGAAGAATTGAATAAGAAGGTACAAACATTAGAGAAATTTCAATAGAGCAAGATGCAACACGTAATAGAATTGTCCAGAATAAAGCGGTCCATGCACGAATTTGAAGAATGGCAGAGGTCTATACAAGAACAAATTCAAAAAGAGATGATGGATTTTTGAGCACTTAATGCTACTCTGCAGAAAGAACAAGTGGTTCTTCACTCTAGGATGCAGGTGTTACAGGTGTTGGTGAAGCAGATGTTAAAAAACGAAGATGTGGAACTGGATGCAATATTAATGACAGGGGCAGATATTGGATTATTAAAGCAACAACTGCATAAGTATATTCAAGATATTTGGACTGTGTTTCAGAGTCGTTGGCAACGTATGTTCAGAATTCAGAATGAGAAGGTGCAGGCATGCTTTGTCTCAAAGTATGAAAAAGATTTACTCCATCTTATTGAAAAACAAGAGAAGCAAATTGAAGAATAGGCACAAATAATTAAAGAATTAGAGGAATAGTTGTTATAGAAGAATCTAGAAGAAAAGGTGGATACGATAAATGAAAAGCAACAATTCATTATTGACAGGGACTTTTAAGAAAAGCAAGATTGCTCTGAGGAGGATTTCAATATGTTGCAAAGTCGAAAGGTTTGAGAAATGGAAGCTGAAGAACTTAAGCAGTCAATGCAGATAATATTATTTGATCAAGGGGTTGTAAATTTGACTTAGATTTTTCTTAAAAATCCCCCACTGGGCAGTACCAGGTGTTGAGGGTAGAGGAATTTTGGAGATATATAGTTAATTTAAGTTTTGAAACTCTGCTAATTTGGAGAATACTCAATCAAATTGTTGATGAATTTGATTTCTTCTAACTCGGATGTTGCTTATTAGGATTTTTAACAGAGAGTTATAATTTAATTGAGCCCCGACTTTGTGAGAATTGAGTAGTTATGTTTTGGTTGCGGGTGAACAAGAGACAAAAGAAGAAAGCAGGAGCCGAAGAAAAAGAAGATGTAGACAAAATACAAGAGAGATTCTTCATTCTTCTAATTGTGCAGATACATATTTGAGTCAAGCCTAATCAATCATGTAATGATTTTACTGTTTGTATTACCCGAAATGTTCCCATGAACTCTCCCTATCTTGTAAAGTCTATTTTAGAAGACCCATCATGATGATTTTGCCTAAATTAGTTCAGCGCAAGCGTGAAATTCTATTTGTTGCGAGTTATAATCTTTAAAATTATACTCTGTCTCAGTAGAGTAGTGATATGTCTGAAATTTGTTAGAAGTCAATTCTCTGTGTGTAGCAGACTAGGGCTGAGAAATTGGTTTATCAGAATCAAGTAGTTGATGTGTTGTATTTGAACCCCAACATATACGTGGACAATTTATGCATCTATTCAGCTATACGATCAAAACATATTCCAGAACTAAGAAAGATTTTTGCCAAATGTCAACAATATGTGATATATTTACCTGATTTTTAGAGATGCACACAAGTTATGAACACACCCCAGGCCGCAACAGATAAGCCCTCAGTCCCGAAATCTAAAGTGCTCGACAAAATTGATGCATGTAAAACAATTTGATTCACCCATGAAAGAATCAACAAAGCTTTTGGATGGAGTCAGGACAGACTCACTAATGTCAAAGCTGAATGTCATGATGCGAAAAAGAAAACCTTTCTGGAAATCAATAGGACGGATATAGAAGAATTAGTTCGATTAGTGCATCAGCATTTTTGCTTTCCCAGCATGAACAAGTATACAGCACCTCAAAAATTTGTAGTTCAATTGCTCTCCTATGTGATGAGGCAAATTGGGAATCAAGTCAATTTTACTCCATATATTCAAGACTGCTTATTCCAAGCTAAGAAGAAATGGAGTCAGAAGAAGTTTTTGAACGGAAGCTGCACACTAACTTTGCTAATCTATGAGGCTCTAGAGATGAAAGAATGTCTAAGCTTGATGCCTAACTTCACCAAAATGGCAAAATATGAGAAATCAGGTACTGTTCCAAAGAAAAAGAAAAACGTTATCTCCACAAAAGAAGTGGGAACACGTTCCAAAAAACCAATGAGAGGGACTAAGCGTGCTAGAGATGAAGCGGCACAAGAAACCCCACAATCCAAGTGGGCACATACACTAGCAAAGATCCCTTTGACACAACCGCCCATCACAAAAAGAGGTCTTTCAGCGGCACTAGAAGAAACGCATGCATACATGCAGAGGCAAGTGAACCTCAATGTCCAAGGACATCAATATAGACAGTCAAGACGAGGGCAGCAACAAAAGGACAAGGAACATACTCCAGAACTAGCTACCAAATACAAAGAATTGGGACTTGAGGATTCAAGTTCTAATGAGGAATCTAGTCCTAAGAAGGGCACCTTGGACACTGACATAAGAACAAAAACAAACAATGAGGAATGGACAGAGCTAAAACAGGTCAAAGTCACTCCCAACAATCAATCATGTATAGAGAAGGAGGAAGCATCCACTGAACAAACAGACCTCATTCAATTGAAGGAAAAGTCACAAATCAACATAAAGGAAGCTTCAATCACACATAAAGATGCGATGCCACCCATAAAAGAGGAAATACAAACAAGAGTGGAAAAAGAAAAGTACTTATAAAAAAATATGGAACGAATTGTGACTGAGATCCCTGATGACACGCCCTAAGGTAAGATAGAAGGTAAAGAGGCTGCGCCAAAGGTACAACTTCATATTAAGCAGCCCCAAGACGTGACATTACATGTGGCACAAGGAAACGATGTTACCACAAGTGAAGAACCTAGCATCCCGACAACATGGTTAAATGTGGATGTTACTCAACTAAAACCAATAGTCAAACAAATGATACAAATGCCCATGGATACGCAACAGCAAATGATGGAAACAGATGCAGATTATGACAAAGCCATGCGAGAAAAGAATCAATTTCAAGTGATGAGTGAATTGTTGTCTGCACAATTGAGCCAAGTTCAACAAGTGGTTTCAACTAAAGAGACCGAAATAATAGAATTCAAAGGACAAAGCACTACATTAATGGAGCAAAATCATAAGCTACAGGAATATCTGATGGAGCTACAAAGACAACATGAAGCAAGTGAAGCGGACAAAGAGAGAATGAAGGCTAGAAGCAATCTGTTAGAAATGAAGCTCAAAGTATATACGGAGGAAAATGATAATTTACGCAACAAGAATAAAGAACTTATGAAGGCATTGTTATACGACCAACCAATAGAGAAACAAGAGACAACTGTAATGGATCAAAAAGAATGAAAAGACCAGATTGCAAAGTATGAGAATCTACTAAAATAGGAGAAAATCTTAAAAGAAGAATGGGAACAATGGTGTATACATGACACAAATGAGCTCAAGAAAGCAACTGAAAGCTGTTGAAGAGAAACTCCTAGTAATCTATAATGAAGATGCTTATCAAATAGAAGAAATTGGCAATGAGCTTCTCATAGTCAAAGATGCGCTCTAGACAGCCCTTCACGAAGTTAAAGAAAAGACTAAGCGTATTGTACAATTATAAGCTCAAGTAGAACAAAAAGCAAACATCGGGAAACCAGTAGAGCCACAACCAGAGAATCCTACTGACAAGGTAGAGATACGTCCTCTATCTCCCCGATCTATCATACTCCAATAAAAGAGCAGATGGTGGAGCCATGTGATGATCATGCCATATACTGCAGAAAAAGGTCAAAAGGAATGGGCATTGGTGTCCCAATTGACAGAAAACTTTGAAAATGAAGTAGTCAAAGTCATGAAGGAAGCCAAAATTAAAGGCAGAGACTTGGATATAATCATAAAGCAGTTTAATATTCCATATGGGCTATTGAAAGAGCAGACACGGCAGTATATAAAGAGGATCATGCAAAAGAATCCTGATGAGCAATTGCACTTCAAAGAAAACACATTCAATTACACTGAAGAAGAATTTGAAACGGCAAAACCTTTATGGAGAAGGAAATTTTTGGAGAAAAATCCTACTTTGTGGGTGCACTGGCAAGCAACATCATATTTACTACAGGTAAATCCTTCTTTTTGCCCAACACCATGTCGCCGTGAAGTACATGAATTTTTGGATATGCAAAAGAGTGGTGTGCTCAATAAACAGTGGTTAAATTATCCTCTACTTCCAAGTCCACCTCATAATTACTTACGGACTGAGGATTACATGGTGAAAACCATCAAATTTTGGCTACATCAATATACAGGTACCCAATCTAACTATCAAGATGACTAGAAAAATCCTTAGCATGATACTTATAGTTTTGAGTATGGTCAAACACGCAGCATATACATTTTTAAATTTCATTGGCATTACCGAGGGCACGTATATCCTTATTTTTTATCTATCTGTTATGCCCAGCCGCCCAACAATCATGGTGTATTATTCAAGGCTCATGTTCTTACCAAGTCCATATATGCAAACCTTCGAGGAAGCATTTTTTACCGGATTTTTGAACTTGTTTCCGAGATTTTCTTGAAAATATCAACGAATCTGAATGCTAGAATGGTGGCATATGAATTGAGCTTCTTCGCAGACCATAGATATCCACCACACGACGGTGTGAAAGCTGAACAATGGAAGCAACTCATGATACGATAAGCTAATCTACTTAATGCGACAGAGCAAAAGGTTCACAGAACATACTCCCGCCGCATTCCAAACGCTGTCGAGGACGACAGAGTTCAGGAGGGGGTAGTGTTGAAGGAGAGTCTAGTAAAAAGAAAAGAAGAAGAAAGCCAAGGAAGAAGCTTCATTAAAGGTATTATATCCGAAGATATATCTCTGTAAGAAGGCCCCCAGGGGCATGCAACACCCATCTCTGCACAGAACCCCACATGGGCAGACAACAATGGAAGGCATGTAGGAGGCAAGGATGGATCAAGGCCAACAAATATCCATGAAGACGTGCAAGAAGATATCCGACTGATCGTGATCCTTAAGAAGGTCCTTCAACATCTGGGTCTTCGGAAGGTCTAGATCAAAGGCTGAAGGTCCACACCTTCATACCTTCCACTGGTTGCGTGTGTGGCAACCCAACTTAACACAGCAACCCAGATTTAAAGGAGCGATTGGAAAATTGGACTACAAATTAATTGTAGTTAATATCCACGGGTTGCAGATGGTGAAAAGAGAAGAAGAGGCCACGACCAATACAACGGGTCCCAATTTATGATCTATTTCTTCACCACTGGTAAAACTATATCATTCCAACTTCCGTAGAAGCGGGCACTAGTTGACTACAGGCACTGAACTAGAGACACGAAGCGAAGCCTCTCAAGGGACGACAGAGACAAAGCGGGGGAGAGTATTGCAAAGCAAAGAAGAGCAAAGAGGGAGAGAAAAAAGAAGGGTCCTAAACGTTTTCCGAATTGGACACTTTCTTTTTGTATTATAGCCATTTTGTAATATATTTTTCGATGTAAATGCACTAGAAGAGTCCTCTAGATGCATAGCCATAGAGATTTCTACCTTACCCTTGTAAATTAGTAGGAAATTAGCCTTTTAGTCAATAAAGTGCGGGTCTCTTGTGTGAAAGGACCATTTTTAGGGCACATGTATATAACTCAATTTGTGACTCTTTGGAGGGACTTTTTGCCATTGTGAGAATTAAGAGTAGAGAATTTCGAATTTGTGTCTTCTCCTCTCTATATCTTCTTCCTTGTGAAATTACATGCATGTGTGAAGTTTGGAAAGAGTGCTTAGAAGTAATTTCTATCCATGGGAGTGCTTGTTCGCTATTGGTAAGGTGTGTGTGAAGTGTACGAAGTGCTGAAGCATAGAAAGACATTCCCGTAGCTCAGTATTTTGCTCAGAAATTGAAGTAGAAGCATCCAAATTGAACCAAAAGACATATCAGAGACAAGATGTTGAAGCAAGTTCAGGATGAGCAACATAAACAGGTAAGGTTTGTAAGTCACACAGAGCAACAAGGGGAAGTAGATTTGATACCTTAAAAAATAGAGGGGAACAGGAGTCAGAGCAAGCAAGATCCCGAAAAAGATTGGTTTGATGTAATCATTACTCACCGTTGCAATTGTCTTTGGATCAACTTTTATCTTTGGTACCAGCTTTTCGAGAAAAGTTGTTGAAGAGGTTACTTGGGCAGCGTTTAGAGCCACAAATCAGGTTGGTACCTTCAACTTCGGCCAATAATATTGATCCAGTAGATGTTGACTTTGTAGTGCCATTAATTCAGGTACAGTACGACTAGAGGTGATTTGACGAAGTGTTGCTTGATGGGGGATCAGGGATAAATATATTATGTGGGCATATTTTTATCGAAATGGGAAGAGGGGCATTGGCTCTAGCACCTTTTCAAGTCAAAATGGTGGATCAAACTCGAGTTCAGCTGGTTGGCATTTTGAAGCAGCAACAAATTATCATTTCAGGAATGTTATTTATGGTAAATTTTGTTTTCATTGTTGAGGAATCACTCACGAATTCGACATACAGACAGACAGAAAAGAAAAGAAAAAAAAGGTGGAATCTTCAAAAAATCAAAAGCCTCAGCGTGCGAAATCAGTCCGTTAACCAGAATCAAGAATTGTACGAGTAATAGAGCAATAAACCGCAGTGTGCGCATAATGCGCGCATAATGCGCGCATAACGTGAATTAAAGAATGAGAGCGTGGAAGAGCGCAGAAGAAAAAGTGTATATATACACCAATGATTGAAGGACTCGATGATGAGAAGACTCGGAGAGATGATGAACAGGATGAGGATGATGAGAGATCGCGTATGAGTGAAGAGAGAGTGAGAAGTTCTCAGAAGACGCCATAGATTGCGTATGTACAGATGAATAACAGACACCTGGAATGTCAAGTTTTCATCTGAGAGGGATGGTAATAAGAAACTACTCAGTGTAGGAGAGTTTCTACAGCTTGAGCAAGAAGAGGCCAAGCTAATTTGTACACATCTTCTCTAATAGAAAACATATGTTCATGTGGAAGTTTGCGCGCATTGTTCGCATGTGAAGAATCGGAGTTTTTTTCATGTTACGGTAGAAAGTTCGTTAACCATTAACAGTTACAGTTTGTTACTTAAACGTGTTCCTAGGTACTCTCTCAATAAACGAATGTCTCAGTCAAAGATATCTCACTAAATGTTTTTTCGGTCAATTATAATTTTCTTAGGAAGCGAGTTTTTCTGGTAGAACAACGAAGTATATCTCGCAGTAGAATTCGAAGCCTTGTATGAGAGATAGCTCATCTTGTAGCTAGACATCTCTACTTTAAGCTGATCACAGTTTCCGGTGGAATGGATATGTACACACAGTACAAAGTCTAACCTGAAAGTGGCACTTTAGAACTATGAAGTTTTTCCTAAACTTCAAGAAGAAGTTCATTCAGTGAAGGAAGCTCACGTATCACTTCCTTACTTCACATAAATTCATTTGAAGTAATCACGAGCAGAATTGAAGTTCATTCTGGTGATATTCGGATAAAATTTCGGTGACATCCCACTGACTGTCCGGTGAAGTTCCGGTGGAATTCAAGTCGCAGTTTAACACAGTTAAGCGACAGTAATCCTGCTAAGCTAGTGTTGATTACAGAAGTGTTCTATATCACTCTAGCTTAGCTCTTTATTTGGTGGTGCGGCAATTTTCGTAGGCCTGACAAGGTTCAAGCCTTGCCGTGACGACCATCAACAAGTGGTATTAGAGCCGTAAGAAGGCTCATCATCAACGGTATCAGAGCAAAATTATCCACAACAATTGGTATCAGAGCCAAAAGACTCTGAAGGCAACCTAAAACAAACAAGAAGATCATGGCAGATAATGTCCAAATTGATAAGCTGGGCAGAGATAATTATCCCGCGTGGGTAATGCGTATGGAGGCCTTACTTATGAGTAAGGACTTAATGATGTATGTGACTGGAGAAGAAAAGAAGCCAACCTTCGAAGATGATAGCCAACTGGAAAAGGAAGAGTTAGAAGCTTTGAAGATGTGGCAGAAGAAAGATGCAATGGCAAGAGCCTACATCTACAACACTGTTTCATATCATCTACTACCGCACATTAGAGGTCTGGAGAAAGCGGAGGACATATGGAGCGCATTGGAAGACCACTTCCAAAATACTACGAAAGCTCGAAAGGCTAGCTTATGGTCCGAGTTCACAACGTTCAAAAAGAAGCCGAGTCAAAACATTAGTGACTACGTCACTAAAATGAAGGATCTAGTAGATAGTCTAGGATCCATAAATGAAGATGTCGAAAATCACAGATTAATAGCGCAACTGCTAACAGGTTTGAGAGGATATGAAAGGTGGAAACCTTTCGTACTTTCAACTGAACTTTCTTTAAATCATTTTGTGCCAAATTTAAATCAGTTGCTTGGTTTGATGCTCACATATGAGCAAGACCTGAAAGGAGATGGAGATAAAGGACAAAGCTATGCAATGTACATGAAGAACAAAAAGAAAGGAGATAAAGGTAAGTCAAAAGCTGAAGAGGAGTCGAATTCACAGGCTTATTATGCAAGAGGTAAAAGCACTGGCAGAGGAAGAACAAGAGGTTTTGGAAGAGGAAGAAGTAGTCAGAATACCAACAAGAAAGCTTGCTGGATTTGTGGACTAAGTAATTATCTGGCGCATGACTGTTGGCACAACCAATAGGGATCAAATCAAAATCAGAACAGTAATAGCAGAGGTAGAAGCAGAAGATATCAAGGTAACTTCCAAAAGGGTAGACAGAATCAAAGAGGAGGCTACGGTAGAGGTGGAACGAGAAGTTGGGGACAGGGCCAATCCTACAACACCACCTATAACAACTACGCAAATGACACACAGAATGAAAATCATACATAATTGATGATGAACTCAATCAGCACATCTGATAATGAAGATCTAAAGGTATTTTACATTGACTCTGGATGTTCTAATCACTTGTCAAGAAACATAGAACTGATGTCAGAACTGGAAAAAGGAAGTTCCAGTCACACTGTTCAAACAGGTGACAATACGAGACATAACATACATTCAATTGGAAAAGTGAAATGCAAGAGTGGAGCAGATTTGCTAATCAATGTTTTGTAAGTTCCAACAATACCCAAGAATTTGATCAACGTAGGATAGATAGTTGAGAAAGGTTTTCAAGTCAGATTTACAAACAAAGGAGTATTTGTAGAAGATCCCGAGAACGGACATAATCAGATCGTCTCTGGTAAGAAAGAAGGAAGACTCTTTACTTTAAGAGTACAAGGGAACATTGGCCAAGCGTTGCTCACACATGATGAAAAGGTGATTACAGAACTTGATCTCTGGCACAAGAGATTAGGTCATTTCAATGAAAAGGGAATCAAAGCTATGATAGCAAATCAGTATGTACTGGGAATACCGAACATACAGAACCAACATATGATTCACAAATGTGAAGCTTGTCAGATGGGAAAAGCCCACAGGTTACCTTTCCAGAAGAAAGGATTCAAACATGATGATGTGCTAGAACTCATACATACAGATGTATGGGGACCAACAAAAGAAGGATCAATCAGCGGATCAAGGTATTATGTCATTTTCATTGATGATGCAACAAGATGGATAACTCTTTATGTTTTGAAAGAGAAATCAGAAGTGTTTGGAGCTTTCAGACATTTTCATGCATATGCTGAAAGACTCACAGGTCAAAAGCTTAAAAGACTGAGGTCTAATGGAGGTGGAGAATACTTCTCCCGAGAATTCAATGATTATCTTTGGAATACAGGAATTAAGAGAGAAATAACCTGCAGATATACACCACAACAAAACGGTGTAGCAGAAAGAAGGAACCGAACTCTAGTCGAGTTTGCACGAGATATGATGAAAGAAAACAATTGTCCGGATTATCTTTGGGCTGAAGCCGTAAATACAGCTACATACTTGGTAAACAGATTACCGTGTACAACGTTAGAAGGAATGACGCCTTATGAAGCCTGGTGGGGAAAGAAGCCAACACTTGATCATTGTAAAGTGTTTGGATCACTAGTGTATGCTTATGTACCGTCACAACTGAGACATAAGCTTGAACCGAAAGCAGAGAAATATGTGTTCGTCGGATATGATGAAAAGCAGATGGGTTACAGGTTATGGAGTCCTCTAACCAAACAATTTACTATTTCCAGAGATGTAACATTTGATGAACAGAAAAGCTGGTATGCAGATCAGAGTCATACAGCTGAAGAATTTGAAGAAGAGATAAAAAGAAAAGAGAAAGGTAAATCAATCGTGCATATGAATAAAGATGAAGATTATACGCAGGCAAGTACGTCCAGGACCGGATCAGGTATGAGAAACAAAGATGAAGACGTGTATTCAGATGCACACGAAGAATATGAGCTAAGGAGGTCAAACAAAGTAAAAAGACAACCGGAAAGGTACTCGTTTGATACATCGTATATAACTCAGAAAGATTATGCATATATGGTCAAAGATGATGATGAACCTCAGAGCTATGATGAAGCTAAAAGCAAGAAGCAATGGCAAGAAGCAATGGAAGAAGAATTCAGTGCACTGGAAGAAAACAAGACATGGGAGCTTGTTCCTAAACCAAATGGTAAGAAAGTAATCGGAAATAAATGGGTTTTCAAAGTTAAGAAACTTGCAGATGGAAGGATAGCCAGACATAAAGCGAGACTGGTTATCAAGGGTTATGCTCAGACGCATGGCATAGACTATGACGAGACGTTTAGTCCGGTGGCAAAGATGTCAACCATAAAGATGGTGATTGCTATAGCAGCATCAAAAGGATGGAAGCTAAGTCAACTAGATATAAAGAATGCATTTCTAAATGGATATATATCAGACAAAGTCTACATGGAACAACCAGAAGGTTTCATAAATTCCAGATACCCAAAAAATGTGTGCAGACTAAGAAAAGCACTTTATGGACTGAAGCAAGCTCCAAGAGCATGGAACTATAGACTTGTGAAGTATCTCAATGAACTTGGATACCAAAGTTCCAAGGCAGATGCAAGTCTACTCATCAAAAGAACAGAAGAAGGAATGATCTACATTTGTATCTATGTAGATGACATAATAATTACAGGTACCTCAGATGCAGGAATCACAAAGGTGAAGAAACTGCTCGAAAAGCAATTCAAGATCAGTGACCTGGGAAAGTTATCATACTTTCTAGGTATGGAAATCACATATACAGATCATGGTGTATATGTTACGCAAAAAGGGTATCTCCTAAACGTATTGAAGAAGTTTAATATGGAGAACTGTAAAAAAGCTTTAACACCGCTTGAAGTAAATCATAAACTCAGTAAATATGATGATATAGAGTTCAAAGATATGAAGAAGTATTAGTCGCTAGTAGGAAGCTTAATTTACGCTACGCTAACAAGACCGGATCTCAGCTATCCGGTGGGAGTTCTTTCACAATTTATGCATTGTCCGACAGATCAATATTAGGTTGTAGGACAAAGAGCTCTTAGATATATCAAAAGAACTATAAAGGAAGGATTATATTATCCTTTTACATCAGATATAAAGCTGAGAGCATTCAGTGACTCAGACTGGATAGGAAGTCAAGATGAGAGAAGATCGACACATGGGTATATGATATACCTAGGAGATAAGCTAGTAAGCTGGTGCTCAAAGAAACAGCATACAGTAGCGTTATCTTCAATAGAAGCCGAATACAAAGGACTCGTAGAAGCAGCAAAAGAAGTAATATGGATGCAAACCTTGCTCAAAAGCATGGGTATTGATCAATGTATACCAATTATACATGGAGACAATATGAGCTCTCTATATCTTGCAGCGAATCCGGTGTTTCACGCAAGAACAAAACACATAGAAATTTAGTATCATTTCCTGAGGGAAAAGGTAATGGAGAAGGAGATAGAAATAGTCTACACTCCACGAAAGATCAGATAGCAGATATCTTGACAAAAAGCTTGGATGGAACAAAGACAAGCAGATTCAAAGAAATGGCAGGTATAAAAGAAAGAAAAATATATGAAAGATCGGAAGAGGTCAAATTAGTAATTGAGGGGGAGCTGTTGAGGAATCACTCACGAATTTGACATACAGACAGACAGAAAAGAAAAAAAAAGGCAGAATCTTTAGAAAATCAAAAGCCTCAGAGTGCAAAATCAGTTCGCTAACCATAATCAAGAATTGTACGAGTAACAGAGCAATAAACCGCGATGTGCGCATAATGCACGCATAACGTGAATTAAAGAATGAGAGCGTGGAAGAGCGCAGACGAAAAAGTGTATATATACACCAAGGATTGAAGGACTCGATGATGAGAAGACTCGGAGAGATGATGAACAGGATGAGGATGATGAGAGATCGCATATGAGTGAAGAGAGAGTGAGAAGTTCTCAGAAGACGCAATAGATCGCGTATGTACAGATGAATAACAGAAACCTGGAATGTCAGGTTTTCATCTGAGAGGGATGTTAAAAAGAAACTACTTAGTGTAGGAGAGTTTCTACAGCTTGAGCAAGAAGAGGCCAAGCTAATTTGTACACATCTTCTCTAAAAGAAAACACATGTTCATGTGGAAGTTTGCGCGCATTGTTCGCATGTGAAGAATCTAAGTTTTTTTCATGTTACGATAGAAAGTTCGTTAACCATCAACAGTTACAGTTCGTTACTTAAACGTGTTCCTCGGTACTCTCTCAATAAACGAATGTCTCGGTTAAAGATATCTCAGTAAACGTTTTTTCGGTCAGTTATAGTTTTCTCAGGAAGCGAGTTTTTCCGGTAGAACAACGAAGTATATCTCGCAGTAGAATTCGAAGCCTTGTATGAGAGATAGCTCATCTTGTAGCTAGATGTCTCTACTTTAATCTTATCACAGTTTCCCGTGGAATGGATATGTACACACAGTACAAAGTCTAACCGGAAAGTGGCACTTCAGAATTGTGAAGTTTTCCCTAAACTTCAAGAAGAAGTTCATTCAGTGAAGGAAGCTCACGTATCACTTCCTTACTTCACATAAATTCATTTGAAGTAATCACGAGCTGAATTGAAGTTCATTCTCGTGATATTCTGATAAAATTTCGGTGACATTCCACTGACTGTCCGGTGAAGTTGCGGTGGAATTCAAGTCTCAGTTTAACAGAGTTAAGCGACAATAATCCTGCTAAGCTAGTGTTGATTATAGAGGTGTTCTATATCACTCTAGCTTAGCTCTTTATTCGGTGGCGCGGCAATTTCCGCAGGCCTGACAAGGTTCAAGCCTTGCTGTGACGACCATCAACAAGTGGTATTAGAGCCGTAAGAAGGCTCATCATCAGCGGTATCAGAGCGAAAGTATCCACAACATTCATTAGGATGTCTGAGTCAGCATATCCATATGAAATGTTGTTAGGGAGACCTTGGTTTAAGATTGCTAAAGTCAAGCAGGATTGGGGTTTGAATGTGGTAATGATCACAAAGGGTAAAAAGCAAGTGACAATTCCTATGCAAGGAAGAAGAAATATGTCTGTACAAGAGAAACCACTCATGGCTCAGACGATTAACTTAGCTGACGAGATAGAAGATGATGAAGAGGAAAAGTTTTTGCAAGCAAATCCAACGGTAGTACCGGTATTAGAAGTTGATGTTGTAGGGGTATTAAGTAAGGATAATCTGATTGTGCAAAAGGTTGATGGGCCAGTTCCGGGTGAACAGGTTCAAGGTGCACAAATACAAAAGATGTTCACACAAAGTATGGAAACTTGAGTACAAGAGCGGTTGGAACAACAAGAGAAAGAAGTGATAACTCTGGTTGAACGGACCTATGATCAGAAGTATGCAGGTTCTGAAAGAACTTGGAGAAGCTTGTGGAAGGTAGAAAAGTGTGTTTCAAAGCGACCAAGTTTAGTCAAGCCAACCGGAACAAGACCAGCCATTGAGCTTATGGAGACTTAAATAGACCTTATAAGAATGTAATAAGTGCAAAGAAATGCACTATGTACTTTGGAGCATCAAGGAGAAGGAGTCGATACAAAATAGATAGGTTCGCAGGTCGACTAGCTCAAAAAACTTACTATCTATGGAAGAGACAATGAACTTCAAATGCCCATAGCGACCAGCGTGATTACAATTAGAAAAAATCCTCTTATGGGAGTGATACACATAGGGTTGCGTGTATGGAATGCATAAAAGTATAAGGAATAAGCAAAATATGCTATAGGAATGAATGCGACATTCATCGGTGGTACTTCCTATTTTTCAGGAATACGCAGAGATTGACCTCGAGGCAGAAAAACTAAGATTTCTCCAAATCTGCTGAACCAAATGCTTTGAAAATTTACAGACATAAATTAGACACCATACCTTTCTAATGAGTCCTCTTACACGCAATTAGGAGCTCTGGAGAGAGAGCAGCAGCCTCTACAAGATTATTGTTGGTGAAGAAGATGATGCAGAAAATTGAAGGAGCAAGACATTGATGGTCACAAGTGTATGTATATTGCTTCCATGTAATGTACAAGTGATTCCAAGTATTTATATAGACTCTAGGAGTGTTCCATGACTTTTACAAGTTGAATTTGAATTCAAATGAAGGTGGGAATGTTTGTTGGAGGGAATCAATTCACTTTCCTACAATCTAGGAAAAGTGAAGATCTTGATTGATCTACTTTTAGGTGATTGATTGCTTGATTGAATGCAACTTCAACCACCACAAATTCGTGGGATTTGGGCTCTATATTTGTACCTTTACATGTGTAAAGCTCAAGGCTTTTACAACGGTAAATGAGTCATAAAAAATCTCTCAAAAAAATACAATAAATGAGCATATGAAAAAGAACTCTCCAACGGATATTCTTTCGACGCGATAGCCTTCGATGTAGATCAAATCTACCTCAAGCATAGTGTAAGCTTGATGTTCGAACAGCTCCCCCTCAAGCTAAAGTATGCTTGAGTCTTCATTCTCTGATAGGTTGAATACGTGCCATAGCTTTGAATCTACAAAGCTTTACTCCATCAAGTGCCTTCATCATCATATCTGCAACTTGTTTTTCAGTTGGAACAAAAGAAATGTCAATCTCCTTTGCCATGAGCTTCTCCTTGATGAAGTGGTAATGGACTTCTATGTTCTTGGTTGTGGCATGGAAAATAGGATTTGCCGCTAGATGCATGGAACTTACATTATCTCCAAATATGTGAGGTTTGGAACTCACTAGTCCCAAATCCGTATACAATGCTTTTAACCATATTGCGTCTTGAGTTGCTATGGTCAAGCCTCTGTACTCTGCTTCAGTTGAAGATAAAGCAACTGTTGGTTGCTTCTTGGAACTCCATGATACTAGCTTCGAACCTGCAAATGCTAAGTAACGAGATGTACTTTTTCTATCATCCTTAACTCCTTCCAATCTGCATCTGAGTAGATTTTGATATCAAAATCTGAAGAGTAAGGATAGAATATACCTTTGTTGATTGTACCTTTGAGATACTTAAGTACTCTCTTAGCCGCATCCATGTGTGGTCTTCTCCGTGAGTGCATGAACTGACTAAGCACTCCCACACTATATGAGATGTGTGCCCTTGTATGAGTAGCATATATCAAGCTACCTACCAAGCTTTGATACTCTTTAATGTCTTCAATTTTCTCACCTTCATAAACACTTAGTTTATGATTCATCTCCAAAGGTGTACCTGCAGACTTAGTGTTCTCCATTTTGAACTTGAGAAGAAGATCCTGATGTATCTTCTTTGAGTCAAATACATTCCTTCATCTGTGCATATCACCTGCATACCTAGGAAATATGTGAGCTGACCTAGGTCACTGATTTTGAACTCCTCTTGCATGTGTCTCTTGATCCTTTGAATGCCATTTAGATCATCACCTGTCACAATAATATCATCTACATATACACATAGATAGATAACCTCATTGTGATCCCTTTTGATGAATAGAGAAGGATCTGAGCTGCTAGCTTTGAACCCTTGATCTTGAAGATATGTAACCAACCTGTAATTCCAAGCTCTTGGAGCTTGTTTCAATCCATACAATGCTTTCTTGAGTTTGCAAACATAAGATGGATGATTAGGGTTTTCAAAATCTGATGGTTGTGACATGTATACCTTTTCACTTATCCAACCATTTAAGAATGCATTTTTCACATCAAGTTGGAGGAGTTTCCAATTCCTTGCAGCAGCTACACTTATCAATGTCCTGATTGTAGTCATCTTTGCAACTGGTGAGAATGTTTCCTCATATTCTATACCATGAGTTTGTGAGCATCCTTTGGCAACTAATCTTGCCTTGTACCTGCAAACTGATCCATCTGAATTTCTTTTAACTTTATATACCCATCTGCAACCAATTACCTTTTGATTCAGCGACATTGGAACCAAATCCCAAGTGTCCATCTCCTTCAATGCATCTATCTCTTCATTCATGGCCTTTTCCCAATTAGGGTTTCCCTTTGCCTCTTCATAGGTTGAGGGTTCCTCTGAAATAGAGTCTTTTGCCAAGTAGATTGAATGCTTTGTAACAAATGTGGAATCATATCCATACCTTTTTGGTTGTTTCTTCTCTCTTGCTGATCTTCTAGGTGCTTGTTTGGAGCATTCTCCAACCTCTTGCATCTTTGCTTTGCCTCTTGACTTCCATAGCTTGTAATCTTTTTCTCTTTCATCTTGGTCATCGTCTGTATCACTTATTGGATCCTGGACCTGTGTATCATGCTTGCTTCCTAATTGATGAGAGTCATAATCAAGATCATATGGTAGTGTTACCTTTTGTTTGTCTTGATCATACCAAGACCTGTGTTCTTCAAACACAACATCTCTACTTGTAGTGAATTGCTTGGTTGAAGGATTGAAGAACTTGTAACCCATCTGAGTTGAATCATATCCAATAAACATTGCCTTTGTTGCCCTTTCATCTAGCTTACCTCTTATTTGTGATGGTACATGAACATAAGCTAAACAACCAAAAACATTGCAATGTCCAAGAATAGGTTTTCTTCCATGCCATGCTTCATAAGGAGTCATACCTTGAAGTGATTTGGATGGTAGTCGATTGACAAGGAACACTGCAGTTGAAATAGCTTCTGCCCATAGGTAATGTGGCAACTTCTCCTCTTCGAGCATTGTTCGGGCTAATCCAACCAATGTCTTGTTTCTCCTCTTTGCAATTCCATTTAGTTGAGGAGAGTGCCTAGTAGTCACTTCCCTTTTGATACCTTTTTCCCGCAAGAACTCATCAAACTCTTTGGAGAAGTATTCTCCCCCTCCATCAGATCTGAGCTTCTTTAGTGATCTACCTGTATGATTCTCCACATGTGAAAGATACTTCTTGAAGCAATCAAACACTTCATTCTTACTCTTGATAAAGTATAGAACACTCCATCTACTATGGTCGTCAATAAATGAGACATAATACCTTGATCCTGCCAATGAAGGTTCTTGACTTGGTCCCCATACATCTGTATGTACTAAGTCCAATAGGTTGTTGTGGATGTAGCGTTTGTGGTTGAATGGTTGTCTTTGTGCCTTCCCAATCTGACATGCATCACACATGTTGATCATGTGTTACTTTGATATGTTCGGTAGTCCTAGAACACTTTGATCCCTGCATATATTCTTCAAGGTTCTTTCATTCACATGAGCAAGTCTCTTATGCCACACTTCAAGCTCACTTAGGGTTTGAGACCCAAAGTTGAATACAGCTATGTTCCTGGTTTCTCCTACTTCAAAAGTAAAGAGCCTACCATGCTTCTCACCTTGTTCTATCTTCTTTAAGCCTTGACATGGATCTTCCACAAAAGCTCCATGTTGGGTGAACCTAACTTGCAAGCCTTTTTCAACTATTTGGCCTACACTTATTCGGTTTTTAGTGATAGTGGGTACATAGAGAACCTTACTCAGAATGTTTGTTCTGCCATTGGAAGCTTTGACATTACCAATCTACTCCACATTGTGCTTTGTGTCATCCCCTGTTTGCACTTCATGACTATGCTTTGGACTTTCCAAGTTAGATAGAAGAGCAATGCTGCCTGCAACATGATTCAAACATCCTGAATCTATGTAGAACAAATGATCATCTTCTTTACCTTCTTTGTGGCCTAGATTCATGAGAAGTAATGAGTCTTCATGTGGTTGATCTTCTGAATAGTTTCTGTAGTCCCTTCTTTTATAGCTTCTATTGTTATTGTTGAAGTTGTGTCCACCTCTGCCTCTATTGCTGCCATATCCACCTTTTCGACTTCCTTTCTAGGTCTTTCCTGTTGGGAGAGATGGTAGGATGCACTCAAGAGATTGAGTTGAAGCTGCTAGACCTGCTTTGCTTCAGCCCTCCTTTGCTTCAGATATGCTTAGTACACTTGCTTAGCTTCCAAATGATACCAAGAAAGCATATATGTACTTTGCAAGTGATATGTGAAATGATCAAATCAAAACAGATAACTTGAGACTTCAAAAATCAAGGAAAAGTTGCTATTTTTGTAGTGACACCTGCTCAGTCTTTCACTCAGTGTGACCAGCACACTTACAATTGATCTAATTCCTTCTGGACATATTAATTTAGCTTAACAAGCTACCATTTGCAAGTGGAATGAGAAGAAATGATAAACTACTCACTGAGAAATCACTTTAGCAAAATTGTAGTTACCCCCGATATTTTAGGAACTCTGCAGACACAGACCAGTGTGCACTTCGAGCGAGTTTTCTCCGAGATGGCTAATCCAATTGACTTGAAACTTTGTAGTATATAGTAGAATTTGAGCTGAATCCAATATGCTTTGAATCACTTGATTTGGTTGAGAAACCACTGAGATATGTCCTGTTGAAGTTGACAGACTTAGAGAAGATGACTCAGAGAAAAATCAGAGATAATGAATGTAACTCTTTCTATTAATTCACATGAATGTACAATCTCATTGGCTTGATAGATGTAGCCTAATGAGTTGGAGATGTGTAGGCTATAGTGTAGCACTCACACACTCAATGATAGTGAAGGATGGAGCTCGTAAGATCACTAACTATCCCGCGAGTTTTTACATTGACTTTTATAAGTGATGGAGTGAACATTTGAATTTGAAATTCAAATCTAGGCTCCCTAGAATCTCTCCTCTAAAGGTAGGGAGATATTCTCTCCAATTACACCATCCAATTTTCACGAATCTAATCAAGTAGGTGTGATCATTTACATGCCAAGTCATTTAGACTTTTACAAGAGATAAAAATGGTAATAAGTCATAGGACTAGGTTCATATGGTTCTTGCTTCACATAGTGATATCCTTCAAGGGTTCCAAGCCAAAGGTGAAGGCTTGAATTGCACCAACAGCTCCCCCTCAAGCCAAGCACTTTGGCTTAAGTCTTCATCTTTAGTCTTCAATCACATCCTACAATCCAATAATGGATTTGAATCTGCATAACTTGTTTCCATCCAATGCTTTAGTGAGTAAATCTGCACATTGCATATTAGTAGACACATAAGTCAACTGAATCTCTTTGC
Organism: Ceratopteris richardii; assembly: GCA_020310875.1. Classification (NCBI taxonomy): domain Eukaryota; kingdom Viridiplantae; phylum Streptophyta; class Polypodiopsida; order Polypodiales; family Pteridaceae; genus Ceratopteris; species Ceratopteris richardii. The sequence goes on from CM035412.1 coordinate 8,567,561, forward strand.
TTAGCAATTTTTCTCTCACATAGTGGTAATGAACCTCTATGTGTTTGGTTCTAGCATGATATATTGGATTAGCTGCAAGGTGAAGAGAGCTTGTGTTATCTCCAAAGATGATTGGAGGCCTAGTGTATAGGCCTAGCTCTGTATACAAAAGCTTTAACCAGATAGCTTCTTGAGTGGCATTGGCAAGCCCTCTATACTCTGCTTCAGTGGATGACAATGCCACTGTAGGTTGCTTCTTGGCTGACCAAGAAATAGGTTTATCTCCTGCAAAACAAATGTAACCTGATGTGCTCCTCCTATCATCCTTGCATCCTGCCCAATCTGCATCTGAATATACTTTGATGTCAATATCTGATGTATAAGGAAAGTACAAACCATGGTTCTGAGTTCCCTTCAAATATTTCAAGATCTTCTTTGCTGCCTCTAGGTGAGGTGCCCTTGGTTTGTGCATAAATTGGCTTAGCACACTAACTCCATATGCTATGTCAATTCTTGTCAAGGTAGCATAATTCAAACTACCTACCATGCTTTGATATCCTGTGATGTCTTGGACTTCTTCCCCTTCATGAGCACTTAGCTTTAGGTTGACCTCCATTGGAGTAGTTGAAGCTTTAGCATCCTGCAAGCCAAACTTCTTGACCATATCTTGTACATACTTCTTTTGAGTGATATATATACCTGAGTTGGTGTAGACTAACTCAAGACCTAAGAAGTACTTCAATAATCCAAGATCATTGATCTTGAATTCCTTCATCATCTGTCCCTTTGATGTGTCTAATACCATTGACATCATTGCCTGTAATGATGATGTCATCAACATAAACACACAAGTAGATTACCTCTGTATTACTCCTCTTTATGAACAGAGAAGTATCAGCTTTGCTCATCACAAATCCTTGGTCTTGGAGATAGGTTGTCAACCTGTAATTCCATGCTCTAGGTGCTTGTTTCAATCCATATAGAGCCTTCTTCAATTTACAAACATAATTTATCTTCTTGGGATCTTCATAGCCAGGTGGTTGTGACATGTAGACTTCTTCAGATATCCATCCATTCAAGAAAGCATTCTTGACATCTAATTGGTACATGTTCCAATTCTTGGATGCAGCTACACTCACCAATATTCTGATAGTTGGCATCTTAGCCACAGGAGAAAATGTCTCCTCATAATCAATGTCTTGGGTTTGTGCAAAACCCTTGGCTACCAACCTAGCTTTGTACCTGTTGATTGTTCCATCTGAATTTCTCTTTAGCTTGTAGATCCATCTGGATCCTATCACCTTCATAGTGTCCTTCTTGGGTACCAAGTCCCAAGTATCACTCTCCTTGAGAGCTTCCATTTCTTCATCCATAGCTCCTTTCCATTCTGGTTTGGTGATTGCTTCTTCATAGGTACCTGGTTCTTCATTCAACAAATCCTTTGCAAGATATACAGAATGTTTAGTTACAAGTGATGTGTCATACCCAAATCTGATTGGTTTCTTCTTTTCTCTCTGAGATCTCCTCATTGCTTGAGTTGAGGATTCTGGTGTATCCTCTAGCTTCTTCATCTTCATCTTTCCTTTGGACTTCCATGCCTTGAATTCCTCAAGGTTAATTGTATCATCATCATCTGAGCTTGAGTCTTCTTTCTGGATTGGTTCCTCCTTGGTGAGCTTTGGGAAATCTTCTTCCATATCATAGGGTAGACTAATCTTCCTGCATTCATTCTCATACCATGAGTCATTCTCATCAAAGATGACATCTCTGCTTACCTTGAAGCCTTTGTTTGTTGGATTGTAGAATCTGTATCCCTTTTGGTTCAAATCATAACCAATGAAGATACATTTTTCAGCTTTAGGGTCTAGCTTTCCCCTTACCTGTGAGGGAATATGCACATATGCTACACAACCAAAGATTTTGCAATGATCGAGAGAAGGTCTCTTACCATGCCAAGCTTCATATGGTGTCATGCCATCAAGTGATTTGGATGGCAACCTGTTGATGAGATAGGTGGCAGTAGATACACTCTCTGCCCAAAGATAATTTGGCAATTTCTTTTCATTAAGCATAGACCTAGCTGTTTCTACTATGAGTCTACTCCTTCTTTCAGCTACTCCATTTTGTTCAGGTGAGTACCTTGTAGTAATCTCCCTTTTGATACCTCTTTCCTGCAAGAAATCTTCAAACTCATTGGAGAAGTACTCTCCTCCTCCATCTGACCTTAGCCTTTTCAAGCTTCTTCTTGTTTGGTTTTCAACAAGTGCAAGATACCTCTTGAAACAATTAAACACTTCATCTTTATGTTTCATAAAGTATAAGATAGTCCACCTGCTATAGTCATCAATGAAGGACACATAATACCTTGAACCTGAAATGGAAGGGTCCTTGCTAGGTCCCCAAACATCTGTGTGCACCAAGTCTAGGTAGTCTTCATGCATGAAACCTTTCCTTGAATAGGGCAATCTATGAGACTTACCAAACTGACATGCTCCACACTTGTAAATCATGTGTTGCTTGGATACATTAGGTATCCCAAGCACACATTGATCCCTGCACATTTGCTTTAGGGTTCTTTCACCTATGTGACCTAATCTCTTGTGCCATATTTCTAATTCTGAAAGTGTTTGATCCTTGTAATTATATAAAGCAATGTTCTTGGTATCTTCTAGCTCAAAAGTAAACAATCTACCTGATTTCTCCCCCTTGGCAATTCTTTTGAAACCATGTCTTGGATCCTCCACATATGCTCCATGTTGTGTGAATCTGACCTGCAATCCTTTCTCCACAATCTGACCAACACTCATTAGATTCTTGGTGATGGTTGGTACATAGAGTACCCTGCTCAATAGGTTCTGATTACCATCACATGTCTTTACATTTCCAATCTTTACAACAGAATGTTTAGTGTCATCACCTGTCTGTACCTGATGTTTGCCCTTGGGTTCTTCCAAATCAAAAAGTAGTGCCACATTGCTAGCTACATGGTTAGAACATCCTGAGTCAATATAAAATAAATGATCATCATGTGTACCTGCCTTGGAGGTCATATTCATGATCAATAGGGAGTCATCTTGCTCCTCTGTGTAATTCTTGTAATCCCTTCTATTTCTAAATCCACCTTGGTAGTTACCATTGTGGTTATGGTTGTAATTGTTGTTGTACTGATTGTTGTATCCATTGTAGCCTTGATGTTGGTTGAATCTGCCTCTCCCTTGAAAGTATCCACCTCTTGAGTAGCCTCTTCCTCTCTGATTCTTGTAGTTCTTGTAGCATTCATCTGTGGTATGATTGGACAATCCACAAATGTTGCATGGTGATGAGTTGTAGGGTCTCCCCCTACCTGACTTACCTCCTCTGCCCCTGCCTCTTGATGATCTACCTCTCCCTGCATAATTAGCTTGGGAGGTAGAGCCTTCTTCATCATGTTTCTTCCCTTTACCTTTATCCTTAACTTTCTTATCAGTATATAGAGCAGAGGAGTTGTTACCTTTTGATTGATCTCCTGCCTTTGTAAACTTTGCTTCATGTGTGAATAGTTGGCCCATGAGTGTTGTGAGGTCTGGGGTATGCATGTCCATATAGAGGTCCATTGCAGTGGTGAAACTTTCCCACTTATCATCTGCCTTGAGTCCATTTGTTACTTGTCTGACTATTTGCTCCTCTTCAATTTCCTCTCCAATGCTTGCTAATTGGTCTGCCACATCTTTAATCTTTGTCACATACTTTGAGACTGATTGCTTGGGCTGCTTCCTAAGGGTTGTGAATTCAATCCACAGTCGATTCTTCCTGGCCCTTGTGTTGGAAGGAAAATATGTTGACAGAGTTTCCCAAGTCTCTTGGGAAGTCTTACAGTTCCTTACATGAGGTAAAAGGAAATCAGATATAGAGTTAAGAAGGTAAGACCTTGCCAAAGCATCCTTTGCACACCATTGGTTGAGCCTCTCTTGTTCATCCTTGGTGGGTAGTCCTCTAGCTTTGAATGAGGGAAATTCCTCATCTCCTGATATGTATCCAAATAAGCTTCTTCCTTGTGGATAGGTCTTCATTCTCAGAGACCAAGCTTGGTAATTGTTCCTGTCCAATTTGTCAATGAATGAAGGAAAACCATTTCCCATGTTTACCTTATTTGCTCTGATACCACTGTTGGGAGAGATGGTAGGATGCACTCAAGAGATTGAGTTCAAGCTGCTAGACCTGCTTTGCTTCAGCCCTCCTTTGCTTCAGATATGCTTAGTACACTTGCTTAGCTTCCAAATGATACCAAGAAAGCATATATGTACTTTGCAAGTGATATGTGAAATGATCAAATCAAAACAGATAACTTGAGACTTCAAAAATCAAGGAAAACTTGCTATTTTTGTAGTGACACCTGCTCAATCTTTCACTCAGTGTGACCAGCACACTTACAATTGATAGCTTAACAAGCTACCATTTGCAAGTGGAATGAGAAGAAATGATAAACTACTCACTGAGAAATCACTTTAGCAAAATTGTAGTTACCCCCGATATTTTAGGAACTCTGCAGACACAGACCAGTGTGCACTTCGAGCAAGTTTTCTTCGAGATGGCTAATCCAATTGACTTGAAACTTTGTAGATGTATAGTAGACTTGGAGCTGAATCCAATGTGCTTTGAATCACTTGATTTGGTTGAGAAACCACTGAGATATGTCCTGTTGAAGTTGACAGACTTAGAGAAGATGACTCAGAGAAAAATCAGAGATAATGAATGTAACTCTTTCTATTAATTCACATGAATGTACAATCTCATTGGCTTGATAGATGTAGCCTAATGAGTTGGAGATGTGTAGGCTATAGTGTAGCACTCACACACTCAATGATAGTGAAGGATGGAGCTCGTAAGATCACTAACTATCCCGCGAGTTTTTACATTGACTTTTATAAGTGATGGAGTGAACATTTGAATTTGAAATTCAAATCTAGGCTCCCTAGAATCTCTCCTCTAAAGGTAGGGAGATATTCTCTCCAATTACACCATCCAATTTTCACGAATCTAATCAAGTAGGTGTGATCATTTACATGCCAAGTCATTTAGACTTTTACAAGAGATAAAAATGGTAATAAGTCATAGGACTAGGTTCATATGGTTCTTGCTTCACATAGTGATATCCTTCAAGGGTTCCAAGCCAAAGGTGAAGGCTTGAATTGCACCAACATTCCCATTGAACGAGCAATTCTGACTGGTGTGGTTGGTCTTATCGCATATGGCACAAGGTTGAACATTCTGACCTTTGGCTTTGTCTTGCTTTGGTCCTTTCTTCTTCCCTTTCCACTTGCTCTTGCTTGAGAAGTTGGCTTGGGAAGTCTCTTCTTCATCTTCTTCCTTCTTCTTGCCTTTCTACTTCTTATAATTCTTATGTGTATATAGAGCACTAGTTGAATTACCATTATAAGAGTTACCTTCCTTTATGCTGTTGTTGGCTTCTTGATTGAAGAGTTGTCCAAGAAAGATGTTGAAGTTTGGAGTCTGCACATCCATGATGAGATTGTAAGCTGTCGTGAAGGAATAACATTGCTTATCACTTCGAATGCCGTTGAGAATTCGCCTCATGATGACCTCTTCTTCAATCAGCTCTCCAATGGATGCTAACTGATCTGCAACCTCCTTCACCACAAACTCTGTGATGGTTTGTTTAGGTGTCTTCTTCATTTGGTTGAACTCGTTCCAAAGATGATTCTTTCTTCCTTTGGTACTAGTAGAAAAGAAAGTCTCGAGGGCATCCCAAGTCTCTTGAGATGTCTTGCATCCTCTAATATGTGGTAAAATAAAGTCAAAGATAGAGTTTAGTATGTACGACCTTGCTTGAGCATCCTTTGCGCACCAAAGTGTGAGCTTATCTTTCTCCTCTTGTGTAGGTCCTCCTATGGATCTTGGAATAGGCATAGCTTCATCGCCTGCTACAATTCCATAAAGATTTCTACCTTGCAAATAGGCCTCCATTTTGATTTGCCAAGCCACATATTTGTGTCGATCAAGCTTCTTGATCATTGAGGGAAAGCCGTCACCCATCTTGATCTAGCTCCGATACCACTGAAAGAACTTGGAGAAGCTTGTCGAAGGTAGAAAAGTGCATTTCGAAGCGACGAAGTTTGGTCAAGCCAACCGGCACAAGACCAGCCCTTGAGCTTATGGAGACTCAAATAGACCTTACAAGAATGTCATAAGTGCAAATAAATGCCCTATGTACTTTGGAGCATCAAGGAGAACGAGTCCATACAAAACAGATAGGTTCGCGGGTCGAGTAGCTAAAAAAACTTACTATCTATGGAAGAGACAATGAACTTGAAATGCCCATAGCGACCAGCGTGATTACAATTAGAAACAATCCTTTTATGGGAGTGATACACATAGGGTTGAGTGTATGGAATACACAAAAGTATAAGGAATAAGCAAAATATGCTATAGGAATGAATGCGACATTCACCGGTGGTACTTCCTATTTTTTAGGAATATGCAAAGATTGACCCCGAGGCAGAAAAACTATGATTTCTCCACATCTGCTGAACCAAATGCTTTGCAAATTACAGACATAAACTAGACACTTATAACTTTCCAATGAATCCTCTTACACTCAATTTGGAGCTTTGAAGAGAGAGCATCAGCCTCTGCAAGATTATTGTTGGTGAAGAAGATGATGCAGAAAATTGAAGGAGCAAGACAATGATCATCACAAGTGTATGTATATTGCTTCCATGTAATGTAAAAGTGATTCCAAGTCTTTATATAGACTCTAGGAGTGTTCCACGACTTTTACAAGTTGAATTTGAATTCAAATGAAGGTGGGAATGGTTGTTGGAGGGAATCAATTCACTTTCCTACAATCTAGGAAAAGTGAAGATCTTGATTGATCTTCTTTTAGGTGATTGATTGCTTGATTGAATGCAACTTCAACCACCAAAAATTCTTGGGATTTGGGCTCTATATTTGTACCTTTACATGTGTAAAGATCGAGGCTTTTACAACGTTAAATGAGTCATAAAAAATCTGTCAAAAAAATACAATAAATGAGCATATGAAAAAGAACTCTCCAACGGATATTCTTTCGACGTGACAGCCTTCAATGTAGATCAAATCCACCTCAAGCATAGTGTAAGCTTGATGTTCCAACACGTTCCACGAGGGTAAAGGAGGAGGAGCTTCAAGAAGTTAATTTAGGGACTGAAATTGAACCAAAGATGGTGCGGATTGGTAAAACATTGGAAGGAAAGTTTAGCGAGGATCTCATTTGCTTACTAAAAGATTATGTAGATCTGTTTGCTTGGGAGTACGCTCAAGTGAAAGGTATAGACCCTAATTTGCATCAACATTGGATTAATCTGAAGACAGATGCAGTACCCGTAGCGCAGCAACGATGTAGAATGAATCCTAACTTTGCGAAACAGGTGAAGGAAGAAATTGATAAACTATTGGCAGTTGGATTTATCAAACTTGTGGATCAGGTGACTTGGCTATCTCCTATTATAGTGGTCCCGAAAAAGAATGGGAAGCTCAGAATTTGTGTCGATTATAGAAAGTTAAATGCGGCAACAGTCACAGATCCGTTTCCTATGTCGTTTTTTGATGTACTGTTGGACGCAGTAGCAAGGCATGAAATGTATAGTTTTTTTGCATGGATTTTCACGGTATAATCAGATTAGTGTGGCTAAGGAGGATCATCATAAAACAACATTTATTTCTAAATTTGGTGCTTATGTGTTCACAGTCATGAGTTTTGGATTGAAGAATGGACCACCATCATTCAATTACGTGGCACACAAAGTGTTTGAACCTTATCTACAATATTTTATGTAGGTGTTTGTAAATGATTTCTCGGTCTTTGGTAAGAAGGTACAGCATCTTTTGCACCTAAAATCATGTTTTGACAGATGGTGATAGTTTAGGATGGTGTTGAATCCATTTAAAAGTGTTATTGCAGTCAGAAGTGGTATTTTATTGGGCCATGTCATTTCGCAAGAAGGGATGGCTATTGATGTTAAGAAGATTGAAGCTATTAGCACAGCTAAAGCACCGACCAACGTGAAAGAAGTAATGCGGTTTGTTGGTCAGATTAAATGGGTTGCTAGATATTTACGGTATTTAGCAAATATCTCTCTACCACTTATGCACTTGACCAAAAAGGATGTTCCATTTCTACGGGCAGAGGCTCAAGAGAAAGCATTTCAACTATTAAAGAAGATGGTGTCAGTAGCGCCAATTTTGCAACCACCCGATTGGTCATTGCCATTTAACATATTCGTTGATGCATCGAATGTGGCTGTAAGAGCAGTGTTGACGCACCAGAAAGAGAAAGGATGGTATTGACCCGTCTATTATGCTAGTAGAGTATTGTGTGCAGCTGAAAGGAACTACCCGATGACGGAAAGGGAAGCTTTGGCAATGGTATATGGTCTTAAGAAGTTTCAACATTATTTGTTGGGCAACAAGGTTGTTTTTCATGCGGATCATCAAGCTTTGGTCTATTTAATCAAGAAACCCTTATTAATAGGAAGATTAGCTAGGTAGATACTTTTATTACAGGAATTTGATTTTATGATTATGCATACTCCAGGAAAAGAGCATGCAATTGCAGATTACTTTAGTAGATTGAATGTAGGAGAAGCACCTACAGGTGTAATTGATGAATTTCAGGATGCTGAGTTGTTTAATGCACAAGTGGTGGAAGCAAATTCTTGGTATGACCAATTATTAGTTTTTTTAGCTGATGGTTCATTACCACAATACTTTACACTTGATTAAAGGAAGAACTTTGCCCTTAAAAGTAGGTCATATTTGGTTATAGCTTGGGCATTATACAAAAAAGGGGTGGATAAGGTCATACGGAGGTGTGTACCAGAATTTGGACAACCAGTCATGTTATAGGAAGCACATTCAGGTCTAGCAGGAGGTCATTTGTTAGGGGATATTATAGTAAAGAAAGTTTTACAAGCTGGGTTATGGTGGCCGACTGTTTTAAAGCATGCGCATGAGTATGCTAAAGGATGTGTGATTTTCGAAAAGTTGGGCCAGCCTAATAATTCAGATCGGTTGTTTGATCATCGAGTTTTAACCATTGGATGCCTTCCAAAAATAGGGCATGGATTTTATGGGGCCCATTAAACCTACTAATTAGTAGGGAAGTAGATATATACTTCTAGTAATAGATTATTGTACAAAATGGGTGGAAGTAGTGGCATTAAGGGATAATATCGCAGCAAGTGTGGTGAAATTTCTTTATCATAATATTATGACCAGGTTTGGGTGTCCGATTGAGTCAGTAAGTGAAGAGGTACTCATTTCCTTAATGAGGTGATTTCAGAGTTAACAAGAATTCATTTAATCATGCATAAAAAGACTAGTGCATATCATCCACAAGAAAATGGTCAAGCGAAAAGTACGAATAAAAACTTAATGCATATTCTTAAAAAGCTAGTGCATGACAATCAAAAAAATTGTGATTTGTTACTTGACTCAGCTTTTTGGTCATTCAGAACAGCATTTAAAGTGACAACAAGAATAACACCATTCCAATTGGTATATGGTTTGGAGGCAGTAGTACCTATGGAATGTGTAGTTCCAAGTTTGCGAATCACAACAGAAAAGATGTCTCCTAAGCTGTCGATTAAACACAGGAGCAAATATCCTCTTCAGATGGAGGAGGATCATTTGGTAAGTGCATATATTACCGAGGTAATTCAATGGCGGAGACAAGCTTGGGTGAATCAGAATGTGAAGTTTAAGTTATTTAAAGAAGGAGATTGGGTGATGGTGTATAATTCTAAGCTCGGAACTCATCCAGGAAAGCTTACATTGAGATACAAAGGCCCATATCAGATTGTGCAGGATTTAGGACAAGGAACTTTTGGAGTGGCAGATGTGTTTGACACAAGGATGGACAAAGCGATAAATGGATTTAGGTTGAAATTATTTTAGGGGAAGCCGCCACATTTGGATTGGTTATCTTCTAATATTGTGCAAGTGATCCATCATCCTGAAAATCAAATCAACAATGTTTGTGATCATCATAGTAAGAAGGTGTATTTCTCTGCATTTTCATCAACGGTGAAATGTTTTCTTGATTCTTGTTGGTCAAAAATTACATTAAGTACTTTCTTACGATTACAATGGATTCCATGTCCAAAGCTGCAGTATAATATTTGGCTAAGGGTTATTCCACAGCAAAAAATTGAGAAGGAGGTAGTACTGGATCAGATTGCAGATTCAAAGGGATATTCCGATGCAGCAAGTAATGAAGTTCCGGAGAAGGGTACAACAAAGGTTGCAACTAGTCAGAGAGATGACGAACAGGTGTATCAGGGGGAATATGAACAGAAAGATTGTGCTCAGCCAGAGATTATCTTGCAAAGTAAGGTTAGATGGAATGTGGTGGTGGGAAGGTCGTGCACCAGAAAAAGGAGTGTTAATGAATTTAAATATTAGCTTGGTATTCTTGAGATGCGCATTAGTTTTAATTATTATCAAGGCATGTGTAAAAGATCTTTGAGGCGTGTTATGGTAATGCGGGGAAATAGGCTGCTAATGATTTTAAAAGTGACCCATACTAAAATATTATTGAATTGCATGAACTAGTACGTGAGTAAGTACGCCAAGCATTTCAGTCAGTGGCAGGTCGAACACCTGTTTTCTCAGTTCTATTTTATGGCTCTGAAAGTAACGCCTCTTCCTGTGTCTATTGTGTTGGTGCGTGAACCAGAAGTCATGCGGGGACGTATGAGAAAGAGAGAAGCTGTGTTGTGCAAAGAAGAAACCACAACTGAGGAGAGTAATAGCTTGCTCCAGGATGACGAGGAGGATATATCGACACCATCAGCGACTACCAAATTTGTGCAAACTCTCATGGAATCATTTACGGACTTCAAGGTGGAAATTGATACACAGTCCACCACAAATGAGAATTGGCTCCGTAAGATCGATTTATTTCAATTTTCTACTTTGCCATGGGTGTGATGGAGATGCAACTACTATGCAAAGAGTGAGCTAGAGATCATCAGAAAAACGAAAGGTCAACTGGCATTGCAGGTAAGATTTTCACGTGAACTAGTTGCTGAAATATTTAAGTTACCTATTTATAATGATGTAATCATTCAGAAGTGTTTTGAGGATGCCTTGAAGAAAGATTTTGGGCCCAAGGAAGGGGGATGACAATATTACATGATGAAGAATGCAGATTATGTTTGAGGAGAGCAGCTAAAATGATACTTGGAGAGGTTGTGTTTCATCATCAAATATGGTTACATGTCCAAAGAAAATTTTGCACCTTTGGCTTATGCAGAGGCAAGTGGACAGGTCAGTTGGGCTCATTGGTTGCATAATCACATGCACAATGAGATATTTGTAGGGGATAGACATAAAACGCAATCAAATAGTAGGATGTCAGCATATTTGGCGGCATTGTTCGAGTTTGTGCAGTTGGTGGACAGTCAAAAGTTCTCATGGCCAAAGGAGATAAGCATTCATAGTGACGAGTTGATGGGTAAAAATCAGGAAGAGCTAGCTACGAGAGAAATGGACACACCTTCAAAGACGTGTAAGGATCTTCTGAAAGCAGGTCATACTATACAAGAGTTGGAACCGGTTATGCAGATGATTCAAACTGAGTTAGGAAAAGCAGTGATAAAGGACAACAATCTCCTGCATGTGCTAGATGAGGATGAGCACCCAAAAGTGTTAAGAAAGGTTTTTAAGTTGTCTAAAAAGAGAAGATTGGAAGAACTGCTGCAAGCAGTAGGGGATAAGTTGCAAGAGGATGTTATGCACCAGTCAATAAGGAATACAAGATATGATGTACTAGGAATGAAGGAAAGCTTGCAGGAAGTTTTCATTTTTTTAGTCTTGCAAGAGAAGAAATCAACTAGATATGTTAGACGCAGTACTAACTGTCAGAAGCGCATTTAAACAGTTTTTTTGGGTTCTTCGGGGTGAAAGGGGTCTGTTAAATAGAGGCCCTATACTTGGTTCCCAAATTAACTACTTCACACACACTACACTAAAGTCAAGAGCTTTATCAAGAAGTTGTCTATACTTCACAGTCTTATAGCCCACAAACAAACCTGCGCAAGATGTACCGAACAGACTCTATTAAGGTGCTCTCAACATACAGCGCTAGACTTTTCAGTAACATGATACCAAGTTACTTGAGTAGCTCAAGAACGGTTCTACACACCATGACTGTAACAATAACCACGTTAATAGTGACTCAACTTACCGAATAGATGCCGACAATGAAACAGACCTGAAGGACACAAAAAGACTCAAAATTCTCGATACACAGTATTAAATGCTGCTGACTTACCTCAATATATCTCAGAGTTCTCAACCACACACTATAACAAATACACAGACTGCATCAAACAAGGTGTAGCACCCTACAAGAAAGAGTGACACCACGATATACGTAATTAACAGAACAATCACCACAAAGACCCGCAGAACGACTCTCTTAGACAATAGTCCGATGATCTACTCGATGTAAATGAAACTCACAACCGCAACAGATATCGATAGACAACAGACAAGACAAGACACAGATACGCACAGTATACTCAGACTTGTGCAAACATACACTACCGCAACGTATCGATCAATCACCCAGATAGACAGTCTTGTGATTCTCCCTAACGTCACTAGCGCGTCTCTTTTTCATTGATTTATATAACATTTACAAACATGTCTGTAACAACTTTTCGCTCGTGCGGACAAGATTCAGTTATACATTTGCCCATCCGGGCTGCCAACTAACACTGGCACGCACGGTGGACTCGAACCCGCAGGTTTTACAAAAATTACGGTTGATCTATAATGCCTTCTAAGTACATTGTTCTGGCTAATCTAAATGTACGGGCGATTTTCTTCTTTAAGGCTTCCAACATCTATTTCAAAGTATCAGGTTCTACTAATTGTGCATCTATTCTTAAAGAACTTAAAGAAATAGCTTCGGTCAGCAAAATTTCTGCCTGAGTCTGCAGAAAGGCTTCTTGTAAATAGAAATCGTTCGATAAGGCCGCATCTCTGGGAACCTTCATCTCAACAACTTGCTTTTCCATTCTGACTACTCTGTCTTTTTGATTGTCCAGTTGGTTCTCCCTTCTTTCTATTTCTTGATTTTGAAACTAGATGGTCCTTGAGTATGCATCCCTTTCTCTTCGAAGACTTGCTATTTCCTTCTGTACTTGAGTTTCTTTGGTCAAATAGTGTTTAAGCATGTTGTTAACATCTGATAAAGCCTCGTTTGCTCTTTGGAGTTCTTCAGCTATTTTCATAGCCTGATCATGCTGTTCTTGGCTTTGCTGTACTACTTCATCTAGCTTCTGTCTTGTTTCTTCTAGTAGATTCCCTAATGCGACTCGTGCATCTTCTTTATCCTGTAGCTCTAGCTTCAATTGACTGATTTCGGCACTTTCTTCTTTTAGTAACTCATCTTTTTGTCTGCTCTCTGCCAATGCTGCATCTCTTTGCGCAGTTATTTCTACCTCTTTGGCCATTTCTGCTTGTAACTCCTTCAGTTGTTCTTGCAAGGCTTGATTTTTTGCCTTAGCCACTATCAACTTTTCATGTAGAGGGCTAATGTCTGCCTCCAGTACATCTACCTTGTGTTGGAATTCTTCTCGGTTGCTATCAGTGGCCTCTTTCATCTGTATTGATAATTGCTGTGATAGCTGAATTAGCAATTGACCCATGTTGGCAAGCTTAGAGATCATGGGGATCGAAGGAAGTGGAAGATGAGGACGAGGTTGCGATGAGGATGCGGTGAGTAGTTGTTGGGAGTTTGGTGGAGAGTAGTTTGGGGATGAGGAAGAAGAGGCAGTGGGTTCTTCGAGAAGGATGGGTGGAATAGGGATAATTGGGTTTTGTTGTGTAGTTTTGACGGTATTAGCAGCTATAGACTTGACTGATTTAAGAAGCTCTTCGAAAACTTCTTTAATTATCTGTTCCTCATCTCCTTGTTGTTCCTGCTCAGATTGTTGCTGAGATGCTTCTTTGGACGAGCTTGTGTCAGACTCGGTGGGAGCCTCCTGTTCTTGTTGTTGCTTTGAAGAGGACTGTGCTGAAGATTCATGATGCATTGAAGTTGTGGTGTCGTGAAAAGTTTCATCTTCATTTGCATCTTCTTCTTTGTCGTCTGCCTTATTATTTGCGGTTGATCCCTGTACGTCACTGTTGGAAGAACTGATCCTGATTCTCTGCCGGTGAAAGAGTTGATTGATCTACTCTTCATCATCTTCGTCATCTTCCAATGTTTGTGCAGACTCTTCATGGCGCAGGACCGGACTTGGCGGTGCTGGTTGTGCTGCAAGAATTACCAGAAACAAAAAAGATAGGATGTGCGGCAATCTCGACCTTGGCATTCCTCCCTTGTTCATGTGATTGATTATTGACACACATTCTCTGTGAATGCGGTGGAAGAAGTATGATGCAAAATTTACTAGCTCGCGGGCAGCTAAATCTATAGCCGAGTAAAAGGGACGAGATATTCCATAGGTTCGCTTCTGTAGGTTGAGAATGGCTACTAGGAATTGTAGCACGGATCTCTCAGGTTCAGGACGACAAAGGATGGTGTATTCATTCGAGGAACTCCTAGGGAATAACTGATTCATTGTTGGTATCGGCAGATTTGGGCCATTTTCCCAACCTTGCCGAGGGAGTCGAAACGCATCGGCAAAGGCTTGGAATGTGATTACGGTACGGGTTGGTAATGAGATGATCGGCCAACTCTGCTGTGTGGTAGGAGTGGCAGCGATGGCGTTGATTATCTGGGCAAAGAAGGGGTGGGATTCCACTGAATGCCAAGGAAGTTCAGCAAAATTGGATAGCCCACGGATGCGCAGGAACTCTCCTACGTCCGCAGGGAGTCCGTCACAGAAAGCGGTGAAATTTACCAGAGCTTCCATAGCACAGAAAGTAACAGTAAGCACAAGACTCACACGCACAGGATAGACAAATAACACAAGCACACAATTCACGCAAACACAATAGCGATTTTTGGCGAAACGGAAAAGGTTAAGTAGATGTGTTGTACTGAAGAGCATTCAAAATCACTAATCATCGTGGGACGTTTGAGATGATAGCCTCATAACTTCGGTGTGCATGCATGAGCGGAATTGATAAGGTAAGGCGGTTGTTGACATAATTAGGTATCAAAACACGGATATTTATAGATTTATTTTATTAAGCTCGCAAAAACAAAAGGAAAGAAAAGAAAAGAAAAGAAAACACCAACAGATGCGGCCAACCTTGAAACGTTTCAGTGCGGATGAGATGCTTGTTGATACGGCTGTAGCTTCGATCCATTTATCACCTTAGGAAGAGGAATTCTGGTCAAAGTAGTCAACCAAAAAGTAGCTGGGCCCACCTATTCAGAAATTCGGTAGGGACCAAACCATCGTAAATTGAATTTCCCAGCATAGTGATTCGATTTTGCATTGTAAAAGAGTACAAGTTGCCCCACCGTAAAAACTGGAGTCTTCAAATATCGATCATGTGTGCGGGCTTGTCTTAACTGCACTTACTATATAGTTAGAAAAATGTGTCATCGATGCTCGTCTAATTCTCTGAGTGTATCCAACCAAAATGACAGAGATTCTTCAGGTAGCAGTTTCTGGTTGATGGCTACTCGTAAACTTGGCACAATGATCTCCATTGGTGCTATGGCTTCCAATCCATAAGCTAATTTGAAAGGAGTTAATCCTGTTGCTACCTTGTATGTAGTCTGGTAGGCCCATAGTACTGCAGGTAACAGTTGATCCCATCTTTCCGGTGCTTCCAGAATCAGTTTCCGAAGCATATTCAACAAAGTCTTGTTTGTACTTTCAGCCAAACCATTAGCACGCGGATAATAGAAAGACCTGAATTTATGCGTGATCTGAAACGAATGTGTGAGTACTTTCATCAAATTGTTGACAAAATGTGTGCCTTGATCTGTAACAAGCTCTAGTGGTAAGCCAAAACGCGGAAAGACATCTTTCATTAGACACTTTGCCACCGAAACAGCAGTGGCAGAGCTTAAAGCCCAAGCTTCTGCCCATCTGGTTGCATAGTCTGTACAGGTCAGAATATAACGATTATTACTAAGTACTACTGGTGGTGTAATAGGTCCAATAAAATCTAGACCCCACTTCTGAAAAGGTTCTAATGGCAATACAGGTTGTAGAGGGAAAAAATGGCGTTGTAAAGGCTGTCCAGTCCTCTGACAATTATCACATTGTTTGACAAACTGTGATACATCCCTGTACATAGTAGGCCACCAAAGGCCACTCTGCAGAATTTTTCGGTGTGTTAAATCTGCAGCAAAATGTCCGCCAGATGGAATTGAATGAGCCAAATTAATGATTGAATTAACTTCCTGTGGAGGAATTCAACAAAGTAAAACTCCAGTTTGATCCATATAGTATAAATCTCCAGCAATCAGCCGAAATCGACGACTAAAAACTGCAATTTTTCTATGCATTGCAGGAGAAGTCTGAGAAGGAAGGCTTGCATCAGTAGGGAAGGTCAATATCTGATCATAATATGTAGATGGCGTAGGTGGTTCTGCAATTTCATCATTAGTTGGTTCAGAAACATAAATCGCTGGTGTTGTGTCATCTACACCGACCGGAGCTTCACCGGAATCTAAGCAAGAAAGGAAATCTGCTAAGGCATGTGAACTGCCTGGCCGATGAATAACTTCATAATCAAACTCTTGTAAAAGCAGAACACATCGCGCTAATTGACCACCTAAATATTGTTGTCGAACCAGATAAACAAGTGCAGCATGATCTACATGAAAAGTAAATTTGCGACCAAGCAAATAATGCCTAAATTTCTTGACAGAATATACTAAACCTAGACATTCTCTTTCAGTTACAGAGTAATTCTTTTCAGTAGTGGCTAGCTTTCAACTCACATAGTACACAGGCCTAAACCACTTATCCATTTGTTGCATTAGAACACTCCTGATTGCTATATCTGAGGCATCTACGAAAACATGAAAGGGGCGATCCCAGACCGGAGGCTGTAAGATTGGAACCTGTGTTAATAAACATTTTAAACGATCAAATGCTATCTGACATTCCTGAGTCCACTCAAATTGTCGAGGAGTCTTGGTTATTAGTCGGTTCAGTGGTATTGCCAAATGAGCAAGCCACCGTAAGTGTCGACCATGCCATCTTACTTGACCCATGAAGCGCATTACTTCCTTAGGTGTAGTGGGCACCGATGCTTCTAACATAGCTGAAATTTTATCTCGATCGACTTGTATACCTTGTGCAGATACAATGTGGCCAAGTAATTTACCACATGAAACCGCAAACACAGATTTGTTTAGGTTCAAACAGAGTCTGTATTCTCTGCCCTTCTCAAAGCAACACCGTAAATGGAACAAGTGTGCTATCATCTTACCAAATAACGAAAAATCATCAATATATAATTGCATAAAAGAGGTAAGGTAGGGTGAGAATATCTCGTGCATGCATCTTTGAAAAGTACTGGGGCATTTCTTAACCCAAACCACATAACAGTACAAGCAAAAACACCCCAATTGGTGATGAAAGCGGTTTTTGGTATATCCTGTTCAGCCATTCTGACCTGGTTGTAACCACTGTAACCATCCAAGAAAGAGTACATTTCATGTCCTGCTACTCTGTCAAGCATTGTGTCAAGAAAAGGTAGCAGAAACGGATCAGGCACCGTAGCTGCATTCAATTTCTGGTAATCCACACATATTCGCAATTGCTTATTCTTTTTAGGGACAATAACAATTGGTGAGATCCACTCAACATGCTCTACTGGTATAACAAATCCAACTTTGAGTAACCTATCAAGCTCTCCCTTTACCTGTGATGCATAGTTTGGATTCATCCGGTAGCTGGGTTGTTTGATGGGTTTTGCTTCCGGCCTCAGCATGACCCTGTGTTGATAGATGTGAGGGTCCAAACCCTTCATATCTTTGTAATCCCATGCAAAAACATCAGAGAATTCTCTAAGTAGCTGGATTAAATCGGGTTGAAACGCTTTAGGTAAGCTTTCCTTTCTCTTGACAGGTCGTGGATTTTCTTCATCTCCTAGATTATGGGTGATCAACTGTTCTTCTGGGACATAAAATTTTCGGGACTTCTCTGTATCATCAGCTGGCTTAAAAAGTTGTTGTAGATCAGCGTCATTTATAGCACTAGTATCTTCTTTCTTATCTTCGTCAGTCACAGGCATCACTGTACAAACTGCGAGATTCCAATTATCTACAACAGATTGTAGGTCAACAGTTCCTAGGGAGATCAAATCAATGTTATTTTTCAAAAACTCTTCTTCTTCATCATCTCACAAACCATCTAACATATGAACTGGTTCTGCAAAATAGGGTCTAGCATGTAATTCACATGGCTGTATAGCATCTAATTTTACAACATATTTACAATCATTGTCTTTGAAAGTGAGTTCCTGGGCAGACCAATCTTGTATAACCTTAGCTTGTTCCAGCCAAGGACGGCCGAAAAGAAGATTATAATCAAGACTGGATTGTGGTAATTCGAGGACGACAAAGGTTATTCTAAATGTCGTACCCTGCAAAGTTATTGGTATATTTCGCATAAGTCCTACTGGATGGACTCTTGACTGGTCGGCCATTCTGACAAAAAATTGGACTGGTTTGATTTCGGTCCATCCTAACTTTTTACACAGTGCGGCACTAGCAATGTTGACACTAGAGCCTCGATCAATTAGTACCTGTGTAATTTTATGATTTTTATACCATACCGTGATTAAAGGAACCGAATGGTCCACTGTAGAATCAGGTTCCATTTGTATTGTCGCTGTTGCTGGGATGCAAGCAGACTCAGTACTAAACTGTTGCTGAAATTGCTGGCGGACTCCTGGTACTAGTGCCAGTAATTGCCCAAGACGAAGAGTAATGGATGCTTTAGATAAAATTTCCCAGGCCTTATGTGATTGAATTGTATTTTCCACCGATTGTGAAGATGATGCGCCTATTGAAGATGATGTGCCTACTACTGAATTAGAATCTTGTTTTTGTGTTCCTTCCTCGGTTAACGGAGCCTGGGTTACCGGAATAGGATCTGGAAACACTGGAGGTTCGGCGGTGGTCCATTGACTGGCCTTATCATACATCCTTTGTTGTTCACGTATGCCTGGTTCAAATACTTCTACTACTGGTTGCAGTTGCTTATCGGATCGGGTCTGAATTACTGTAGCTTGCATTTCTACTGGTGTGATTTGTACCATATTAGTCATTGGGTTTTGATGTTCTTTCTTCCTCTGATCATACTCAGCTGCATCCTTACAAAATCTTCTAATGTAATCAAATTCACCACAAAAATAGCAGCGCGGTGGTGGTAAATTAGTATTTTTCTGTGCTGGTCCGGCCTGCCAGCGGTTTGCATTATAGTTATTATTTCTCTATCCTCTGTAATTTCGATATCCTTGTTGTTGGTTGTTTCTCATTTGAGGTGGTACATAGTGATTAGCTGGCTGTCCTGGTTCTTGTGTAATAGCATTGACAGTTGTT
Source organism: Ceratopteris richardii (assembly GCA_020310875.1). Taxonomy (NCBI): domain Eukaryota; kingdom Viridiplantae; phylum Streptophyta; class Polypodiopsida; order Polypodiales; family Pteridaceae; genus Ceratopteris; species Ceratopteris richardii. The sequence continues at coordinate 8,587,056 of CM035412.1, forward strand.
GGTCCTTGTACTTTGGTGTTGTATGCACAGTTTTCGGTGGTATGTCCGGTCATGTTGCAGATAGCACAAAACAACTGATTAAGTGCACAAGTGGTACTGGTGTGCCCTGAATTCTTGCATGTGGTGCAGTACATCTGTCTGGTCAGATCTTCTGCAACATTTTTATTTGCTTTTAACCATTCAAGGTCTTCTATAAATCCTCCAACCTTGTTTTCAAGCTGCAAAGCCATTGCAATTACTGCATCTAATGTCATAGCTCCTACACAACATATGATCATAATCTGTTTAAGTTGCGGAGTCAAACCATTGATAAACCATTGAGTGATAACGTCATCCGGCAGGTTGGCATGTGCTGGTGGTAATTGCCTCATATGAGTTCTGAATAGGGTGGCATATTCCTTCACTGTTTGATTTATCTTCTGTCTATTGTTTTGTAGATAATCGAAAATTTCGACTGGATTCTTCTTTAGCCTGAATCTCTGTAGAAATGCATCTCTTACTGCTTCATAGGTGCCGAAGTGGTTAATATCATATTCTGTAAGCCACCTAGTTGCTTCATTAACCAATGTAGACTGGAATACAATAGCCTTATACGCCGGATCAGGTGGATGATTGAGTACTGCATAACTTATCTCAAATGTGCGTACATGAGTATCTGGGTCATCACCTGGAAATCCACCAAATTTAGTGTACGTTACTCCTGTCGGAGTCGGCCTGGGTGGACATAGTTGTTGTTGTTGTTGTTGCTATTGCTGCTGTTGTTGCCTGTTCATCGTGCTAACGGTTGTATTGTGACTATCTCCTGTATCTCGAGGTTGAATATTTGAACCGTCAGAATCTGTATCGTCAGCCTGTGCACTTTCCGGTTCGATAATATTATTCAATATGTTTCTGATTTCAGCTTCGAATAAGCTGCCTTCCTTCTTTGTATCAAATTCCGGAAAGCTTTCTCCAAATAGCGATGATTGGACTGAAGATTCACCAAGAAATGGTAAACTGTCACCAAAAAACTGTGATCTCTCAACAATTGGAACCAAAATAACACCGAAAGGGGTCGATTTTTCACTAAAACAAGGTGCTTTTTCACCTTCACTGATTTCTTTGGCCAAGCTGTTTCTATCTGCAGAAAAATTCAAATCTTGACATAATGGTGTTAAATTAACTTCATGCTCCTTCCTGGTAGATTCTGGAGTTACTATCTCTTCGACAGACTATGCCGAAATTGCACCGGAATCTGCCAGAGATGTAGTACGTTCCACCTGAATATGACCGGAATCGCTACTAACGTTTTTCAATTCTTGGACAACTGGGTTAAACCTATCTGCGCTTCTACCTCTTGAATGCGTCCTTAGCAAACCACTGAAGTCCATGATGAGTGCTAGAGCATTCACTAAATGGGGTATAGATTTTGTAGGACCTATTAGTCCACCAGCTAAAGGTTCCCATGCCGAGTACATAATAGTAGAAACGGATTATTTGACCAAATGGGTAGAGGCCAAAGCAACCAAGAAGAATGATGCAAGGACTATGGCTAAGTTTATCTTTGAGAACATATTCAATAAGTTTGGATTGCCTATTGAAATTGTGAGTCACAGGGGCACACACTTTGTCAATGAAGTGATAGAGACCCTAATGAAGGAATTCTTAGTGATTCACAAGAAATCAGCTCCCTATCACCCACAAGCAACCTGACAGGCTGAAAGTTTGAACAAAATCTTATGCATAGTCCTCACTAAGATTGTTAACATCAGAAGATCCGATTGGGACAAGCAATTACATCACCCTTTATGGGCATTCCGAGTAGCATACAAAACAGCCATAGGAACTACACCATTTAACCTAGTGTACGGATAGAACAACATCTTGCGAATTGATTTCTTGGTACCTACTCTTAGAGTGGCTTCAAAATATGAATGGACTGGACATGAGTTATCAAGTCAATTGGACCACATAGAAAAGTTACACGAAACACGATTACAAGTGGTGGCGGGTATTTACGCTGCCAAAAGGAGATAAAAAGCATATTTTGATGCTCATATTAAAGATAAAAACCTGAAAGAAGGAGATTTTGTCTTGGTTTATATTTTGAAGCAACATGCAAAGAAACTACAAAAAAGAGGATATGGCCCCTTGATAATCAATCTTATATCTACTAGCAGAGCCATCAGCCTAGCAACCCTAGATGGAGAAGTATTGCCAAACTATATAACTGGTTGCGGAGTAAAAAAGTATTTAGAGCCAATGACAGAGGAAATAATGATACGACTTCTAAAAGCTAAAAATAGGTGAGAAGAGGACGAAAGAATATGAGAAGAAGCAACATAGGAAGCTCTAGAACAAATAAGAAAAAGGAAGGAATGGATGAGAGAGAGATGAAAGATATCGACAAGGAGATGAACTCGCCCCAATAGCTAATTTTAGAGCATCTGCAAACCTAGGACATCAAACAAAGCAACCATATTTGAATTTGGGTGTTGGCACAGAAGAATACCACTTGGTGGATGCTCTCATTGACACGGGAGCAGCTGTTAGCTGTATCAAGTCTTTGTTGACTCAGAAACTCAAGGAAGAATTACGCCCATCTAAAGCACAGCTGATTGGAATAGGGGTAAAAGTTACTAAATGCATAGGCAAGATTACCTTTTCACTACATCTCCAAAATAACACGATGCAACAAAAACTTTGTGTTTCTCATGATCAAGACTTATTAGAAGAACTTGTGTTAGGTCAAGATTGGATATATGAATATGAAGTGACTATCCAATTAGCCTTGGGTTACATATCGGCCAAGATAGGGCACTATGAGGTATTCAACATGTTAGAAGAAGGACGTGTCAAAGCCAAATGTATAGATGCGAGAGATCACTCACGCATGCATGATGATGAATGTACATTCAACTCCATTATGGAAACCCCACCATCAAGTACTTCAGGTGAGAATACATCGAATCTCAATCTGGCACACTCTCCTAAACCAGTGAACTTCACTGCTAGCATCGTATCCAATAAAAGCCCCTATGAGCAATCGAGCACAAGAGGGCCTAGTCAGCAAGACTATTACGGATTTTCACGCATTAGAATCCATCCTATTCCTCACACCAGACAGTCTTGGATCAAAAAAGATCAGGTGACATCATATCATCAACAACGGAGCTATATTCTACATAGGAAACAACAACACTACAAAAACAGAAGTCAAGCTGGATTCCAAGATCCACAAAGAATTGCTAAAGTATGCATACCAAAGAAAGTAATTGCCGCCCAACCGGCAAGAATGCAGATATGAATCCCCAAATCATATGCGCCAATGACGATCATCCAAGGAAAAACATCAACAAACTAGAAGGGCAAGTGCGACAAGAAAACGAAGAATCAAGAAATCGGTACTTACATGAATGGTCATAAAAAAAAATATGCAACAAAAACAATTCAATGATTTGAAGAGCTAACAAAGCGGAATTATGACTTGAGAAGTACGTCCCACCCCAAAAACGATGGCAAAACAGACAACCACCGAAAATTAAAGCAGATCTGGATACGTAAATGCCGATCAATCTTCATACATTGACCAGATAATTCAATTTGCACACATCTTGAGTTGTAAGAGTCGCAAGCATGCATAATAGGGCCACATTACTAGGCCATGCATTTCGCACCTTATTCTTCTTCTACTGGATAGTGAAACACATTTCCCTCCCAAGGAATAGGAGAGCACTTGTACAATAATCTCAAGGAAAATAATTGACGGTACAATAAAAGCCTTGGCTAGGTACTAAAACTTTTGTTTTCTTTTAGAAAGAAATAAATATATATATATATGTATGAAGAAAAATTCCAGGTACTACCTTTATCACACCCACGGGAAAGGGATGACACACGTCACTCAGAGAGTTGCCAAATTCATGAAGGATAAGTAAGGCATAACTCATGATACCAGCTTTACACTGATTAGTGGTGTGTATTGAGTGTAGATGGCATCTTCAAATTCTGAGGCTACGCAAGAGGAGGAGGTCCTGCTTCTTCCGTTGGAATGGATCTCTAAGGCAAGAGGTCATTGGTTCCTTGAAGACCAACCTGTGGTGGATCTTCTTTTCTTGGCCACCATCAAAATTATGGATAGGGATCACTACTTCCCAATCATGTCACAAGATTTCCAAACCATAATGCAAGGACTACCATGCATCACAGATGTTTGGACAAGAGCAAGAATTGATGCACTTCTCTGACTTGCGATATATTTACCTGAGTTTTAGAGATGCACAGAAGTTATGAACACACCCTAGGCCGCAACAAATAAGCCCTCAATCCCAAAAGCTAAAGTGCTCGACAAAATTGGTGCATGGAAAACAATTCGATTCACCCACGAGCTAATCAACAAAGCTTTTGGATGGAGTTAGGACGGATTACTAATGTCAAAGATGAATTTCATGATGCGAAAAAGAAAACCAATCTTGAAATCAACAAGACGGATATAGAAGAATCAGTTTGATTAGTGCATCCAAAGTTTTGTTTTCCCAGCATGAACATGTATACAGCACCTCAAAAAATTCTAGTTCAATTGCTCTCCTATGCAATGAGGCAAATTGGGAATCGAGTCAATTTTACTCCATGTATTCAAGACTCCTTATTCCAAGCTAAGAAGAAATGGAGTCAAAAGAAGTTTTTGAATGGAAGCTCCAAACTGACTTTGCTAATATATGAGGCTCTAGAGATGAAAGAATGTCTACGTTTGATGCCTAACTCCACCAAAATTGCAAAATATGTGAAATCAGCTATTGTTCCAAAGAAGAAGAAAAATTTTATCTCCACAAAAGAAGTGGGAACACGTTCCAAAAAACCAATGAGAGGGACTAAGTGTGCTAGAGACAAAGCACCACAAGAAATACCACAATCCAAGCGGGCACATACACTACCAAAGATCCCTTTGATACAACCGCCCATCATAAAAAGAGATCTTTCAACGACAATAAAAGAAACACATACGTACATGCGGGGGCAAGTGAACCTCAATGTCCAAGGACATCAATATAGACAATCAAGATAAGGGCAGCAACAAAAGAACAAGGAACATACTCTAGAACTAGCTGCCAAATACAAAGAATTGGGACTAGAGGATTCAAGTTCTAATGAGGAATCTAGTTCTAAGAAGGACACCTTGGAAACTGACATAAGAATAGAAACAAACAATGAGGAATGGACAGAGCTAAACCAGGTCGAAGTCACTCCCAACAATCAACAATCATGTATATAGAACTAGGAAGCATCCACTGAACAAACACACCTCATTCAATTGAACAAAAAGTCACAAATCAGCATAAAGGAAGCTTCAATCACACATAAAGATGCGGTGCCATCCATAAACGAAGAAATACAAACAAGAGTGGAAAAAGAAAAGTTTTTACAACAAAATATGGAACAAATTATGATTAAGATCCGTGATGACACGCCCCAACGTAAGACAGAAGGTAAAGAGGCTGAGCCAAAGATACAACTTCATATTAGGCAGCCCCACGACACGACATTACATGTGGCACAAGGAAACAATGTTACCACAGGTGAAGAACCTAGCATACCGACAACATGGTTAAATGTGGATGTTACTCAACTAAAACCAATAGTCAAACAAATTATACAAACGGCCATGGATACGCAGCAGCAAATGATGGAAACAGATGCAGATTATGACAAAGCCATGAGAGAAAAGAATCAATTTCAAGTGATGAGTGAATTGTTGTTTGCGCAATTGATCCAAGTTCAACAAGTGGTTTCAGCTAAAGAGATGGAAATAATCGAATTCAAAGGAAAAAACACTACATTAATGGAGCAGAATCACAAGCTACAGGAACAACTGATGGAGCTACAAAGACAACATGAAGCAAGTTAAGCGAACAAAGAGAGAATGAAGGCTAGAAGCAATCTCTTAGAAATGTAGCTCAAAGAATATACGGAGGAAAACGATAATTTATGCAACAGGAATAAAGAACTGATGAAGGCATTGTTATATGACCAAACAATACAGAAACAAGAGACAACGATAATGGATAAAAAAGAATGGAAAGACCATATTGCAAAGTATGAGAATCTACTAAAGCAGGAGCAAATCTTAAAAGAAGAATGGGAACAAAGGTGTATACATGAGACAAATCTATAATGAAGATGCGGATCAAATAGAAGAAATTGGCAATGAGCTTCTCGCAGCCAAAGATGCACTCTAGACAACCCTTCAGGAAGTTAAAGAAAAGACTGAGCATATTGTACAATTGGAAGCTCAAGTAGAACAAAAAGCAAGCATCGCGAAACCAGTATAGCCACAACCAGAGAATCCTACTGACAAGGTAGAGGTACGTCCTCTACCTCCACCGATCTATCATTCTCCAATAAAAGAGCAGATGGTGGAGCCATGTGATGATCATCCCGTGCCATATACTACAGAAATAGGTCAAAAGGAATGGGCACTATTGGTGTCCCGATTGACATAAAACTTTGAAAATGAAGTAGTCAAAGTCATGAAAGAAGCCAAAATTAAAGGCAAAGACTTGGATAAAATCATAAAGCCGTTTAATATTCCATATGGGCTATTGAAAGAGCAGACACGGCAGTATATAAAGAGGATCATGCAAAAGGATCCTGATGAGCAGTTGCACTTCAAAGAAAACACATTCAATTACACTCAAGAAGAATTTAAAGCGGCAAAACCTTTATGGAGAAGGAAATTTTTGGAGAAAAATCCTACTTTGCGGGTGCAGTGGCAAGCAATACCATATTTACTACATCTAAACCCTTCTTTTTGTCCAACACCATGTCTCCGTGAAGTACGTGAATTTTTGGATATGCAAAAGAGTGGTGTGCTCAATAAACAGTGGTTAAATTATCCTCTACTTCCAAGTCCACCTCACAATTACTTACCGACTGAGGATTACATGGTGAAAACCATTGAATTTTGGCTACATTAGTATGCAAGAGTACTTGATCTAACTATCAAGATGACCAATAAAATCCTTAGCATGATACTTACAGTTTTGATAGTGTTCAAACATGCAGCATATACATTTTTAAATTTCATTGGCATTAACCAGGGCACGGATATTCTTATATTTTATCTATCTATTATGCCTAGCCGCCCAACAATCATGGCGTATTATTCAAGGCTCATGTTCTTACCAAGTCCATATATGCAAACCTTCGAGGAAGCCGTTTTTACCGGATTTTTTGAAATTGATTCCGAGATTTTCTTGAAAATATCAACGAATCTGAATGCTAGAATGGTGGCATATGAATTGAGCTTCTTCGTAGACCATAGATAGCCACCACATGATAGTGTGAAAGCTGAACAATGGAAGCAATGCATGATATGAGAAGCTAATCTCTTTAATGCAACAGAGCAAAAGGTTTACAGAACGTACTCCCGTCGCATTCCGAATGCTGTTAGGGACGACAGAGTTCAGGAGAGGGTAGTGTTGAAGGAGAGTCCAATAAAAAGAAAAGAAGAAGAAAGCAAAGGAAGAAGCTTTGCTAAAGGTATTATATCTGAAGATATATCTCTATAAGAAGCCCCCTAGGGGCACGCGACACCCATCTTTGCACGGAACCCCGCAGGGGCAGACAACAAGGGAAGGCACGTAGGAGGCAAGTGTTGGAGTTAGACGTCTGCGGAAGCACGCGAATAGCACAAGGAAGAAGAAGAAGCTTGGAGCACAAACACACAATACTGAATGTATTACTAGAGAATGTACAACGATAAGTAGCCCATTAGGGCAATAGGCGTATATACAAGCCGGGGAAAAAAGCCTCCTAAAGAGGGAAAAAAGTGCCTCAGTGGTCCTAGTGTGTTCACACACATCGCTACCTAAATATATAAACAAATCCCCCTTGGGAGTAATGCGATGAACAAGGAGTTGGCACTCATGTATAAGGAAGTGCCAAGCTATGTGGAAATCACTCCACAAAAGGAAGTAAGCCCAAAGCTTTGCGGAAAGCTTCAAACTTCTCCCTAGGCAGAGCCTTCATAAAAAGGTTTGCAATGTTCTCCTACGTGGGCACATATGCCAAGCTGATCTCCCCAGTAGAGAACCTCTCCCTGACATAGTGATAATGCACCTCAATGTGCTTAGTGCGAGCATGGAACACAGGGTTCCTCGCAACTGCCAATGCGCTCTGACTATCAGTGAAGATGGTGGTGGCAGAAGACTGACAAACACCCAAATCAGCCATAAGGCGTCCGAGCCACATACACTCAACAGTAGTTGTAAAAGCATCCCTATACTCAGCCTCACAACTAGAAGTGGCCAGAGTAGGCTACTTCTTGCTAAACCAAGATATACATGAGCTACCAAGCATGAAGCAAAAGCCACTAGTGGACACACGAATGTCATAGCAACCAGCCCAATCAGAGTCAAAAAAAGCATGCAAATCTGGCGGTAGTGATCCCCCCTTGGGATAAAACAACCCAAGTAGCCGAGTAACATCAAGTAGCAAAAGATGCACTTAACCGCCTACCAATGCTTGAGTCCTGGGCAATGCATAAATCTGCTCATTTGTGAGGCAACAAACTGAATATCGGGCTAAGTAATGCATAAGTAAATGAAGCATCCAACAGGCTGCTAATAGAGAATACAATAATATGTCAATATATTTTGTTTGAAACAAAGCTATTCCACCATCAACTTGCATAAACTGAATGCCCAAATAGTGATGCAAATTGTTGGAGCAAGTCTATGACAAGCCTAAGTATTGGCTTGAGTCTCACAAAGTCATTAAAGAAGCTTCAAAATGAAGACTATGTAAAGTTCACTTGTGAACTACCTCTTGTAACTTTTGAAGAGTTTACTTAATGTAAAAGTAAGAGAATCTTAAGTGGTTGAGCCCACATGATCAAGAATGGAAAGAGGAGCCACGAATTCGTGATTTGTGGTAGGTAGAGAATCAAATCAATCATTGATTGATTGGAGAGTGATTGAGGGAAGTTAGCCTCCCAAACTCAACTATAAATAGATGGCAGTTTTAGTCGTGGTTAGAGAGACCTATGTGAGGACCTCCAAGAGCTGAGCTTTATTCCATATCAAGGTGTGATTACAAGGCACACATATGTATCAGTAAGTCATTGTATTGTACAAGCAATATACTTTCATTTTCATGATTATTGGAGTTCATCTTTCCATGTTCTTGTGATGTGTACTACTCACTGCCATTACTTCAGTTTTTCTCAGCCAGCTTGCAGAGATTGTTTCTCTGCACTTGGTTCATCATTTTCAGTGATTTAACTTGGTAAAGTTAGCTCTATAAGTCTACTATATGCTCACAAATTTTCATGTCATTTGGATGTTGGAATCTTCAGTTATGTTCATTTGAAGTCAACAGGGTATGTTCATCTTCACTTCTCTGTCAGGTACCCGACTTTTTCAGTCATCTTGTCAGAGTCATTTATCAGTGTTTACTCATTCAAATTCAGTGATTTTAAGCTTGTTGGATTCAGCGTACTGTCTAGTATAAGCATACAAATTTTCATGATCATTGGATGCTTACATCTTGAGTTATGTTAATTTTTCTACTCACTGGTCTATTTCTGTAGCAGCCCGTGAAAATCGGGATGATGTCATCACTTGTTAAAAGTCATCCTCAGTGTGTGGTTTGTTATTTCTGATGAGATTACTCTCTAAAGTTATCTCTTTAAGGTACCTAGCCTTCCCCAAGAGGAATTAATCTAATTACTGCTGTGCTCAGAGAATTATGTAAAACACTGGACAGGTGTATCAACCAAGAATAGCAAGTTTTCACCTCTGAGCTAACTCCAACTTATCTGTTTTGATCTATCTTTTTGAGAGTGATATTCCAAGGTACATAGGGTGTCTAATACATCCATTGGCAAGCTAAAAGGGCCCAGCATCTACTCCTGGAGTTCATTTGGCTGGTGTAGAGCAAAGATTTTGCAACACCTCTTCATCTTCAACACATACCTATCCATCTCTTCACAGTGGTATCAGAGCAAGGTTGGACAACATGGCAGATGGATTTCCTTCATCAATTGACAAATTGGATAGAGGTAATTACTCAGCTTGGTCATTAAGGATGGAAGCTTATCTCCAAGGTAGAAGTTTATATGGTTATGTGGCTGGAGATGAAGTTATGCCAAGTTTCAGGAACAAAAGTCAACCAACACAAGAAGAGCAAGAAAGATTGAGCACATGGTGCTCCAAGGATGCACTTGCAAGGTCTTATCTCCTCAACTCTATCTCAGATTTTTTGTTGCCTCACATTAGAAGTTGTAAGACATCTCAGGAAGTGTGGGATGCACTTGAAGCTTTCTTTTCTTCAAGTACTAAAGCTAGGAAGCATCAACTATGGCTGGAGTTCACAACTCTCAAGAAGGCTCCCAAACCAAATGTGACTGATTTTGTCACAAAGCTCAAGGACATAGCGGATCAGTTGGGAAGCATTGGAGAGGTAATAGATGAAGAGCAAATTGTAAGGCAGGTCATCAATGGATTGAAGGCAGATGATAAGTGGGAAGCATTCACCACAGCTATGGATTTGTACATGGACATGCATGTACCTGATTTCAACACACTCATTGGACAACTACTTACTCAAGAGGCAAAGCTTATTAAAAATGGAGAAAGCTCTAAAGGTAATCAATCTTGAGCTTTATACACGGATAAAAGCAAGTCTAAAGATAACAAAGGAAAGGCAAAGAAAGTGGATGATGAAGCAGGTACATATCAAGCTAACTATGCAGGTAGAGGAAGACATGGTAGAGGTAGAGGAAGAGGAGGTAGACAAGGCAGGGGGAGATCCCAAGACTCCAACTCATGTTCTATTTGTGGATTAACTAATCATACAACTGAAAATTGCTTTAGGAATTCCAGGAATCAAAGAGGCAGAGGATACAATAGAGGAAGTTATGGCTACTCAAGAGGAAGGTTCAACAACTACCATGGCAACTACAACAACTACAATCATTCAAACTATCAAGGAGGCTACAAAGGAAGGAGAGACTACAATAACTACACAGAAGACTCAAACAAAGAGGATTCATTATTGATCATGAACATGGCTATGCCACAAGGTAAATCTGATGAGCATGTTTTCTACATAGATTCAGGTTGTTCAAATCATGTGGCAGGAAATGTGGCACTCCTATCAGATTTAGAAGATCCAAGGAATAAGCATGAGGTACAAACAGGAGATGATACAAAACATCCTGTGGAGAAAATAGGCAATGTCAAAGCACCTGATGGAAACATCAACCTACTCAGTAAGGTACTCTATGTCCCTACCATTACAAAGAATTTGATAAGTGTTGGGCAGATAGTAGAGAAAGGGTTGCAAGTCAGGTTCACAAAAGCAGGAGCATTTGTTGAAGATCCAAGTCAAGGATTCAGAAGAATTGCAAAAGGTGAAAAGACAGGTAGATTGTTCACATTTGAATTACAGGACACTAGAAACATTGCTCTCTTTAATTATGGTAGTCAGACACTCACAGAATTGGAAGTATGGCACAAAAGGTTAGCACATATTTGTGAAAGGTCATTAAAGCAAATCTGCAGGGACCAAAGTGTACTTGGACTTCCTAATTTGTCAAAACAACATATGATTTATAAGTGTAGTGCATGTCAATTTGGAAAGTCTCACAGGTTACCATTCATGAAGAAAGGTTATATGCATGGAGATCTCTTGGAGTTGGTTCATACAGATGTATGGGGACCTAGCAAGGAAGCTTCAATATCTGGATCAAGGTATTATGTTTCCTTTATTGATGATTGCAGCAGATGGACTATCCTATTCTTTATGAAACACAAAGATGAAGTTTTTTCATGTTTCAAAAGATATTTGGCTCTTGTGGAGAATCAAACAGGTAAATCACTAAAAAGGCTAAGGTCAGATGGAGGGGGAGAATACTTCTCCCATGATTTTGCTTCTTTTCTTCAAGAAAGAGGAATCAAAAGAGAGGTAACTACAAGGTACACTCCTGAGCAAAATGGAGTGGCAGAAAGGAGGAATAGGACAATTGTTGAAGCTGCAAGGTCTATGTTAAATGAAAAGCATTTACCTAATTACTTATGGGCTGAGGCTGTATCTACAGCCACTTACTTGATTAACAGGTTGCCTTCAAAATCCCTTGATGGGATGACTCCATATGAGGCTTGGAATGGAAGAAGGCCAAGCTTAGATCATTGTAAAATTTTTGGATGTATTGCTTTTGCTCATGTTCCTTCACAGGTTAGAGGCAAGATGGATCCAAAGGTAGAAAGGTGTGTATTTATTGGATATGACAACAATCAAAAGGCCTACAGGTTATACAACCCTACCAACAAAGGATTCTTGGTAAGCAGAGATGTAGTTTTTGATGAGAACAATTCATGGTATGAAGATTCATGCAGGAAGGTCAATTTACCATATGATCTTGAAGAAGATTTTCCAAAGCTTGGTAGAGAACAATCAAAGATTGAAGAACAAGACACCTCAGAGGATGATGAAGAATGTCACATGGAAAAGATCAAAGCATGGAAGTCTAAAGGTAAAGCAAAATTGTAGGAACTTGGACATGAGGCAGAATCATCAAATCATGGCTTAAGAAGATCTATGAGGGAAAAGAAAAAACCAGAAAGGTATGGGTTTGACACCTCATTAGTAACTAAACATTCTATCTACATAGCACAGGACATAAACCAAGAGGAGCCATCATCATTTGAAGAGGCCAAAGCAAAAACAGAATGGAAGCATGCAATGAAGGAAGAGATTGAAGCACTTGAGGAAAACAACACTTGGGATTTGGTGCCCAAGACTTCATCCATGAAGGTAATAGGCTCAAGATGGGTCTATAAACTCAAGAAGAATTCTGATGGTTCCATTAACAGGTATAAGGCAAGGCTTGTGGCAAAAGGCTTTGCACAAACTCAGGGAATTGATTATGAGGAGACATTCTCTCCTGTGGCAAAGATGCCTACTATTAGGGTTTTGCTTAGTATTGCCTCTTCCAAGAATTGGAAGATACTTCAACTAGATGTAAAGAATGCATTCTTGAATGGTTGGATAACAGAAGAGGTATATATGGCACAACCACCTGGTTTTGAGAGTCAAGTTTATTCTGATTATGTGTGTAAACTTAACAAAGCATTGTATGGTCTCAAGCAAGCTCCAAGAGCTTGGAATTTCAGGCTTGTTTCATTCTTGCAGGACAAAGGCTTTCAACCAAGCAAAGCAGATCCTTCACTCTTTATTAAAAAGAGTAATTCCGAGGTCATCTACCTATGTGTATATGTAGATGATATTATATTGACAAGAAATGATGCAGATGGTATGAAGAAGATCAAAGATCAGATGAGAGAAGAGTTCAAGATAAGTGATTTGGGTTCACTTACCTACTTCCTAGGTTTGGAAGTTGTCTACAAAGATCATGGTTTGTTTCTCACTCAAAGAAAGTACATTAAGGACATGTTGGCAAAATTCAAGATGCAAGATTGTAAGATTGCAGGTACTCCAATGGAGGTTAATCACAAATTGAGCTCACATGAAGGTGAACTCATAGAGGACATCACATCATATCAAAGTCTAGTGGGTAGTCTCAACTATGCCACATTGACAAGAGTAGATATATGTTACAGTGTGAGTGTGCTAAGCCAATTTATGCACACACCAAGGAAACCACATATGGATGCTGCCAAAAGGATACTCAAATATCTCAAAGGAACCATAAATGAAGGACTTTACTATCCTTATGTATCTGATTTAGGTTTGAAGCTATTTTCTGATGCAGATTGGGCTGGCTCCAAGGAAGATAGAAGGAGCACTTCAGGTTATCTTACCTTTGCAGGTTCAAAGCTTATTTCATGGTCATCCAAGAAGCAACCCACAGTTGCTCTCTCTTCTACTTAAGCTGAATATAGAGGTCTTGCCATAGCTACACAGGAAGCTATGTGGATGAAGACATTGTTCAAAGATCTTGGATTGGAGTTTGGAACTCCAACTATTTTTGGTGACAATATGAGTTCTATTCATTTGGCTGCTAATCCTATTTTTCATGCAAGGACTAAACATATTGAAGTTCATTATCACTATGTACGAGAGAAGGTTCTAAGCAAAGAGAAGATTCAAATATCATATGTGTCCACTCATCAACAATGTGCAGATATTCTAACCAAAGCATTGGATGGTACAAAGCTTTGCAAATTCAAGGCTATGATTGGTTTGCAGGTAATCTTGGAAGATTGAAGACCTCAAGCATACTTGGCTTGAGGGGGAGCTGTTGGAGCAAGTCTATGACAAGCCTAAGTATTGGCTTGAGTCTCACAAAGTCATTAAAGAAGCTTCAAAATGAAGACTATGTAAAGTTCACTTGTGAACTACCTCTTGTAACTTTTGAAGAGTTTACTTAATGTAAAAGTAAGAGAATCTTAAGTGGTTGAGCCCACATGATCAAGAATGGAAAGAGGAGCCACGAATTCGTGATTTGTGGTAGGTAGAGAATCAAATCAATCATTGATTGATTGGAGAGTGATTGAGGGAAGTTAGCCTCCCAAACTCAACTATAAATAGATGGCAGTTTTAGTCGTGGTTAGAGAGACCTATGTGAAGACCTCCAAGAGCTGAGCTTTATGCCATATCAAGGTGTGATTACAAGGCACACATATGTATCAGTAAGTCATTGTATTGTACAAGCAATATACTTTCATTTTCATGATTATTTGAGTTCATCTTTCCATGTTCTTGTGATGTGTACTACTCACTGCCATTACTTCAGTTTTTCTCAGTCAGCTTGCAGAGATTGTTTCTCTGCACTTGGTTCATGATTTTCAGTGATTTAACTTGGTAAAGTTAGCTCTATAAGTCTACTATATGCTCACAAATTTTCATGTCATTTGGATGTTGGAATCTTTAGTTATGTTCATTTGAAGTCAACAGGGTATGTTCATCTTCACTTCTCTGTCAGGTACCCGACTTTTTCAGTCATCTTGTCAGAGTCATTTCTCAGTGTTTACTCATCCAAATTCAGTGATTTTAAGCTTGTTGGATTCAGCTTACTGTCTAGTATAAGCATACAAATTTTCATGATCATTGGAGTCTTACATCTTGAGTTATGTTAATGTTTCTACTCACTGGTCTATTTCTGTAGCAGCCCGTGAAAATCGGGATGATGTCATCACTTGTTAAAAGTCATTCTCAGTGTGTGGTTTGTTATTTTTGATGAGATTACTCTCTAAAATTAGCTCTTCAAGCTACCTAGCCTTCCCCAAGAGGAATTAATCTAATTACTGCTGTGCTCAGAGAAGTATGTAAAACACTGGACAGGTGTATCAACCAAGAATAGCAAGTTTTCACCTTTGAGCTAACTCCAACTTATCTGTTTTGATCTATCTTAGTGAGAGTGATCTTCCAAGGTACATAGGGTGTCTAATACATCCATTGGCAAGCTAAAAGGTCCCACCATCTCCTGGAGTTCATTTGGCTGGTGTAGAGCAAAGATTTTGCAACACCTCTTCATCTTCAACACATACCTATCCATCTCTTCACACAAATGCCCCAAATCAGACATCTCAAATGAGGCATGAGAATCAGCCTTGAAATTAGCAATATGCTTCTCAATAGGACCAGTGAGCAACATGTCGTCAACATAGACAACAATGATCAGAAGCACATCATTAGCACGCTTAACATATAAGGTGCTTGCAACTGGACTGTTCTCAAAACCATGTGCAACCAGATAGGCATGTATCTTCTCATACCAAGCACGTGGTGCTTGGTTTAAATCATATAACGCCTTCTTTAACCTGCACACCTGGTTTTCGTGCCCTTTCTGCACAAAGCCACGGGTTTGGAAAACATACACTTCTTCATGCAAGTCACCATTCAGAAATGCTGCTTTAATGTCCAACTGATGTACATTCCAACCATGATGGGCTGCAAGTGCACAAATGCTCCGAATAGTAGTCATACGGCATGTAGGTGCAAAGGTCTCATCAAAATCAATGCCTCTTTCCTGTGCATAACCCTTTGCAACAAGCCTAGCCTTATAGCTGTCAAATTTACCATCAGGTTTACGCTTCAACTTGTATACCCACTTAGTGCCAATGGCCTTCTTCCCAGGAGGCAAGTCACATAAAGACCATGTAAAATTCTTCATTATAGCATCATATTCAGATTGCATAGAAGCCATCCAATTTTATGAATTATGTGCTTCATCAAAAGAAACAGGCTCATTCTCATCATAGAGACTAGACGCAGCCATAGCATAGCAATCTGATGTAAAGGAGGCACTATGAGAGCCTGATCGAGTACGATATGACAAAGGTGCATCTAATTTGCTGTCAGCCAAAGTCTGCACCAGCCATTTTGGCATAGTTTTTGCCTACTCATCAACAAGTGCATCATGTAAATTTGCATCAGAAATGGAATGATCTGCATAATCATATTGTAAGGCCGTTGGATTGGCATTATGTAATTTATATTTTTCTATACCGCACGTACCGAAAGGTCATAACGAAGTGTTGTACCCTTTTTATCAATTAATGAAAAGACATTACGGTGGTTCTCCGGTAGCGAGGAGATGGCATCCCTAGACTGGCTGTCTGGGTGATTTGCGACCCTGTGGAGACATTGTAGTGCAGATTTCTGTAATTCTGAGTATTATCTCTTTACCTTGTTGAATCACATTAATGTCTGTATAACAAAGTAATGTTCGTTGGTGATATTAAGTTTGTGCGACGGTAATCATTACTCTCTGCGTTACATATTGTGAAAAGCCTAACCGGAATATGACAGTAATACTATGTAGAAGAGATTATACTGGATAAAACGTACTGCTTGTTTGATAAGTTAAATGGGAAATAAGATACAGGGCCTCTGATTTATTAGACCCCTACCATCCCCAAGAACCCGAAAAGAATTTAAAAGTGTTTGTGATGGAAAGTGCACTTTTAACAGTGGCTTCGTCTGTGGGAAGATGGCAATTGATTAAGAAATTGTTAAAGGAGGAGCAATACGTAAGGCAAGTGGTGCAACGGTAATAGATGTCGATTACTCGGTCCGACAAGTCTTATCTGAAGTATAGGAGAGACCAGCATCCCTCGGTGGTACCAAATCTATTAGGGACACCCCCCAGGTGGTAGAAGTGCAGATCGGTTGAGCCCAGTTGTCGAAGGATCGGAGCCAGTTAGCAGTGATTCCGGTACCAGTCCGGTGACACATGATGAGATTTAGTAGTGCTAAGTTGATTCCACACCATCTGGTCAGAATTTGAACCTTTCCGGGGATAAAGTTGTGTTACACAGAGAGATCGTTGCCGGTGAAAGTATACCCTGTTTTGGTGAAAGTTCGATAAGTTCCGGTGAAAGTTTGATACTAGTTGCGAGGAATTTACAGTTTTCCGATGATAGTGTGATACTCCCTGATGGCTCTTTATTACGTACACCATTGTTTGGGGTAAGCTTGCCTACTTTTGATACCAAAGTGGAGGATAGGCTATTTGATTTGGAGATCCATAAAAGACTCAACACTATTTTTGAGCCGGAAGGTGAGCAGTCTGATCATACAGATTCCGAAGGACGAGTAACACCTCCTCAAAACTCAAGAAACAGCAACGGTACCACTAATAGCACCATGAGTGGTCAACAGTAGCAACAACAACAACAACAACAACAGCAACAGCAACAGCTACCTCCACTTTGACTGGCTCCAATCGAGGTGACTTACACAAAGTTTGGTGGATTTCCAGGTGACGACCATGATGCACATGTGCGCACCTTTGAGATAAGCTATGTAGTGTTGAATCATCCACCCGATCCGGCGTACAAGGCCATCGTATTTCAAGCAACATTAGTCAATGAAGCAACGAGGTAGTTAAGAGAGTATGATATTAACCATTTCGTTAATTATGATGCGATAAGGGATGCATTTTTAAAGAGGTTCCGATTGAAGAAGAATCGCGCCGAAATCTTTGACTATTTGCAAAACAATCGACAGAAGCCGCACTAGATTGTTCAGGAATATGCAACATAGTTTAGAACTCATTTAAGACAATTGCCTCTGGCACATGCTAATCTACGGGATGATGTTATAACCCAGTGGTTCATTAATGGTCTGACCCCATAGCTAAGACAAATCATGATCATCCTCTATGTGGGTGCTATGACACTAGATGCTATTATTGCGATGGCCCTGCAACTAGAGCATAAAGTTAGGGGATTCACCGAGGACTTGGAGTGGCTGAAGGCTAGTAAGAATGTAATAGATGATCCGGCTAAACAGATGTATTGTACCAAGTGCAAAAATCCAGGGCACACCAGTGCTACATGTGCCCTTAACCAGATGTATTGTGCCATCTACAACAAAACCGGACACTCAATGAAAAATTATGCGTATAATGCCAAGGTGCAGGGGTGAGTAGCTGTAAATGCCATCATACAAGAACCAGATTAGCCAGTAGCCTATTACGTGCCACCACAAATGCAAACCAATCATTCACAAGGATATCGGAATTACCAGGATCAAAGGAATACCAATTTCAATTCAAATCGATGGCAGGTAGGTACATCAGCGGAAGGTACTTCTCTGACACCACCTCGATGTCATTTTTGCGGTGAGATTGGCCACATCTAGAGATTTTGCAAGGATGTAGCACAGTACGACAAAAGGAAGAAGGAGTGTCAAAATCGGATGACCAACATGGTCTATATTTTGCCAGTTGAATCACAAGCCGTAGTGGTCCACACAAGATCGGGTAAGCAGTTGCAACCAGCAGCTGAGGTGTTCGAAACCTGGTATCTGAGAGCAGTAGCGAATGTATACCAAAGCTAGCCAATGGACATCTAAAGAGCAAACTGTGTTTCTTGATCCAATTCCGATAACACAGGTTCCCCTGCCAAAGGCGAGAGCAAATGTCGAACAAAATCCTAACCCAGTAATAACACAATCATCATCAGAAGCGGTGAGGAGTACGATTCAAATAGATCAGGTATAGGATATTCTAGCCAAGGCTTCAATTACACTCCCTTTGGGACAACTACTCGCCTTAGTGCCAGGAGTCAGGCAATAATTCCAACAACAGGTTAGTCCTCGATCTTCCTGTATTCTGGTGACTGCCACAATACAACCGGAAGCTGATTCTACGGTGGATCATTCAGTCCCATTGATCATTGTATGGCATAAAAATCACAAGATTACTCAAGTGTTAATTGATGGTGGTTCAGGTGTGAATATAGCAACGGCAGCACTCTGCAAGCAGTTGGGTTGGACCCAAATCGAGCCCGTACAATTTTTTGTACGAATGGCAGATCAATCCCGAGTCCATCCGGTGGGACTAGTACCGAATATTCCGATTACTTTGCAGGGTACCACGTTCAAAATGACTTTTGTAGTTCTTGAACTACTAGAATCCAGCCTCGACTAAAATCTGCTTTTCGGTTGACCAGAAGATTGATCCGACTCCTGCGTGATTTTTCCAATGTTTTTGCCTGGGAATATCGTGATATGAAAGGTCTTGATCCACGGATCTATCAACATCGGGTAGTGCTCAAACTAGAGGTGAAGCCAATTAAACAATCTAGTTACCGAATGAATCCCAATTATGTAGCACAGGTCAAAGCAGAACTCGATCGGTTATTGAAGGTGGGATTCATTGTACGAATCGAGCACGCTGAATGGATATCTCTGATCGTGATTGTTCCGAAGAAAAATAAACAGCTGCGTATCTGTGTGGATTACCAGAAATTGAATGCGGCCACGGTACCTGATCCATTTCCTCTCCCCTTTCTCGACACAATGCTACACAGAGTGGCAGGGCACGAGATGTACTCCTTTCTTGACGGCTATAGTGGTTATAACTAGGTGCGAATGGCAGAACAGGACATACCGAAAACAGCTTTCATCACGAATTGGGGTGTTTATGCTTGTACAGTAATGTGGTTTGGGTTAAGGAATGCTCCGAGCACGTTTCAACGGTGTATGCAAGAAGTCTTTTCACCCTACTTGACTACTTTTATGCAAGTATATCTGGATGAATTTTCCTTATTTGGGAAAATTGCAGCGCACCTGTATCATTTACGGTGTTGCTTTGAAAAACGTCGTGAATACCGATTATGCTTGAATCCAACAAAGTTAGTTTTTGTGGTCTCTTGTGGCAAACTACTCGGACATATTATCTCTGTGCAAGGAATACAAGTTGATCCGGATAAAGTTGCAGCCGTCTTGTAGGCACCAGTCCCCACAACACCAAAAGAAGTTATGCGCTTCCTCGATCAGATCCGCTGGCATGGTAGACATTTACGGTGGTTAGCTCATTTAGCAACACCACTTAATCCGCTTATGACTAGTCCTCCACGGCAGTACGAATGCACTCCAGAATGCCAAACTGCATTTGATCGTTTAAAAGTTTTATTGACGCAGGCCCCAATTTTGCAACCCCCTGATTGGGAACGCCGGTTCCATGTCTTTGTAGATGCATCGGACATAGCCATTGGAAGCGTTTTAATGAAGCAAACTGATAAGTGGTTTCCGCCTCTCTATTATGCAAGTCGCCGAGTAGCTCTTGCTGAAAGAAACTATTCAGTGACCGAAAGAGAATGTCTTGGGTTGGTGTACTCGGTGAAGAAATTCTAGCATTATTTGTTGGGACGAAAATTCACCTTCCACGTGCATCATGCCGCACTTGTGTATTTGGTCCGGCAACAACATTTAGGTGGACGCTTGGCTCGATGGGTTTTATTATTACAGGAATTAGACTATGAAGTTATTCATCGACCCGACACAACACATGCATTGGTGGATTTTCTATCTCGGTTGGATTCCGGTGGAGCTCCGGTGGGGGTTGATGACACTACACCAGCAATTTACGCTACACAACCAGCTCTTGCCGAATCTACAGAACCTCTTGTGCCCCCTTCCTACTACGAATACATTACTAACTTTCCTAACTGTCAGTTGTCTTCCTCCCCATACTCCCCCTGCTCTGTGGTGAAAAATTGTAGTTTAGAGTCACAGATTCTGGTTGATTGTAGGTCAGCTGTACTACATGGATCATATTGGTGTCTTACTTCGCTGTATCCCACCACATGAAGCAGAATCGGTTATTGCTATGGCTCATTCATTACCCTCGGGTGGACATTTCGTAGCTGATCTTACTTACTGTAAAATTCTTCAAAGTGGGCTTTGGTGGCCCACCATGTACAAAGATGTGACTCAGTTTGTGCAGCAGCGCGATACCTAGCAATGGTCTGGATAGCCATTACATCGGCACCTCTTTCCTCTGCAACCTGTCTTACCTTTGGAATCCTTTCAGAAGTGGGGTCTCGATTTTATTGGACCAATAACACCATCGGCAACCCTTAGCGACAATCGATATATACTGACTTGCACGGATTATGCCACCAGGTGGGCAAAAGGTTGGGCTTTACGGTCAGCCACAACTATTTGGGTGGCCAAATGCCTGATGAAGGACGTATTCCCGCATTATGGATTACCTCTCGAACTTGTGACAGATCAAGGAACACATTTTGCCAACAATTAATGCGAGTACTAACTCACACTTTTCAAATTCTACATAAATTCAGTTCACCATACTATCCCGGGCCAATGGATTGGCTGAAAGCACCAATAAGACTCGGTTGACTATGCTTCGTAAATTGATCGGGGAATCTCCAGAACATTGGGACTAGTTACTTCCCACAGTTTTATGGGCATACTAGACTACATACAAGGTGGCAACCGGAATGAACCCTTTCAAGCTTGCTTATGGGTTCGAAGCAATCGTGCTAATGGAGATTGTACTGGCAAGTTTATGTGTGGCCCTAACTCAGAAATTGCTGCCCAAAGTCTCTTTGCCATTTCGGTTGGGAAAGTTTTCTGGTTCTTCAAGAAGTTTAGTTGCGGCAAGCCCGTACCCATGATCGTTTCCTCAAGACTCCAATTTTTATGGTGGGCCAACTTTTGCTATTTTATAATGCTAAAGCAAATCGTTCTGCTGGGAAATTTAAATTACGGTGGTTCGGTCCTTGCCGGATTAGTCAACACGTGGGACCAGCTACTTTTTGGTTGACTACCTTAACCGGAGTTCCCCTTCCGCGTGCGCGTCATGGAAGCAATAGCCAATGTCACTACCTTCCGTGAAGGACTCACTCCTGAAGTGAGTGAGCATCTGCGTATCCGTGGCCTTTTGAACTTTGCTCAATTGCCCTGGCATTCAGTGGAGTGTCAACCCTTTTACGAACAGATCATTTGTGCCATTGCCACCACATCTGCTACAAAGCAATGTTGGCCGATAACCTGTTTACCATCCCGCGTCATCATTACTTTAGCTTCGTTTGCTGAAGCGTTTCATCTTCCCATGGAAGGATTGGAGAATGGTCCTCTCCTTCCTATAGCTACTATGACCACGTTATTCCCACGACACTCATCTAATGAGTACGCCATTCCGTGTCGTCCTGATCCGGAACGGACCACATTGCAATTTTTAGTTGCTATCTTGAATTAACAAAAACGTACCTACAGGATTTCACGTCCCTTTTACTCAATGATAGACATGACTTCTCGTGAGCCTGTCAATTTTGCATCTTTTTATTTCCGGTGCATTCACCGTGAGTGTGTTACGGTTATTAAACAAGTTACTAAGGGTGACATTCCCCACTCTCGTCTACCCCATATCCTTATCTTTCTTTTTTCGGTACTCCAAGCCATGCAACCGCCCCCAACCGCTCCCATCTTGTTCCATGAAGACTCTATTCAAGTGCTCGAGGACGCAGAGGATGAGGATGAAGATCTCTTCCAACTTTTTCGCCGGAAAGGCAATCGTATAAGTCTGTTTGAGAGCCAAGTGCAAGGATCCAACGCCGGCCATGAAGAAGAGGTCTTCCACGACACCACCACTTCAATTCACGTAGAGTCTTCTAGTCCTTCTTCTCTTCATCAGCAGCAAGAACAAAGTGCGTCCACCACCGAATCTGAAGAAATTTCTTCTAGGGAGGATTCTCATCACCAGACTCACGATGATGTGCAAGCCATTGTTGCTCAGATTATCAATGAAGTGATTGCTTTGGTTGATGTTGTAATTGACAGAACTGAAGTGACAACGTAGCAGACCACCGGAATAGTGTTGGTTGTTGAGATATCAAGCTTAACATGTGATGATCCAGGATGACACATACCAGATTCTCGTTTCTCTGACATGTATAGTGGTCATGCCAGTATATGTCAGGGATACTTCATTGAGCTTTATTAGACTATCTACCGAGAGTGATGGCACAGTTGTTTCTTGCCAGCTCACTCATTCATGGAAATTAGGTTCTTTCCTTATGTATTGGTCTTTATATATTGCACTTGTTGTATTCTTGTTTTTAGGTCATTCTTGTACATTCCTTTTTATGTAATAGAAGAAGAAGAAGAATATTATTCTTCCTTGCCTCAATCTGTGTGTGTGCTTCTCCTTGAGAGTGAGAGTGTGTGTGTGAGCTCTCTTCCTTATCTCCTTCCTCGTGACATGGCATCAGAGCCAGCGTGGCTGTAGAGAGCTCGTGGAGAAGGCGACGGTGAAGACTACGCGGCAAGGCGTGGAGAAAACGCGATTTCAGAAACGGCCTCTGTTTGCTACAAAAATCGCCGTGAAGGTAGAAGACCTCAAAATATTTTCGGGAGTTATCCCTTTAGGGTCACTTGTTTTTGTCAGATCGAAGTTTCGGAGCCATCTCCACCTCCGTTTCGAGCCCGCAAGGTGGGGCCCACAGAAAAACCAGGTCAGTTTCAGAAATTGTAACTTGCATTGTGTTCGGCAACACTCATATATTCCAGATCCAAAATTTCAAGCGATTCCATGTACTGTTGATACACGAAAACTGTGTTTTTCTAAGATCGAAATGTCACGTCATAGTGCTGCAGTGTTCAAGCAGAAGTGCTACTTGTAGTGTGTTGCGGTGTTGTGAATTGTTGCACATATGGCAAACACGGATGGAATGACTCAGCTTATGAGCGATAAGCTGGACAAGAACAACTTCCATGCTTGGAGATTCAGAATGACGAATTTCTTGATGGGAAAAGGTTACTGGAAGTACATCGAAGGAGAGAATGAAAATGCTCCGCAGTTACCAGAAAGGAATCGGACTGCAGAACAGTTAAGAGCATATGAGGAATGGAATCAAGGAGCATGAAAGGTAATGTATTGGCTATCTGTTAGCATACAGGATAGCATGATTGGACACATACAGGATGCCAAGAATCCAAAAGAGTCTTGGAACAGTTTGGTCACTTTGTACGAGACCAATACAAAGGCACGGAAATTGCAACTCAAGAACGAGCTGCATACATTAGAGAAAAAGAGCATGTCGATAAGTGATTATACTCTAAAAATCAAAAGCATATGTGAGTCACTTGCATCTATTGGCGTGAATGTAGATGATGATGATAAGGTGGAAGTGTGCCTTCGTGGTTTAGGAGATGCATATAAGCAGTTCAGAACTTCTATACAGACCAGGGAAAATATTTCGAATTTTGCTGATCTGGTATCTATGCTGATCATTGAAGAAAAGAATCTTGGTGAAGATTCAAACTCCCAAGGAAATCCGAGTTCTGAGTAGGTATTCTACTCTGGCAGAGGACGAGGCAGAGGTAGAGGTTTTGGAAGTGGAAGAGGAAACAATAACCAAGACCACGGTCAACAACAGAATCATGCAGGAGGAAGAGGACAGTTTCGAGGCAGGGGGATTCAAAGAGGTCGCATAAATTTCCAAAGAAATGATTCAGGTAATGATAGTAAAGGATGCTAGAATTGTGGTAAACCTGGACACTTTGAATGTGATTGCAGGTTAAAGAATCAAAATAACAGAAGGCAGCAAAACAACTATGCATCCACAAGTGCAGATGATTCTGAGAAGCTGTTTATGGTTCAACATCACATGATGAATACAATGTCTACTGGTGTTTCAAAATCGAATGATAATGTCTAGTATGTTGATTCAGGTGCTTCAAATCACATGACCAGTCATGCAGAATGGTTTAGTAGTTTGCAGAAAATACCAGTTCCTGGATATGTTGAAACAGGTGATGACACATCACATCCTATTGAGCATACAGGAAACATAGCATTGTCTATGGAGGACGGAAAGGTAAAACATCTTGCTGATGTGCTGCATGTTCCAAATATAACAAAGAATCTGGTTTCTGTTGGACAAATGGTTGACCAGGGATTACAAGTCAGGTTCAATGCTGATGGATTATATGTAGAAGAGTACAAGCAAGATGGACGATTGGTTGCCAAAGGAAACAAAGTGGGT
Source organism: Ceratopteris richardii (assembly GCA_020310875.1). Lineage (NCBI taxonomy): Eukaryota > Viridiplantae > Streptophyta > Polypodiopsida > Polypodiales > Pteridaceae > Ceratopteris > Ceratopteris richardii. The sequence continues at coordinate 8,612,303 of CM035412.1, forward strand.
AGGATGTTCACCTTAAATGTGAAGATTCCTGAAATGAATGCAGCCATGTTTGCAAAAGGTGCAAGAGTTATTGCATATATAGAGATATGGCACAAACGGATTGGACATGCAAACTTGCAAAGGCTAAAATTGATGCAGTCAAAGGAGATTGTCCATGGACTACCAAATTTCAAAGTTGTAGAAATGCAAAAGGTATGTGCAGCATGTCAATTTGGTAAACAGTCAAGAGCATCATTTCCACATGACAAGCATGTTAGTGAGAATGTACTAGAAGTAGCACATACAGATGTTTGGGGTCCAGCAAAGACCACATCTATGGGTGGTTGTAGGTTTTATGTTACTTTCATTGATGACCATACACGTAAAGTATGGGTATATTTCATGAAAGAGAAGAGCGAGGTGTTTACTCATTTACAGAATCTTAAAGTTATGGTGGAAAAGCAGACAGGGAAGTACATTCAGACATTAAGATCTGATGGAGGAGGTGAATACATGTCAAATGAGTTCAGCAGTTTTCTAAAAAAATCATGGAATTCGGCATCAGTTTTCATGCAGGTACACACCACAACAGAATGGTGTTGCTGAACGCAAAAACAGACATATTGCAAAAATAGCAAGAGCCTTAATGGCTGAGAAGAATATGCCTCAATGTTATTGGGTAGAAGCTATGCATACTACTGTATATATCATGAACAGAACTTCGACTGCTATTGTACATCAAGTTACACCTGAAGAGAAGTTTACAGGTAAAAAGCCAAACTTATCACATCTGAAAGTTTTTGGCTGTATTGCATATGTACATGTTCCAGATGAGTTTAGGATGAAGCTTGATGCGAAAGCAGAAAAATGTGTCTTCATTTGATATTCCCTTGAGCAAAAGGGGTACAAATGTTATAACCCACTCACACGACAGGTGAAGGTGAGCAGAGATGTGGTATTTGATGAAATGTCAAGCTTCTATGCAGATGCCAAAGAGGGACTGAATCTTGAACCAAATGACAAAGAAAATGCTAAAAAATCTAGTGCAGAATCTCAAGTTTTGAGTGGACCGGATGCATCACCAAGCAATAGTTCCAACTCAAATCCATGGAGTGGAAGATTGCGTGGAAATTTCAGTCCAGCAAATTCATCAAATACATCCAAGAAAGGTAAAGAAAAACTTTCTGCTGGTAGTAAAACAGGTGCAGGTTTTGAAGACGTTGATGGAGATTCAAGCGGTTCATAAACGAGTCTTGATGAGGAACTTGGATTGCGCTCTGTGAAGACTCCAGGAGTAAGAAGGGCACATGCAGATGATACAAGAAGAAGTGACCCAGGACCAAGAAGATCTGGGAGGATGCGTAATTCAGTGCAACGATTGATATATGATAGTTACATGGCTCGCCATTGTGCCTACATGACAAAGGTAATACAAGATGCTGAACCTTCTTGTTTTGAAGATGCAATTGGTAATGGAGATTGGGAAAAAGCTATGGATGAGGAGATGGATGCACTTTATGGAAATGATACATGGAAGCTAATTCCATTGCCGCAAGGAAAGAAATCCATAGGCTGCAAATGGGTTTACAAGGTAAAGCATAATGTTGATGGTAGCATAAGCAGGTATAAAGCACGATTGGTAGCTAAAGGTTATGCACAGACATATGGCATTGATTATGAGGAAACATTCAGCCCTGTAGCTAAAATGTCTACTGTCAGAACACTTGTTGCATTAGCTACAGCAAAAGGATGGACTTTGCATCAGATTGATGTGAAGAATGCTTTCCTACATGGTGAGTTACAGGAAGAAGTATATATGGACCAACCACAAGGATATGAAGATTCAAAGCATCCAGAATATGTCTGCAGGTTGCAAAAGGCTTTGTATGGGTTGAAGCAAGCTCTGCGTGCATGGTATGCAAGGATTGCTGATTACTTAACCAGCATTGGGTTTTCTATGTGTAATGCAGATCACTCACTATATGCAAGGAAGGCTGATGATGGCATCACTATTGTGGCTATTTATGTTGATGACCTGATTGTAGGTGGTGATAATGAAGAAAGCATCAAAGAGGTAAAGAAACTTCTTATGCAGGAATTTGACATGAAAGATCTTGGTGTGATGTGCTATTTCTTGGGCATTGAGTTTATACATATAGAAACAGGTATATGGATGTCGCAAAGGCAATATGCCTTGAATATGCTACAAAAGTATGGTATGGCTGATTGTAAGCAAATTTCTATGCCTTTAGATCAGAATTTGAAATTGGATACTACATCAGGTGAAGCATTGGAAAATGCTACTATGTACAAGAAAATTGTGGGAAGTCTTATATATCTTACAATTACAAGACCTGATTTAAGCTACACTGTTGGACTTGAAAGTCAGTTTATGCAAGTTCTCAGGAAGCCACATTTGGATGCTCTGAGGCGCACTCTACGTTATGTGAGTGCTACTTTGGATTATGCATTGTTTTATGAAGCTGGTGTAGATTTGTAGGTTCATGGATACACCGATGTAGATTGGGCTGGTAGTACTCCAGATAGAAGATCTACTAGTGGCTTTGTTTTCTCACTTGGAGGTGCACCTATTACATGGAGCAGTAAGAAGCAACCCACTGTTGCTTTATCGAGTACAGAGGCTGAGTACAGAGGTGCTGCAATGGCAGCATGTGAGGCATCATGGCTGGAGATGTTACTTGCAGATTTAGGTGTGGAAGTGCAAAAGCCTATCACTATCTATTGTGATAATCTTAGCAGCTTACAGTTAGCACGAAACCCTGTTTTCCATGCTAGAACAAAGCATATCCAGGTACATTATCACTTCATCAGAGAGAAGGTATTAGCAGGTGATATTGATCTTGTTTATGTGAGAACACATGAGCAGGTTGCTGATATTTTCACCAAAGCACTTGTAGTTGAGAAGTTGAAGAAGTTTCGGAAGATGCTTGGATTACAGGATATGGTGTTGAGCTTGAGGGGGAGTGTTGAGATATCAAGCTCAACATGTGATGATCTAGGATGACACGTACCAGATTTTTGTTTCTCTGACATGTATAGTGGTCATGCTAGTATATGTCAAGGATACTTCATTGAGCTTTATTAGACTATCTACCGAGAGTGATGGCATATTTGTTTCTTGCCAGCTCACTCATTCACGGACATTAGGTTTTTTCCTTATGTACTGATCTTTGTATATTGCACTTGTTGTATTCTTGTTTTTAGGTCATTCTTGTACATTCCTTTTTATGTAATAGAAGAAGAAGAAGAAGATTATTCTTCCTTGCCTCAATCTGTGTGTGTGCTTCTCCTTGAGAGTGAGAGTGTGTGTGAGAGCTCTCTTCCTTATTTCCTTCCTCGTGACATTGGTGTCTAATCTTCTTACCCCACTTCCTTCCACCATGATCATTGTTGAGCCAATTGTTCCAATCCAACCTATTGTTCCCGACGTACCCGCTTCTCCATCTTCTTCTCCTGCCTTCTCCACCATCTTCCCCTCATCTGTTCTCCGCTTCCACCAATTCTTGTAGTAGTTACCAATGCAACTGAAGATCACAACCGACAATATCACACAGGAGTTGCAACACAAGGTTGATGTTAGGCTGATACCGCCCTACTATAGGAGGAAGCAGATGCTATTAACGAAGAAACCATACTTTGCAGATGCAACTTCAGCAGCTTCAAGCTAGGCTTGCAGAACAAGATACAGTAATTGCTCAGCCCGATGCAGCATTGGCCGAATTAAAAGCAAAGAATGTTTTGTTAAATGCTCGTGATGAAGAGATCAAGCAGTTAAAACAACTAGTATACGATAAAGAAGACGCTAGACAATGATAAACATGACTTCTTGTGAGCCTGTCAATTTTGCATCTTTTTATTTCCGGTGCATTCACCGTGAGTGTGTTACGGTTATTAAACAAGCTACTAAGGGGGACATTCCCCGCTCTCGTCTACCCCATATCCTTATCTTTTTCGGTACTCCAAGCCGTGCAACCTCCCCCAACCGCTCCCATCTTGTTCCATGAAGACTTTTTCAAGTGCTCGAGGACGCAGAGGATGAGGATGAAGATCTCTTTCAACTTTTTCGCCGGAAAGGCAATCGTATAAGTCTGTTTGAGAGCCAAGTGCAAGGATCCAACGCCGGCCATGAAGAAGAGGTCTTCCACGACACCACCACTTCAATTCACGTAGAGTCTTCTAGTCCTTCTTCTCCGCATCAGCAGCAGGAACAAAGTGCGTCCACCACCGAATCTGAAGAAATTTCTTCTAGGGAGGATTCTCATCACTAGACTCATGATGATGTGCAAGCCATTGTTGCTCAGATTGTCAATGGAGTGATTGCTTTGGTTGATGTTGTAATTGACAGAACTGAAGTGACAACGCAGCAGACCACCGGAATAGTGTTGGTTGTTGAGATATCAAGCTCAACATGTGATGATCCAGGATGACAGGTACCAGATTTTCGTTTCTCTGACATGTATAGTGGTCATGCCAGTATATGTCAGGGATACTTCATTGAGCTTTATTAGACTATCTACCGAGAGTGATGGCACATTTGTTTCTTGCCAGCTCACTCATTCACGGACATTAGGTTTTTTCCTTATGTACTGGTCTTTATATATTGCACTTGTTGTATTCTTGTTTTTAGGTCATTCTTGTACATTCCTTTTTATGTAATAGAAGAAGAAGAAGATTATTCTTCCTTGCCTCAATCAGTGTGTGTGCTTCTCCTTGAGAGTGAGAGTGTGTGTGTGAGCTCTCTTCCTTATCTCCTTCCTCGTGACATGGTATCAGAGCCAGCGTGGCTATAGAGAGCTCGTAGAGAAGGCGACGGTGAAGACTACGCGGCAAGGCGTGGAGAAAATGCGATTTCACAAACGGCCTCTGTTTGCTACGAGAATCGCCGTGAAGCTAGAAGAACTAAAAATATTTTTGGGAGTTAGCCCTTTAGGGTCACTTGTTTTTGTCAGATCGAAGTTTCGGAGCCATCTCCACCTCCATTTGGAGCCCGCAAGGTGGGGCCCACAGAAAAACTGGGTCAGTTTCAAAAACTGTAACTTGCATTGTGTTCGGCAACACTCATATATTCCAGATCCAAAATTTCAAGCGATTCCATGTACTGTTGATACACGAGAACTGTGTTTTTTTGAGATCGAACTATCACGTCATAGTGCGGCAGTGTTCAAGCAGAAGTGCTTTAAAAATCAAAAGCATATGTGAGTCTTTTGCATCTATTGGCGTGAATGTAGATGATGATGATAAGGTGGAAGTGTGCCTTCGTGGTTTAGGAGCTGCATATAAGCAGTTCAGAACTTCTATACAGACCAGGGAAAATATTCCGAATTTTGTTGATCTGGTATCTATGCTGATCATTGAAGAAAAGAATCTTGGTGAGGATTCAAACTCCCAAGGAAAGCCCAGTTCTGAGCAGGTATTCTACTATGGCAGAGGAAGAGGCAGCGGTAGAGGTTTTGGAAGTGGAAGAGGAAACAATAACCAAGACCACGGTCAACAACAGAATCATGCAGGAGGAAGAGAACAGTTTCGAGGCAGGGGGAGTCAAAGAGGTCACAGAAATTTCCAAAGAAATGATTCAGGTAATGATAGTAAAGGATGCTAGAATTGTGGTAATCCTGGACACTTTGAAGGTGATTGCAGGTTAAAGAATCAAAATAACAGAAGGCAGCAAAACAACTATGCATCCACAAGTGCAGATGATTCTGAGAAGCTATTTATGGTTCAACATCACATGATGAATACGATGTCTACTGGTGTTTCAAAATCAAATGATAATGTCTGGTATGTTGGTTCAGGTGCTTCAAATCACATGACCAGTCATGCAGAATGGTTTAGTAGTTTGCAAAAAATACCAGTTCCTGGATATGTTGAAACAGGTGATGACACATCACATTCTATTGAGCATACAGGAAACATAGCATTGTCTATGGAGGATGGAAACGTAAAACATCTTGTTGATGTGCTGCATGTTCCAAATATAACAAAGAATCTGGTTTCTATTGGACAAATGGTTGACTAGGGATTACAAGTTAGGTTCAATGCTGATGGATTATATGTAGAAGAGTACAAGCAAGATGGACGATTGGTTGCCAAAGGAAACAAAGTGGGTAGGATGTTCACCTTAAATGTGAAGATTCCTCAAATGAATGCAGCCATGTTTGCAAAAGGTGCAGGAGTTATTGCAGATATAGAGATATGGCACAAACGGATTGGACATGCAAACTTGCAAAGGCTGAAATTGATGCAGTCAAAGGAGATTGTCCATGGACTACCGAATTTCAAAGTTGTAGAAATGCAAAAGGTATGTGCAGCATGTCAATTTGGTAAACAGTCAAGAGCATCATTTCCACATGACAAGCATGTTAGTGAGAATGTACTAGAAGTAGTACATACAGATGTTTGGGGTCCAGCAAAGACCACATCTATGGGTGGTTGTAGGTTTTATGTTACTTTCATTGATGACCATAGACGCAAAGTATGGGTATATTTCATGAAAGAGAAGAGCGAGGTGTTTACTCATTTCCAAAATTTTAAAGTTATGGTGGAAAAGTAGACAGGGAAGTACATTCAGACATTAAGATCTGATGGAGGAGGTGAATACATGTCAAATGAGTTTAGCAGTTTTCTAAAAAATCATGGAATTCGGCATCAGTTTTCATGCAGGTACACACCACAACAGAATGGTATTGCTGAACACAAAAACAAACATATTGCAGAAATAGCAAGAGCCTTAATGGCTGAGAAGAATATGCCTCATTGTTATTAGGCAGAAGCTGTGCATACTGCTGTATATATCATGAACAGAACTTCAACTGCTGCTGTACATCAAGTTACACCTGAAGAGAAGTTTACAGGTAAAAAGCCAAACTTATCACATCTGAAAGTTTTTGGCTGTATTGCATATGTACATGTTCAAGATGAGTTGAGGATGAAGCTTGATCCGAAAGCAGAAAAATGTGTCTTCATTGGATATTCCCTTGAGCAAAAGGGGTACAAATGTTATAACCCACTCACACGACAGTTGAAGGTGAGCAGAGATGTGGTATTTGATGAAATGTCAAGCTTCTATGCAGATGCCAAAGAAGGACTGAATCTTGATCCAAATGACAAAGAAAATGCTGAAAAATCTAGTGTAGAATCTCAAGTTTTGAGTGGACCGGATGCATCACCAAGCAATAGTTCCAACTCAAATCCATGGAGTGGAAGATTGCGTGGAAATTTCAATCCAACAAATTCATCAAATACATCCAAGAAAGGTAAAGAAAAGCTTTCTGCTGGTAGTAAAACAGGTGCAGGTTTTGAAGACGTTGATGGAGATTCAAGCGGTTCATAAAAGAATCTTGATGAGGAACTTGGATTGCCCTCTGTGAAGACTCCAGGAGTAAGAAGCGCACATGCAGATGATACAAGAAGAAGTGACCCAGGACCAAGAAGATCTGGGAGGATGCGTAATTCAGCGCAACGATTGACATATGATAGTTACATGGCTCGCCATTGTGCCTACATGACAAAGGTAATACAAGATGCTAAACCTTCTTGTTTTGAAGATGCAATTGGTAATGCAGATTGCGAAAAAGCTATGGATGAGGAGATGGTTGCACTTTATGGAAATGATACATGGAAGCTGGTTCCATGGCCGCAAGGAAAGAAATCCATAGGCTGCAAATGGGTTTACAAGGTAAAGCATAATGCTGATGGTAGCATAAGCAGGTATAAAGCACGATTGGTAGCTAAAGGTTATGCACAGACATATGGCATTGATTATGAGGAAACATTCAGCCCTGTAGCTAAAATGTCTACTGTCAAGAACACTTGTTGCATTAGCTATAGCAAAAGGATGGACTTTGCATCAGATGGATGTGAAGAATGCTTTCCTACGTGGTGAGTTACAGGAAGAAGTATATATGGGCCAACCACAAGGATATGAAGATTCAAAGCATCCAAAATATGTCTGCATGTTGCAAAAGGCTTTGTATGGGCTGAAGCAAGCTCCGCGTGCATGGCATGCAAGGATTGCTGATTACTTAACCAGCATTGGGTTTTCTATGTGTGATGTAGATCACTCACTATATGCAAGGAAGGCTGATGATGGCATCACTATTGTGGCTATTTATGTTGATGACCTGATTGTAGGTGGTGATAATGAAGAAAGCATCAAAGAGGTAAAGAAACTTCTTATGCAGGAATTTGACATGAAAGATCTTGGTGTGTTGCGCTATTTCTTGGGCATTGAGTTTATACATATAGAAACAGGTATATGGATGTCCCAAACGCAATATGCCTTGAATATGCTGCAAAAGTATGGTATGGCTGATTGTAAGCAAATTTCTATGCCTTTAGATCAGAATTTGAAATTGGATACTACATCAGGTGAAGCATTGGAAAATGCTACTATGTACTGAAAAATTGTGGGAAGTCTTATATATCTTACAATTACAAGACCTAATTTAAGCTATACTGTTGGACTTGAAAGTCAATTTATGTAGGTTCCCAGGAAGCCACATTTGGATGCTCTGAGGCGCACTCTATGTTATGTGAGTGCTACTTTGGTTTATGCATTGTTTTATGAAACTGGTGTAGATTTGCAGGTTCATGGATACACGGATGCAGATTGGGCTGGTAGTACTCGAGATAGATGATCTACTAGTGGCTTTCTTTTCTCACTTGGAGGTGCAGCTATTACTTGGAGCAGTAAGAAGCAACCCACTGTTGCTTTGTCGAGTACAGAGGCTGAGTACAGAGGTGCTGTAATGGCAGCATGTGAGGCATCATGGCTGGAGATGTTACTTGCAGATTTAGGTGTGGAAGTGCAAAAGCCTATCACTATCTATTGTGATAATCTTAGCAGCATACAGTTAGCATGGAATCGTGTTTTCCATTCTAGAACAAAGCATATCGAGGTACATTATCACTTCATCAGAGAGAAGGTATTAGCAGGTGATATTGATCTTGTTTATGTGAGAACAGATGAGCAGGTTGCTGATATTTTCACCAAAGCACTTGGAGCTGAGAAGTTGAAGAAGTTTCCGAAGATGCTTGGATTACAGGATATGGTGTTGAGTTTGAGGGGGAGTGTTGAGATATCAAGCTCAACATGTGATGATCCAGGATGAAACGTACCAGATTTTCGTTTCTCTGACATGTATAGTGGTCATGCCAGTATATGTCAGGGATACTTCATTGAGCTTTATTAGGCTATCTGCCGAGAGGGATGGCACATTTGTTTCTTGCCAGATCACTCATTCATGGACATTAGGTTTTTTCCTTATGTACTGGTCTTTATATATTCCACTTGTTGTATTCTTGTTTTTAGGTCATTCTTGTACATTCCTTTTTATGTAATAGAAGAAGAAGAAGAAGATTATTCTTCCTTGCCTCAATCTGTGTGTGCGCTTCTCCTTGAGAGTGAGAGTGTGTTTGTGAGCTCTCTTCCTTATCTCCTTCCTCGTGACATTGGTGTCTAATCTTCTTACCCCACTTCCTTCCACCATGAACATTGTTGAGCCAATTGTTCCAATCCAACCTATTGTTCCCGACGTACCCCCTTCTCCATCTTCTTCTCCTGCCTTCTCCACCATCTTCCCCTCATCTGTTCTCCACTTCCACCAATTCTCGTAGTAGTTACCAATGCAACTGAAGATCACAACCGACAATATCACACAGGAGTTGCAACACAAGGTTGATGTTCTTGAGGCTGATATCGCTCTACTACAGGAGGAAGCAGATGCTATTAACGCAGAAACCATACTTTTCAGATGCAACTTCAGCAGCTTCAAGCTAGGCTTGCAGAACAAGATACAGTAATTGCTCAGCCCGATGCAGCATTGGCCGAATTAAAAGCCAAGGATGTTTTGTTAAATGCTCATGATGAAGAGATCAAGTAGTTAAAACAACTAGTATAGGATAAAGAAGACGCTAGAGTGGCGATTGGAAATTTGTTGGAAGAAACTCGAATTCAACTTGATGAGGTTGTGCAGAGAGCACAGGAGATGGCTAATTTAGCTAAGCAAACTACTACAGAACTCCACACCGCAACTGCCGATTTGTTTCAGGCGAATTCTGCTCTTAAATCCAAGACGCGTCTGACCATTCAACTTCAGAAGGAGATAGCAGGGATTAAGAAGGAAAGAGATGCTTATTACCAGACAATTCAATATCAACCTCAGGAGTTGGAGAGAAGAGAAAAATAGCTGGGAGTTGAGGCAGACCGACTATCAAGAATCGATACTCAAATTGCTGAAATGAGATTGCGCCAAGATGCAGCCCTTGCCAATGACTTTTATTTGCAAGAGGCATTTTTGCAAATGCAGACTGAAGTTTTGATGAGTCAAGTCATTGCGGCCAGTTTAGTTCGAAGTGATGCACATCTGGTAGAGCGGGAGACACTAAAACTAATGTTAGATTTGCTAAAACAGAAGATTTCTAGAACCTTCAAATTAGCTAGAACCATGTATATCCAAGACACCGTAGACGAGCCTTAATTTTGTCTGCATTGTGGGTTTAAGTTCATCGTGCGTACCAGTGTAAGGCCGTTGGATTGGCATTATGTAATTTATATTTTTCTATACCGCACATACCGAAAGTTTGTAGGGAAGTGTTGTACCCTTTATATCAATTAATGAAAAGACATTACGGTGGTTCTCCGGTAGCCAGGAGACGGGATCGCCAGATTGGCTGTCTGGGCGATTTGCGACCCTGTGGAGACATTGTAGTGCAGATTTCTATAATTCTGAGTATTATCTCTTTACCTTGTTGAATCACATTCATGTCTGATTAACACAGTAATGTTCATTGGCAATATTAAGTCTGTGCGACGGTAATCATTACTCTTTGCGTTACATACTGTGAAAAGCCTAACCGGGATGTGACAGTAATACTGTGTAGAAGAGATTATACTGGATAAAACGTACTGCTTGTTTGATAAGTTAAATGGGAAATAATATACAGGGCCTCTGATTTATCAGACCCCTACCATCCCCAAGAACCCGAAAAGAATTTAAAAGTGTATGTGACGGAAAGTGCACTTTTAACAATATGAAACCTGCAAAGGCTGAGAAGTTGCCTCATTAGGACCAGCACTAGATTATCCACCTGTAAAGAGAGGCATCAAGGTATCATACATGTCTTTGGAGCTAACAGATGTCTCCTTAGTACATGAAAGCAATGGTTGAATATCATCTTCCACAAATACAACATCACGGCTAACCAGAATGCATTTAGTGTGTGGATGATACAGATGATAGCCTTTACTTTCAGAATTGTACCCTACAAAAATACATTTTACTACCTTATCATCCAATTGTTTGTGATGTTGTTGAGGCACTAGTGCATATTCCAAACAACCAAAAACACGCAGATGAGCAACAGATGGCTTACGGTCATGCCAAGCCTCATATGGAGTGATAGATTGCAGTGCTTTAGTGGGACACCTGTTCAGTACATATGTTGCACACATGACAACCTCAAGCGAGAAACTATGTGGTAAAGCCTAACTCTTGACCATGCACCTCGCCATCTCCATGAGTGTCCTGTTCTTTTGTTCAGCAACTCCATTCTGTTGAGGTGTATACAGCACTATACACTGGTGTTTTATCCCATGTTCAGTCAAAAATGCATTAAATTCAAAAGACATATATTCCCCCCCTCGATCAGAACGGAGGGTGCCCATTTTACATGCTAACAAATTTTCAGCCAAAACCAAAAACTGTTTAAAGCACATGGACATCGGACTTTGCTTTGAGTGGATATACCTATGCATGCCAGGAAAAATCATCAATAAAAGTCATGAAGTAAAGGTAATTTCCAAAAGAGGGTGTCTGCATAGGACCACAGACATCACTATGTACAAGCTGCAATTTCTGCGTAGCCCGAACTGAACCATCTTTTGGAAAGGAGGAACACTGCATTCTGCTCAAAATACAGCCTTCACAAACATGTCTTCCAGGTACCTCTAATTTGGGCAAAGAGGACACCATTTCAAATTTCTATAGACATAGCAAACTAGCACAATTCAGATGACCAAAGCGTGCATGCCAAAGCTTTGCATCTAACATAGCCTGAGAATCATTTAGTGCACATGCCAAATCATTTACAGATCTTTCATAGTCTATGAGCTTATACAACCCACGACATAAAATGCCAGAAGCAATAATCACATCGTCATTTGACAGATCATGAACTGTACACCTCTCATCAACAAATTTCACAACCAAGACAATCTTGGCTAATGCAGAAACTAATAACAGGTTCCTTTTGATCCCTGGCACAAATAAAGCATCTAGCAAAGTGAAAGAACTACCATCAGCAGTAGTCAAAATGATCTTACCAACTCCCATAACAGGATAAGAGGATTTGTTGGTGCATGTAACAATATTCCCTGTAGGGGCAGGCTCGAGTGAAGAGAAGAAACTGTGCTGCGAGGTAATATGTTCGGTTGCCCCACTGTCAAAATACCAGACATCTGAGTCTACTGCAGACATGCACTGCTCATGAGAAGATGGGTCAAAACTGGAGACAGTTTTTAGTGTAGAGGCCTCTGCAACAACCATTCTAGCCTCTTTCTTCTTTGCCTCTTTAGCAGCCAATTTTGAACAGTTCTTTATGATATGATCATTCCCTTTACAGTACTTACAAAACAATTTCTGCTTTTCTGATTTCTTCTCATGTTTATCTTCCTAAGGCTTGATCTGCAACTCGCATAATGGACCTATTTTGCCTGGACTAATCTTCTTGCAACAAAACAGAGACTAACTCCTCAAATGATAAGGCATTTGGATTGTCTTTCATCATCAACCGAAGAGGAGAAGCAAAACTCTTATATGAATCAAGAAGACCATTCAGAATGGTCCGCACAAGTGAGCTATCTGGTATAACCTCATCAACAGAAATCAACTGTTCCTTCAAGTCTTTGATCTTTGTTAGGAAACTTTCCATAGAATCACCTTCATTCATGTGCTCACTCTCCAATTGTTTTCGGAGGTAAGCAACACGAGCCTCATTCCTAGCTTGGTACAATGTGGTAAGTGTATCCCAAGCATCCTTAGTTATTCTGCAAGAGCGAATATGAGGAATAATGGCAGGTTTGACAGACAAAGCTATCAATGCATGTGCCTTGGCATCTCTGCCATCCCAGCGAATCTGCTCTGTAGTAGGTGCAACAAAAAGAGTAGCACGAATAGGAATCTGTAGAATATCATCTTCGACACCATCTTCATCAACTCCTGCACCTATATTTGCAGTACCTGTAGTCAGAGGTGTAACAAGACATCTTTCAACACCCTACACAATGTTCCACAATCCTTTTGCAACCAATACATGTCGCATCATATAAGCCCACAATGGGTAGTTGGTACCATCCAACTTATCCTCAATAGCCACCATATGGAATACATCATTGCTTTCATCCATGGTCGGTGGCTAAAATACCTTGATGCAAAAAATTGACTGTATCTCAAAAAGTTGAACAGAACTGCCTAGACGAGCTCTATTAGACCTATAGCAGACTTCAAGATGCTCAAACTGGCGAACAAAAGCTGGTATATACCTTTGGCACAAAAAGACGAAATAGCTTGCACAAGCACTGCGATAGTGCATTCGGAGGCCGAAACGAGCTCAGATTTCGTGCAAATCTGAGACTGCAAACAGAGGAGTGTCGATGGTGCCCTAGATGAAGCAAAGACCTGCTCTAATACCAATTGTTGGAGTTACACATCTGCGGAATCACGCGAACAACACAAGGAAGAAGAAGAAGAAGCTTGGAGCACAAACACAAAATATTGAATGTATTACTAGAGAATGTACAAAGATATGTAGCCCATTAGGGCAATAGGCATATATACAAGCCGAGGGAAAAAAACCTCCTAAAGTGGGAAAAAAGTGTCTCGGCAGTCCTAGTGTGTTCACACACATCACTACCTAAATATATCAACAGTAAGGATGGATCAAGGCCAACAAATATCCATGAAGACGTGCAAGAAGATATCCGGCAGATCCTGATCCTTAAGAAGGTCATTCAACATCTGGGTCTTGGGAAGGTCCAGATCGAAGTTTGAAGGTCTACACCTTCATACCTTCCACTCGTTGCGTGCGTGGCAACCCAACTTAACATAGCAACCCAGATTTAAAGGAGGGATTGGAAAACTTGACTACAAATTAATTGTAGTTAATATCCACGGGTTGTGCATGGTGAAAAGAGAAGAAGAGGCCATGACCAATACAAGAGGTCCCAATTTATGATCTATTTCTTGACCACTGGTAAAACTATATCATTCCAACTTCCACAGAAGCGGGCAGTGATCAAGTATAGGCACAAAACTAGAGACACGAAGCGAAGGCTATCAAGGGACGACAAAGACAAAGAGGGAGAGAGTGTTGCAGAGCTAAGAAGAGCAAAGAGGTAGAGAAAAAAGAAGGTCCCTAAAATTTTTCCAAATTGGACACTTTCTTTTTATATTATAGCCATTTTGTAATATATTTTCCGATGTAAATGAACTAGAGGAGTCATCTAGATGCATACCCATAGAGATTTGTACCTTACCCTTGTAAATTAGTAGGAAATTAGCCTTTTAGTTAATAAAGTGCAGATTTCTTGTGTGAAAGGACCATTTTTAGGGCACATGTATATAAATCAATTTGTGACTCTTTGGAGGGACTTTTTTTCCATTGTGAGAACTAAGAGCACAGAATTTCGAATTTGTGTCTTCTCCTCTCTATATCTCCTTCCTTGTGAGCTTGCATGCATGTGTGAAGTTTGGAAAGAGTGCTTAGAAGTAATGTCTATCCATGGGAGTGCTTGTTTGCTATTGGTGAGGTGTATGTGAAGTGCACGAAGTGCTGAAGCGTAGAAAGACATTCCCGCAGCTCATTATTTTTCTCAAAAATTGAAGCAGAAGCATCTAAATTGAACGAAAAAACCACCATTGGATGCGTCTTCTCGAGAGCTTTGAAACAAACCTGCTATTTGCTATATTCGGAGTTTGGAGCAGAGAGAAAATCTTGATTTACTATTGATTATTGCTCCAAGTGTCGTGACACTATAGCTGACCTTGAAAACTTAAATGTGATGGACTTCTACTTGTTTGCTTCTTGTGAAACTTCATTTGCATTGACCCTCATTTGAATGCATGTCTTCATACACTCGGCTAGGTTTTGATACTCCTTGGATTGATAAATAAAGCATGAGTCCCCAGTATATGCACTTGAGGGGGATTGAGGTATAGTCTCTTTCTCCATAGGTCCGTAAGTCAGTACTTAGGTACACAGTACTGTGAACCAACAGTTAGAATAGGGGGCACTTGAGGGCTCAAGAATCCCCATTCTAATATTTTCATTCAACATGTCAATTAGCTTTGAAATATGAGATTTTGGTACTGGAATCGGTAAACGATTCAAGATACATGTGATATCGTGAAAATTATCGTAAGTGTCACCGCAAATGGATCTTCACACCCAATTTCTTGGGCATTGAAAGAAAAAGCCTTTCCATGCGTAGATATCATCTTAGAGCATACATTCTTGCCTTTTTCACTGACAAAACCATCTTTTTCTAACTGAATTTTCTCAATTGTTTCTTTAGTGAATTTGTGACCTACTTTCCTTTTATCTATGAGAGGTGGCTTGGTTTTTTGCACCATCCATGAGTTTATTACTATCTTCTGGAGGCGGAACTACAATTGGTTTGATCTTTTAATCGACCATTTTGTATTTTGTTTGAATGAATGCTTCTTTCTCCTTTTTATCTTGCTCAAACTTTGCTATTTCTTTGTACATGGAAATAGAATGCATTTGAATCACATAATCACTCCTTCTTCCTTCAATCAACTCTTGCAGATCAAACAATGTGTCTGCAAAAGATATCTCATCAAAGACTCCAAAAATTTCTCATCGAAGTCCAGCACTCTACATCCATAAACGTTTCTTTGAAGATTTGCTATGTATTGTTTTTCCCACTTTTTTTACTCAAAGAAAAACACGAAACTAAAATGAACTTGTTGAAGAAAGTGTTATAAAACTTGATATGAACATATTTACATTCGGGATCTTTTTGCTTTCCAAGCTTCCATAGTCCTAGTTTATGAAAGCTTCATTTAGAAACTTTGATCTTCAAATTCTTCAGGAATAGTTCTTGTACGACAAGAAGTTTTCTTCCTAACATGGTCTACACAAATCGTCATAAATTGGACCGCTTTCTTTCCATCCTTGCTTCAAATTCATGCATAGGTCGATCCATCCTCCGAGACTCTTGTTTCCATCCTCAAGGCAGTAATGTACGGATCTCCTAAAATAAACCAGTAGCTAGAATGATCTTGAACGGAGAAGTTTTGATAATCACTAACATCCCCAATTGTAACTAGTACCTATGGGCATGCACCAAATAACTCACCTGGCATCATATTAACAACCCTAATTCTCCAACCCAGTTGCATATCTATTGGTCATTTCCCCTTCATGTAGAGATCTTTGGACATGAAGTTGATTTCAGATCCGTGATTGATAAGAGCGACGACTAGTGTACTGATTTTATCTAATCGCACGAATGCCTCAGACGTGGCTCGAGCCCAATGATCTCTAGTATAATGACTTGAAAGAGATATTTCTGGAGAATTCCACTCCAAAAACATTTCTTCATGTGCGCATGGCTGTGCATTAATTTCAGTTTGTTCAAGTACATTTTTGAATTCTTGCACTTGTGCTTGCACAGCATGAACAGGTATATTTTCATCTATTTTCTCAGCCTCTTGCATGTCGGCTATTGGCTACTGTTTTCTTCTTAAGAGGTCGATTATTACTTCTAGACATTCCCGTTTAGCTATACCCAATAACTCACCTAGTGTAAACTCGATTACACTATCAAGCACTCTTTTCTCAAGAACTTGTTTCAAATTGGTGGCCTATTCAATGTGCGATTTTAGCATGTATGATGGGTTTTTCACTGATCTCCCTTGACTTTCCTTGCAGTTTGGGTAGGAACTGGCATCTTAGTAGAGGTAGGATTTTGAACTTGACTCGGGATTTGATTTGGTTGGATTATTGTCAGTTGTGATGGTGGAATTACTTGAGTTGGTATGTTTGTATTGGTTGATTTTGATTTGGAGTATGGGATTTTTCTTGTGAAGCTTCTACTTGATGCCTACTTGTTCTTTTCTCTTCTTAACCCTCATTAGCTCTCCCCCGTTTCTCTTCCACTATCACCTCATGCTCCATTGAAGAGCATAAGTAAGTAACAACCGAGAGGGTATCTACAGGGTCATTCCATCTGGTTATCCCTCGAATCTCATTGCTTGGAGACTTTAAGATTTCATGATGCATCTTTCCCTAATCCAAGAACTTTATCACTTTAGACCATGATTTTGCATCATTATTTTCATCAATTACTTGACATGCCTACGTATAAGATGTTGAAGCAACATTACCAAATGTGCTAGGGAAGAACACTCTCATGCCTCCCCATCCGAAATCAATATTTACTTTCTCTCCAATCTTTGAATCATAAATCATCTTCTCCTTTATGAAAACTAGATTTTTAGCCAATGCTTCTTTAAAGCTCTCACACAAATATCTATTGTGCTCCAAAGAGTCACATGAGATGCATCTTTGAATTTCACGAACTTTTGAAGCTCTATTGCTAGTCACTTGGAGAGATTGGGATTCCATCATCTGCTTAACACTCTGGATTATCAAATCACTAAACCTTTTAAACATCCCCTCCATGGTGTTGGGAGGCACAACCTCCTTTCTATTTGGTTGATTTACTTGAGTATTCGGGGCAGGCTGATGTGGTTTGTGTATTTGCTCTCATACTTTTTTAGCCTTAGTGGTGTTTGGAATCTTCTAGCCTCATTATCAATCTCCTTAGTTCTAGATCATCATGGCATCACAGATCTCAGGCACATTTGGCGGATCAATGTCTAGTGCAAGTGATCCTAGAAGGAGCTATAACTTGCAGGGAAAGGACCATTTTGAGATCTAAAATTTTGATGGTACAAACTTTGCTCTATGGAGAATTAGATTAAAGAAGGGGGCAATGGAAGCGAGTAACTGGAATCTCAAAGAAGCTTTTTGACATGGATGAAGATGATTGGGATGAGTTGGATAAAATGGCTAGGTCTACCATTCGATTGCACCTAGCAGATAACATTTACTTTAGTATTGGATTGTGAAAGTATAGAGGAGATCTGGAAGAACTTATGCAATACATACAAAAAAGAAATGGCATCAAATAAAGTGTATCTAATGAGAAAGTTATATGACCTTCACATGAAGGACATAGATAGTTTTGTTGCTCATCTGAATGAGTATATTCTCTTAGTTACAAGCTCAAAAAATAGACATGGATAATGAAATGAAAGCAATTTTATTTTTATGCACCTTGCCATCATCATGGGATACATTTGGCACTACTATTAGCAATAGTGCACCTTGTGGTAAACTATTCTATGATGACATATGTGGAACACTTGAGTGAGGAGATTCATAAAAAATCTATGGTTGGCGCTCACAGTGGAGATGCATATAATGTTCTTGATTCCTACCAAGGAAAGAATCAGTAGCGTTGCAGGAGCAAGAACAAGCAAAAGGATGGTCAACAAAATAATATTAGAAGTAAATCAAGAAAACAAGGATATTGAATGCCATTATTGTCATAAGAAAGGACACGTGAAGAAAGAATCCTATGCATTAAATAATGATAAAGGTAAAGGGCAAAATGTTGATGGGATGCTAAACAACTACCTGCACCATCTTCTTTGACTGTGAAGGGTGAATAAATCAATGCTATTTTTGATGATGCTGATGTGTTGACACTTGACAAAACTGTGCCTTTTGAGGCTCTTATGGCTGATTCTCTTTCCCACACATGGCTCCTAGATTTTGGTGCTTCTTTCCATTTAACACCACATACAGAGTGGTTCTCTACTTAAGCAACAAAGTTTCTTGGTACTCTAAGACTTGGTGATTCTTATCATTGTGATGTTGTCGGGATTGGAGATGTGGTTGTGCAGTTCACTGATGGTTGAAAAATTATTTTGCATAATGTATGCCATGTACTTCCGTTATCACATAGTTTGATGTGAGTTGGTCAACTTGATGACCTTGGTTACAAGGTGGTCTGCTATGCTTAGTCCTTTCACATATCAATTCCCATCAATTGGGTAACCCTTGGCTTTTCCTCATAATGGGGGCCTAGAAAATGTGCATACAATCATGAGGGGTAGACTTTGGTCATATACTAAGAGAATCAAGAGCATGGGCATACAAAGTCATTTTGTCTATGTGTGGCCATGTAGCCGGCCCTATCATATGCATACTTTTTAAGTGCATCAGAAAACAGAATGGTGGAATAAGAGAGGTAATTAGCATTCAACGACAAGGATTTCCATTTAAACTAAAACTCAGATTTTCTTCATACACTTACAACTTATTTAGTGTGCAATTGGATGTGCGCTTATGAGTTTGAAAGCACATGTGCACTTACATTTTCAAACATGCGTACTTTAGGTGCAATCATTTTCATTGATGGTTGTAGCTCAAGTGTAAGCACCACCTCCTTTACTTGTCAATCCGCAAAGACGTGAGGACCGGTATGAAGACCACGAGCAAGTGAAGGCACAAGTGCGTGAGTGAAAGCACACAAACATGAACACACACACACACACACATGCGCACAAGATAAGATCAAAGAGAGGAACAATGGAAAGCTTCGATTGCAAAAGAGTTCTCTTACATTGCTCTATTCTCTAACAAGCTAACCTCAAAAATGAGCTCTCTAGCTCTTTATATAGTTTTTTGACTAGTTTTGGCCCTGTCTAGACCTAGTGTCCGACCTAGTTAAAAATTAGGTTCCAGGGCTTATTTGAGGGCTCAAACGAAGTCTAAAAATTATGAAACTTGGTAGGATGATGGTTCTAATACTCCTCAAGCTGGAGGACTCCTCGGCTTGAACAAAACGGAGTTAGAAAAATGGAAAATGTTATTTACAATGGTTTTTAGTGATGAAAATCACTATTTTTGTAGGGGATTCTTGTGAAAATTTGACATACACTTCGTGGAGCTCCCTACTTGCTCCCTCTTCTTGTGTATCCACTTCTTTGATTTGCTTCCATGCGTTGTCCTTAACGTTGAGCTTCAACACTCCCTCCCCCCTCTCGAGTCTGTCGTCCCTGACAGACCCTTGTTGTAGTGGTTGTTCCAAGTAGTGCCTTGAGAGGGAGTGTCCCTTCTGTAGGAACAAAAGTCGTCTGACTTCCAGATGTGGCAGGGTTGGTTGTCTGGTTCTTCATCTATCTCCTCACCCAAGTTATCTTCTATGTCAATGCACGTCTGCACACACTCTTCTATGGATCTAGGTTCTTTCAAGTACACATATGATCTTAACTTTATGCTCAATAAGCCATCTAAGAACAAAGCCACTTGCTTGGCCAGAGTGGGTAACTCTGGAGCAGGGCATCTTTCTAGATACTGTTTGAATCTTCTACCTACTAATCGCACTGTTTCTTGGGGAGTCTGCTTGAAACTGTGGATCAAAGATGATGTGTTATGCCTAATACCACTCTTGGAAAATTCTACAATGAATTCATCTAGCAGCTGACCTATATCGCAATAGTTGCGACTACTCAATGGTTGAAACCAAGCTAAGGCAGTGCCCTTAAGACTCAAACCGAATGCCTCGTACTGGGTGAACAAATCCTCAACATGTTCAGCTCTTAACAGTTGTTTGAACTCTTAAAAGCGACTACTCAGTTGTCTAAGGGTTCTTGTGTGCTCTCGGGGTCTAGGCAATGGAAAATCAGGTTCATCTCTTTGTTGCCTATGTGCTTGATGTCTCTCTCTTTCAGGTCTTTCATTTTCAAATCCTGATCTATTCTTGCCCACATGGTGTGCAAAACTTACCTCAGGTCTCTCTCTAGTTCTTTCTCTCTGGGCTTCATGAGCTTTGGATGATCCTACCCCTTGGAGGCCATGGTACACATTGGATCCTGGTGGAGGGAAAATCCAATCACTCTTCCAAGTATATGCATGTCTCTCATGTTCTGTTACCAAGAATATTTTCTCTGATGTGTTATCTAGGTAGACAACTTTGCCTGGTATCTCAGGATCTTTGAATTCATAGATGATGACTATGCCCAGTTGGCTAGGTTGATCTGGCTTGAATCTCCAAAAGGCTTCCTCTGTTTCTCTATTCAAGAATAATTCTATGCTTTTGTTGTCTTGAGGGATCCAGTCTGGAGTGATCACTCTCGTCAAAACCGACTTACCTCTAGGAGTCTGGGGTCCTTGTCCTATATTTCCTTGTTCTAGGTCTCCTATCTCATTCTCATGAATGATATTTCCAAACTCATTGGTCCTATCTGGTAGGTTGGTGACCACATACATGGTTCCTTCCTTATCAATGTATGACCCCTCCTCGAACTTGACCACCGGGTGTTCAAGTCCAAAGGGTTGATCTGGATTTTTGAGTTGGACCACTGATCGCCTTAGGCCGTCCTCATAGATGCGAGCACCTAATCGGTTGGTCCTGATATATTCCAATTGTGTCCTATAGGGACCTTCTGGTGTTTGTAAATAGTCAGTGCCTGAGTTGCCTGCACGTTTCCCCATGCTCAAAGACATTTATGAATCACTTGTGTCTGAACTTAGTCTGTAAGGATGACCACTTAGTTGTTCTGCCCAAGACTTAGCTGTATGGTTGACACTAGCCTCAGAGGATCTAATGCTTTGTCTATCCTTGGCTAGGTGTCTACCAGATCTCAGGTTCATAATCTTTGGTCAAGAGTCCAAAATTTCCCTTTGGTATGGTTCAAAATCCTTTGGAGCCCCCTTGGTTCCCTAGTCCCACTGGAGGGTCAACTTCAAATTATCCTATCTGAAATGAGCTTTCCAACGAGCTATAGAGCTTTTCAAAAAATGGACTTTGGATGAAAAAGTTATGTCAAATCAGGCTTCTGGGGATCAAAACAGGCAAACAGGATCTTTTGGACAGAATCGCGATTCTATGAATCTTAAGAGAATCGTGATGCTATGAAGTCAGAGAATCGCAATTGTGTGAAATCAGAGAATCGCAATTGTGTGAAGTCAGAGAATTGCGATTGTGTGAAATCAAAGAATCACGATTGTGTGAAATCAGAGAATCGCGATTATGTGAAATCAGAGAATCGTGATTGTGTCCTCAGAATCATGTTTTTAGAGAATCGTGATTGTCTTCTCAGAATCATGCTTTTAGAGAATCGTGATTGTGTCCTCAGAATCGTGTTTTTAGAAAATCGCGATTGCCAACAGAGAATCGTGTTTTCACAAAGTCGTGTTTCACAGAATCGTCTTTTTGCTGAAAATCGTGATTTGTGAGAATCGCGATTGTGAGCAGAGAATCGTGTTTTAAAGAATCGCAAATTTGTCTCAGAGAATCGTGGTTTTCAAAAATTTAGAGAATCGCGATTTTGAGCACAGAATCGTGTTTTCACAGAATCGTGGTTCACAGAATCGTGTTTTCACAAAGTCGTGTTTTCATAGAATCATGTTCTAGAGAATCGTGTTCTAGAGAATCGTGATTTTTTCTCAGAGAATCCTGGTTTTCAAAAATTTAGAGAATCGCGATTTTGAGCACAACCACAGAATCGTGTTTTCTTAGAATCGTGTTTTTTGGCTGAAAATCGTGATTTGTGAGAATCGTGATTTTGAGCACAACCACAGAATCTTGATTCTGAGAATGACCACAGAATCGTGATTCTTTCAACAAGCTTTTAGGCGGGAAAACAGAGAATCGTGATTTTCAAAAAATTTTGAATTTTTCACAGAATCGTGTTTTTTGGCGAGAAATTCAAATTTCTGAGCGCCGAGCAATGGCAAGCTCCATATGTGCAAAAAATCATGAAAAAACAGAGCGCTTGCTCTCCCTTGCACCTCCTAACACCTTCTCACACAATAACCATGAAAAATGGTATGAAAATGGTGAAAATGCACTAAAAACAAGAAATTTCTATGAAGAAGAAGATGGAAGAAGATGGAGATGGTGATGATGATGAAGATGAAGAAGAAAAAACAGAAAATGAACAACAATGAGAGTTTTTTTACCTTCCAACATCGCAAATCTACGATCTTACCATCACAACGCTTGTCCTCGAAGCTCTCTCCCCGGCAATGGCGCCAAAATTTGGTGTAGCTCAAGCGTAAGCACCACCTCCTTTACTTGTCAATCGGCAGAGACGTGAGGTCCAGTATGAAGACCACGAGCAAGTGAAGGCACAAGTGTGTGAGTGAAAGCACACAAACATGCACACACATACACACACACGCGCACAAGATAAGATCAAAGAGAGGAACAATGGAAAGCTTCGATTGCAAAAAAGTTCTCTTACAAAGCTCTATTCTCTAACAAGCTAACCTCAAAAATGAGCTCTCTAGCTCTTTTTATAGTTTTTTGACTATTTTTGGCCCTGTTCAGACCTAGTGTCCGGCCTAGTTAAAAATTAGGTTCTAGGGCTTATTTGAGGGCTCAAATGGAGTCTAAAAATTATGAAAATTGGTAGGATGATGGTTCTAATACTCCTCAAGCTCGAGGACTCCTCGGCTTGAATAAAATGGAGTTAGAAAAATGAAAAATGTTATTTAGAATGGTTTTTAGTGATGAAAATCACTATTTTTGTAGGGGATTCTTGTGAAAATTTGACATAAACTTCGTGGAGCTCCCTAATTGCTCCCTCTTCTTGTGTATCCACTTCTTTGATGTGCTTCCATGCGTTGTCCTTAACCTTGAGCTTCAACAATGGTGCACATGAGGAAGCAATTTTCAGGATTTCTACTAAAAGAGGCTCTCCACTCATAACTTCACTCTCAAATGCAATCATTTTTTTCATCTCACAACTCCTCTTTCACTCAAGGTTTAACATGCTTTTATTAATGATATTTACAAATATATCTCATGTGCAAATGAATGTGCACCTATGGGAATTAAAACATGTCCTCTTCGCAACTTAAATCATGCATTCTTTATATGCAATGGAACTCAAATATGGTGCAAGAGATCAAGGTCAAAGGAGGAAACCGAATGAAAACTATTTTCACAAATTTATTCTTTGTTCTCCATCTCAATTATCTCCACTTGATTGTTTCTTGCACTTATAAAACTAAACAAAAGATAGGAAACATTATATCCAAATGACCATATATATACTCATGCAATCCATGAAAGTATTTCACGAAAATCCATTTGCAATAAAACATGAACTAGAAATTCGAAAGTAGTTTCCTTTTGCATGATCCAACGAAACTCAAGATCTTCAGTTGGTTCCCAATCATCTGCACCTCCTATACTCATAAACTCATAAGAGATATCAGAAACATCATATTCAATAACAGCATTTGAAAAAATTTCATTCATTTGAACTCTAAGTGCATTTTTTTTATTGTAATCAAATTTTTCATCCAAAATATATTCACTTTATGAAAACGATTCATTCAATTCATCTAACTGTTCATACTCAAAATCATGCAAACTCAAACCAGCATTCGTGAAATCAATAAATTCATCTTGGGTTAATAGATTTTCATGCATACCCATTGAAAAAAACTCTCCACAATCAATCAAACTTAAGCATTCCTCATACTCATTATCACTACACACTTGTTCACATACATCCAATTCTTCATCATGCAAAAAATACGCTTGGGAGAAATTTCATCATGATTTTGGTTCTTCTTTAAATTAGTTTCATCTCTCTCACCCCCTCCTACTTCTTGAGGAGTACTGGAGAGAATATCCTTAACTGGTGAAGTGTTAGTTACCAATGCCCCATCTTCCTCATTGTGGGAAGCCTTGACACTTGCTTCACTAACTACTTCAAAACTAAGATCACTCAGGTTCTCAGCATCACTTATGGTTGAGTCATCATATGACTCACTGAAATCTTCTACCAAAACATCCTCTTTCTCTTCAATCAACTCAACATTTTTCTCTATTGCAACATCTCTATTAATTTGATACATGCATAGCAAACCCGCATTGTCAAATTCACTTTCTGATTTTTCATCATCTTCACTAGTCTCATCCTGGTATATCTCTTCGTCTCTAGAAATGGAAATGGTTTCTTCACACAAACTCACTACATTTCTTGAGAAATTTCATTTTCAGTCTTTTTTTTATCACCTTGACATCTCGTAGATATCTTTAAATCTTGGTTACTATTATGTCTTGCTTCTTTATTTGTTTGATTATCAATCCTTAGAAGCGAGGAGTCTATAAGATTATAGGAAGCCTCATGATGTTTTCTTGGTGGGTTTTGTCTATTTTTGTTTTGTTATATGTTTGACATTTGTTTGATTTTTTTTTGTTTAGCTTCTGCATATTCCTTTGGTCCTCCCATCTTTGAGGTTTGTGCATATATAGTATTTGAAGATGTGGCTATTGTAAAAGTATCTACGAGCTCTTTCCATCCACTTATACCTCGAATCTCATTACTTGCAAACTTTAAGATTTCTTGATGGATTTTTTCCTGATCTAGGGATTTCATTACTTCGGACCAAGATTCTATCTCTCCATTTTCATCTATAACTTGACACGCATACATTGTCATATTAGATGTTGAAGAAAAATTGCTCAAACTACCACGCAAAAGTACTTTCAGTCCCCCTCTTCCAAAGTTTATATTAACCTTTTCCCTAGTCTTTGCATCATAGATCATCTTCTCCTTCATAAAGACTAGGTTTTTAGCTAGAGCTTTTTTAAAACTCTCACACCAATATCTGTTATGCTCAGAAGAGCCAAATGCACCTCTTAATTTCAGGGGCTTTTTGAGTTTTAGTTGTTGGTGCTTGTGAAGCTTGAGATTCAATCATTTGTTTCACACTTTGGATCGTAAGATCACTGAATTTCTTAAACATGTCATCCATTGTACTAGCGGGCATACCATCCTTTGGCATTGGTGGATTTGCCTGAGGATCCTGTACAGGTTATTGAACAGTCTATGTTTATTCTTCGTGCATATCGTCATGCCAAATCTACACAAATTTAGACAAAGTTCTTTGTTTTTCAATGTACCCTCTAACAACTTCTTCCCCATTATCCCAGTCTTTGGCAAGACCAGTCTCAATTCCTACATGTTGTAATTGTGGGAAAAGTTCTTCTTGGGCTTTCGTATGTATAGCCTAGAGAAACAAGGATACTTTCTCTTGACCTATAGCCCTTTTATCATATTCAAATAAGTCACCAAACTGCTGATCAAATTCTGTTTTTATGTCTAAAATGGATTGGTCTTTAGGTTACTGTATCCATTTTAGAAATGGTGACCTTGTCACTTTATCATCTCATCAAGTCCAAACATTCTCATGAGTATTGTCTTATATTGAGACCATCTTGTTTGCCCTTCTACAACTAGTCGGGGTGCATCCACAACTAGTCGGTCACACAAATGCAATTCTAAAACATATACAAAATTATCTATAAGTTCTTGGTCACTTAATGGCATAAGCCCCATGCCAAGATATCGTGCCTATAATTCGTACTCTTTACAGAAGCGAGTAACATTTTTGCCGTTGAAATACCTGCTCCTTTTGATCAATCGTTCATGGAATGCCTGGATGGAACTTCGTCTTTTTTTGCCCTGCTGGAAGCACAAGAGCTAGGTTATAACATCAAATGTAGTGTCGCCCATAAATGGTCAAACACAAAGAGCTCTCTCAAACCGCACTACTAGCTATACTAGGATTGAAGTCTCTACACTCTCCTCCTTCATGTCGGGTTCACCGAGTATGTCACAGAGTTCGTGGAAAGGAGGGAGGAAGCATAGAAATTTCCTTACAATAGGCTAACATTGCTCCTTCAAATGTGTTCTCGACTTTGGATGATCGTATGATCGTTCATAGATACTCTAATGCCGATTAGCCCATACACTATTTTGAATTGAGAAGCTCAACACATTAAGTATATCAAAGGATTGATAGAATGAATGCATACTTGAATTCTCATTCCTATCATCAAATGCTAATGAACAAGGAATGGTTCTTCCACTTATTTCATGTATCAACATCTAAGAGCCTTTTAGCTATTTTCTTCAGGATACGTGCTCGAGAGCTCATGCACTTATTCTCGTTCACTAGCTTACGAGAGAGAATACTAACTTTATAGATCTATAAGTAAAGAAACGAAGCCCGCTCGATGATCTTCTCTTTTGACATAAAAAAGGGCAGAACTGACATACAACAATAGCTTTATATATTCATTTGCTTCTAAGTAGGAAAAATAACATACGTCATAACCCGAAACCTTTGCATGAAAATGTATGTTCGTAAGAGCACATCAAGAAATATGGTAGTTTCACACACACATTTAAATAGAATTAAGCCATATCTATACGTCAAAGACTAGTCTTAAGCCTCTTTCAAGTCATACCTTAACTACTATCGTCTCTTGATAGATACGAATTTACACCATAATGAAAAGTTTTATAGAGGACACGTATAGGTCGGCCGCTTGGATAATGAAAGAATACTTTATACGCAATTGAAAGAGAGAGAGTTCATATCAAGCCATCCCCACATAATGCACATTCATTCACGACCAACCTAAAATTTACCTTGACATAATCATTGAGTTCCAAACCTCTACAACACAAAACTTCCCCACAACGTGCTTATTTGCGGAGACTTCAACATGGTGGAAGACCCTATGGACAGATGGATGGGCAAGGGCAGGGTCATCGACAGTCGGGAGAAAGAAACGTGGGACCTGACCAAACTCCACTTGGATCTGATTGAGTTCAAAGACTCGAGTGGCTTTTCTTGGTCGAATCTCCAAGCGGGCGAGGACCTCAGGAAAGCTAGACTCGATAGATGCTACATCTCCCAGAGTTTTACTCAACAGTGGGGTCACCCTACCATCACGCTTCGCACTGACCTCACTATCTCTGATCACTACCCGATCGTTATCACTTTCCAACCTTCCATCAAAATCCGCAAGGCTCCGTGGTTCCATGCTAACGCAACCACCTTCTCTATCCCTTCTGTCCACCAAGAAATTGCCGATGTCTGGAAAGTGGCGTTCGCCTCTGGCTTGGCCCCTGCCAAGTGCTGGAGAAGTGCGGTCGACAAGTCTCGTAAGATCATGATCAGAACTAAGAAGATGCTCGAGACTGCTCGGCGGGCTCGTAGGGAAGCCCTTTACCACAGACTCTGGCGGCTCGAGGAGGAAGTGAACAAAGGAAAACAACAAGCCCAGAAAGGCCTCAGGAAAATCAGAGCAGTGTTGAGATACGAGGAAGAATTACAAAGGAAAAACTTGCAAATCTTCTTCAAGGAGTGGTGGGCTGGCAAAGCCGACAAACCCACCAAAGAGATGTGTCGTATCCTTAAAAGGAAACACAGCAGAGAGTCGATCCCTCTACTGCTAGACCCACAGGGCAATGTTTGCAATTCGGAAGCAGATAATTTGGGCATCATCGAGGGGCACTTCATGAGACTCCTGGGAACCTCGAACCCCCTCTCCCACCATAGAAGGGACTGTATGGCTGCCATTTCTAGGGTTTCCCCCCGGAGGATACCACCCAACCTCCACTCCCTTCTTCATGCCCCTATCTCGGAATCAGAAATCATTGAGGTCATTGATGCCCTCCCCCTCGGTAAAAGCCCGGGACCCGACGGACTCACTAACGAGTTCTTCAAATCCTTCAAGCTGGTGGTTGCCACCCCTCTTCGGATGGTTTGGCAAGAAGCGCTAAAGTTTGGTGCTCTTCCTTCTTGCCTAAACAATGGAATTATCAAGTTGATACACAAGAAGGGGGAAAAGAACAGAATCGAGAACTGGCGCCCTATTACGATGCTCCAAACAGGATACAAGATCATCGCCAAAGTCATTGCCAACAGACTCTCGTGCCACCTGAGATCTTGGCTTAGTGAGGACCAAAAAGGTTTCATCAAAGGCAGGTCTATCTTGGAAACCATTATGGATATTTGGGAAGGTATTCAATTTGCAAATGAGTCTAATCAAGATGTGGTTTTCCTCAAGATCGACTTTGACAAAGCCTACGACAGGCTAGAATGGGACTATATTCTGCAGTCGCTCCAAGATCTCGGGCTTAGCCAGAAATTCACCAAGATGATCGCGACCCTTCTCGGAAACGCAACGACCCAAATTAACGTTAACGGCAAACTTTCGAAGGCGATCCATCTTAGAAGATCGATTAGACAAGGATGCCCTCTGGCCCCCCTTCTTTTTGCCATCGCCACTGAGGGGCTGAGCAGACTTGTGGCTCATCATGTGGAGGCTGGCAATATCAAAGGCCTACGGCTGCCTCACGATCACAGTCAAATCATCATGAGACTTTTTGCTGATGATATGAACGCATTCGTCCACAATGATAATACCAGCCTGGAGACTTTCTGGAGGTGTCTGGCTACCTTTTGTGATGCCTCTGGATCCAAAATCAACCACTCCAAGACCGCCTTCAGGGCTATTGTGGGACAGCATCCTGACCTTCTCACTGATCATGGCTGTCAAATCATTCCGCAGGGCCAAATCCTTCGACTTCTTGGGATCCCCTTGGGGTTTGGCATCTCTATGGAGCAGCGATGGAACTGGGTGTTGGCTAAACTCGAAAACAAACTTAACTATTGGAGAGGTATGCAAATCAATCTCGCTGGGCGTGCGATGGTCATCAACACGTTCCTCCTATCTTCTACCATCTATTTCCTTTCTTGTTGGAGACCGAATGAGCAAGGCCTATCCAAACTGAATAGTATTTGTAGAAACTTTCTTTGGACGGGCGATCATAACAGAAGGGGGGTGCCCAAAATCAAATGGGCCATCTGCACTAGCCCTAAAGATAGCGGGGGGCTTGGTATCCTGGACATTGGGTGTATGGCTAACAAACTGGCAGCCAAATGGATGATTAGGGCTTGGTGCAATAGGGAGGCCTCGTGGGCCAAGCTGATCTTCAGAAACAAGAATGAGTTGGCCCTCACGGGACTCCCGAGTTGGAAGAATCTTGACATCATGACCCTGCTTTTCTCCCCGATCCCCGTCTTCCCGAAAGGCTCCAATCTCGTGTGCTCCCTTTGGAAGGGCTGGAATAAAGTCAAAAGCTTCACAAGAATTAGTGAGGACTGGAAGTGGGCGGCCGGAATCAGACAAAACGACTCTATCTGGTTTCCGATACATGGCATCCGGAGTGTGGAGTCGTGGAACATTCAAAATGCCAAGAAGCTATGGAACAAAGGATTCAAAAAATGGAAACACCTCTGGAAACATGACACCAACAACTGGATCAACTTCGAGGATATTGACCCTCGCATAAACATCTCCTACGAAGAATGGAACACTTTGCAAAGCAGATGCCTCGCTTGGGATCGCCACAAGACGCGCCTTCTCATGGGACACGACTCACCGAACTCGCTTGGTCTCAAATGGCACAACGGAAATAGCCTACCCAAAATCCCGAACATCAAGGAAACAGCTGACCTCCAGTTCAGCCTCAACAAGAAGTGGTGCCTGTCTTGGACGCGGCTTCGGTGGGACATGAAATTCATGGGTATCTGGCACCCCCTTATTGAGATTAAGAAGTCTGTCCTCTTATGGCAAATTCTTCATCGAGGAATTTGGACCAACCACAAGGCTAACAAACTTTGTGGGATCCCTCCCTGGTGCAAACGCTGCCACCGTGCTATCGAAGATGTCCCACACATCTTCCTTACTTGCCCCAACTCCTACAGAATCTGGCAGACGGTTGGAATGAAAATCAGACTTCAAAAACAGCTTAGTTGGAAACAAGTCCTTTTGGGAGAAGCGATCGGCTGCTCTGCGACACTCTGGAACGCCATCAGAGGGGAAGTCCTGTGGAAAATTTGGCGGGAGAGGTGTGCTCTCAACTTCGGCGATCCCCCCAGGGAGTGGTCGATTGAGAAATCACTATTCCTCCTGGGCAAAAGGATTGTCAACAGCAAGAAGTCCCCCCCCTTCAGACACCATCAAGTTCTCCAGTTGATCAATAACAAGCTTAAACCCAAGTGGGCCCCGCATGAGGGCGATGAGAGGGTGATTAACCTTCTTTGTAATGCAACCTAGGATTCAATCAAGCTTCCCCTGCTTTGTGGGATTTGGGGGGTCCCGTGGGCACTAGTCCCCTTCTATTGTACCTTTGTTTCTTAATTTAATTCAAGTCCGGGAGAGTAGGCTATTGCCGAACTTCCTTTATATTAAAAAAAACTTCCAATTTTTTGAGCGAATTTTTTTTTTCCACGAGAACTCATATAATTTCTTTACAATCCAAACTGTCGCAAGTCAGCTCCCAAAAAAATAGAGCCCATATCTTTTTTTTCCCACCGTCCTGTGAAGCACCCTTTTTTACAAGGATATTCCCCGATATATTCATGCCACGAGTCACCTGCATTCCCCTCTCTTGAAGGCTGTAAATCTTCCTTTCTAATCTCTTATCTCCACATCGTATGGAACCCTTCCAAAACCATAGAGTGTTCCCCCCTTAATATCATGTCGAAGCTGGCAAATTAAACCATAAGCACCTCCAACAACTATTGGGAAAATTGCATAACAAGTTTGTGCATCCATGAAATATACTCATATCACTGTTGCCCAAACAAAGACGATGGCTCAAATATTATACTTCACATGCGAAAAAAATTCATGCCACTCATATTTGATTTCCTTTGCATCCATAATACCCCAGGTAAGCTTCACCAGTGGCCTTATCTAAATGAAGTAGCTATGCATCGTTTGGAGGCATCAACTTCAAAATAGGCTTTGAACAGATGCTTTATATTAGATTCTTGTGCTTTAACTTCTGATCCCGACCACACCGCATCAGTGGAAGACTAGCTATGACTTTATACCTACGAAACAGAGAATATGTTTATTCCCCGAAAATCAAACATACATCAACTGAGATTGTCGAGCCGTGGATTTTCACTTCGGGCTCACCAATATATCAACCCGAAAACAATAGTTGGTGAATCAAGTCAACCGTCGCTTCTTCAAATGATGCACGCTGGGTGCTTTCAGCATGGAAACTCAAGAAAAATCAACAAATGAAATAACTCGTTAAGACAACAAATGGATCCTCTTTGTACTCTTCAATAACTCGTTAAGACAACAAATGGATCCTCTTTGTACTCTTCAATAGCCAAATTCAATTAATCAAGTCGTTCCCAATCCTAACTTTCAGTCCGCATATCAAAATATGTTGTATATATTGAAGGTCTCACCTTGTTTTGTTTTCCCAAATAAAATTTGTTACAATCTTAAATTGACAGGCGTCAAATCAAGTTTGTGTTCCTATCAAGGTAAATGCTATCTCCCATGTTTTACTGTATAATAATGTCACAAGAAGTATGATTCCTTGTATCATTCGGATTATGGCAAGCAGGTCGAACCAAAAACAATACTTGACAATTGTTTGCATAAATCGTCGTAACCCTCGTCTCTATCATTCATTTCAATAAGCAATATTGAAATTATGCGCGAAAAAGTAAACAGAGAAAAAGCGTTACGATGACAGAATTCATTGTTTGAAATATACTTAACTTTATAAAGCAAGTAAGCAAGAAATAAAGTATTACCCCAAGAAAACCATTGTCCTCAAAGTTTACTGTGACCACTTAACTTCGTTTATATAACATATGTGAAATATCAGGGCTTATCTGCGTTGTCAGCATCTAGCTCCTTAGTATCAGAAAATCATTGATCTTAGTTGGTAAATGTTCATCTGATTCAAACATTTGACTCTTAACTCTTGAGCGTTTAAAAGAAACAACAAAAAGCAAAGATTCTCATGCCAATCATAGTATATATGTAGTTATGCAAAACGTTTGCATTCTCTTCCCAATGATCCTGAAGTGTTTCGCCCAGATTCGAAGCTACAAAAGAGATTAATGTGACTTAAGAAGATTGAATGCTCTATAGATTATTCATAAAAGAGAATCAAGCGCTATTAAATTTTCGATAGAGATGAACGATAAGCAATCCTTATTAAACAGCTAGAGCTTATTTGCCTGACTCATGCAGCAACGTAACTGTTGTCAGAAAAAAAATAGTAGACACACAAATCGAATCATCTCTGCTGACGTCCATGGATCATGAAGATGTTAGATTCACCTACTCTTCAGCACATAGACGATCATCTCTGCTGACCTCCATGGATCATGAAGATGTTAGATTGCTTGAGGCTACATGGATGAGCGCTGGAACCCGCCTATCTGGCTCCCTCTCAACTTCCTTCTCATGATTGTTTTGTCCATTGTGCATGCTTGTTACCTCTTCATTGGAACACAGCAACTTCTTTATTAAAATGTTAAAGCGCAGCAAAAACACAATTAGTTACGTTCTTCTGAGTCAACAAATACAATGTTTTGAACTAGAGCGATGATATTTGTATGGCAACAACTACAACTGATCAAATAGATCTCATAGACTCGATGTTCATGTCTGCAATGACTAATGGTTCAATGGGTGCTGATCATTGAGTTCAATTAATATTTATCTTACCATCTGAGTCATACATATATCGAGTCCAAGCAGATGAAAACGACTCATACATAATGTTCAAACCGATTCAGCATCTCTACATTAAGTGCATAAGAATTTCATAATACTCTGTTATTATTGCAAACCTCACAAGCTCCACTTTGGAGTGATGTATTCATAGAGAATTCTTCATCAGATCTTCACTCTAGGTGACATTGGAGTAGCTTTAATCATCCTCCCTAAGAAATCCTTTCTCAGTAGTTAATGACAAGTGTGGTCTCTACTAATTCTTAGAAAGACAACAGTGTGGAGATTCCCCTCTCTTTCTCTCTCTCATGGATTCATCTGCCATTGGATGGTTGCTGCTCGCCCCATGAATTGCAAGATAAGGAACGTTAAAATTGCCCTTCCCTCACGTACGAGGCTCCTTCTCCTCTTATGTCAATCAAGACTTCTTTTTTTTTATCATTCTCCTCTGATAGCAACAACCGCCAAAAAGACCATAGCACATTAGGGGAAAAAATGAACCCTGAATGGGCCTTTTAGATTAAGGAGTGATTAGTGATGGACCAATCAGAAGAGGGTGGTGGCCACAGTCTATGCCCTATAAAATAGTAGGTTGAAGGGGGGAGAGGGGACATATTTCTCCCTTATTTAATGAGCTACCTCTAGAGAGAGAAGAAATCTTGTAACTTAGTTGGGCCCAAAAATTCAAAATTTCTAAGAAATTAAAAAACTCATCATAACACCTGAGAATGGACCTCCAATTATTTTTTAGGGTCAAAAGTACTCTTTTTGAACCCAAATTCAAAATCCGTGCATGTTTTGACGTGAAAAAAATGGGTTTTTTCAAAAATACTCACAAAAGAGTTATTTCCCTCCTAAACCTCACATTTTCATACCCAGGTCCCAAAAAGTCATCTTTTCCCACTACTTTCACTCTATAGCACACCATTGAAGCTCCTGTTTCTACACTCCAACCTACCTGCATCTCCTATCTCGAATTACTATTGTAGCTTGAAGACCTTTGGCTTCAATGGCAACAGCTAAAGCTTCTAGGCGATCGAAAGATGAAATCCTCACATTAAGATGTCACAATATCAAAGCCACATATGGACAATGGCTATCCCATGAGTACTCCAAAGGTGCATGGGTGTACATGCAACCCTCTAGAGTTGGGCCTCATCGAGTTAGAGATCGTGGAAACTTAGATCTTCATTGGAAGGGAAAGTTAGTTGGCTTCAAGAAGCACAGAGACAATGGGATGGTTGCTATTGTACAAAATGTTTTTACAATGGCAACTATGAAACTTGAAAACTCTAATAGAATGAGATTTCCTGTGAATTGTAAGTATTACTCTACAATATTTTATGTTTTCTTGTGTCGGATATATTTTTGAACTATTTAGATATGTTTTTGTTTGTTTCAGATATATTTCCTTCCACTTTGGTGGAAGAGCAACCACTTCATAGTCTTACAGGTACTTTCCAGGCATTGCATGCAGATGTTGGTGCACTAGTCTTTCCAAAAATATCTCCTGCTCAACTTTACCATGATAGAGTTTTCTTTTACACACATAGATATGTTGTACCCTCTACAATGAATGGTTTTGGAAGGTTAGAGAGAATTGAAGTACATTCTCTTCTTAGCTTGGAGTGGCCAAAACCTGATATATGGTCCATATCATCTTTGAAGCAAAAGATGGTAATGGATATACATAACTCTTTGAAATTCACAAAAGTGTCTAGGTCTGTAGGTTTGCACTGGTCTTCCATTCATTGTTTTGTATATTTATTCCAAGGATTCTCATTCCAAGAGACTTCCACCATGTTCATGTGTAAAGATATCACATATGAGCAAGTCAAAAGTCTTCTTGGTGAAAATTGGGGTTTGATAAAAGGAAGTGCAAAAGGTGATAAATATCTTTGTAAAATAGGTGGAACAGGTATATGATTTCGATATTTTAAACAACGTACTTCATTATACATCAGATTCTACTATGATCGTTGGATGTGCAAACTTGGCAAATGGATACCATTTCAAAGTTCAGAGGGATCTTTAAATTCATTTGAAATAAAGCTTAGATTGTCCAATAATGAAATAGAAACTATTTTAGTGAATAATCATTGGACCTTGGCTAGTCTGAGAGAACACTTGATGATTATGGGGTTTGAAGGACTAACTCAATCCAAATTCAAAATTCAAGGACATAAGGTGAGAAATGTTTCGTGCTTTTGTTAAAGTAATCTTTTCATTATTGTTTATTTTACTTTAATGACTTCAATTTCTTGCAAATTGATTACAGGTGGGCAGAAGAATGGAATACAAAATGAAAGTCCCTATAGATTGGAGCAAAGATGGAACAGAACTCTCATTGTCATAGTTGTTTTGCAACCTGATAATGTCACTTCTTGGGCCCTATCATTGTATCTCATGGTTTTTGCACTTTCAAGAACCTTGTAAAAAGTAGCACAATCAATTCATGTTAGATATTGTATATACCTTCTTCTCTGCAATGGTAATTTCAAAACTTTTGGAATGTCAAAAAGTTTGTTCACAACTTTGAAATGTGGTTGCTAATGTTTTCTTTTGTGCATTATTTTGTCATCAAAAACTCATTTTTTGAACTTGCACTTCTTTATTCTATACTTTTAAAAGTGGGATCAGTCAGTTTAAAAACTTGAAACTGCTATAAAAATGGGTTCTATGTGCTCATTTCTCTCATTTGCACTCTCAAAGAGCTAGAAAGCACAAACGAAGCAGTAGAATTCTCGTGCGCAAGCAATGGCTGCTAGCACTTCCACTCCCATGAAATCTCCTTGAGATCTATTCATGGAGTATTTGGATACGACAGACTACAATGGTCGTACAGATTTGTATGACCTAGTCTATAGAGTTCCTAATCTTGAAGGGACAATAGCCATGAACTCCGATATGATCAATGAGATCACAGATTTTATGGAATTCTATATATTAAGATATGCCATAGATATTCCACCATATGAGTGTAAATGGGTCCCTTGTGACCTGCTTTTCTACATTCATAAAGGAGATGAGGCATTTGTGAAGCGCTTAAAGCATTTCATGGCTATTGCTGAGTGTTCA
This sequence comes from Ceratopteris richardii, assembly GCA_020310875.1. Classification (NCBI taxonomy): domain Eukaryota; kingdom Viridiplantae; phylum Streptophyta; class Polypodiopsida; order Polypodiales; family Pteridaceae; genus Ceratopteris; species Ceratopteris richardii. The sequence continues at coordinate 8,648,859 of CM035412.1, forward strand.
GGGCACATGTTAGATGACACAGTGCCCTTAATTAAACAATTAAATATGAAAAGGAAAATGGGAAGAAAATATCTTTTCTACGTAGCAACAACCATCTTTTTTGTCAATGAGGAGTCCGAACCTTCACCCATGGACCTACCCCATCTTGTTACTAGGGGTTTTTTAGATGACAAGAAGGAACCCCAGACAGAAGCTCTCAACTTATTAGAAGAGAGTCAAAAAAATTCCAGAGAATTTCCTCAAGGAGTACCGGACAAATTAAAGGAAGCCAGTACACAGAATAGTCCACCCTCCAAATTAGACCCCGTGGAACGCACTCTACCAGAGGTAGAGATGGACATGTTTTCAGTTGTACTTGTCGACGGAGAGGAATTTCTTTTCCTGCACGATATTGACAAGGCATTCGGTCTATGCCTCGATGAATGCCTTAGTATTTTTTGATCAACCTCGGATGTTCCCATGGACAACACTTCTGACATTATCGAAAAGGCAACAATTCCACTTGTTGATTCAGTTGCGGACACCATTGCATTTGTGTGTGACAAGATTTTGAGCCATGCCAACCAAGATGCCACTGAAGAAGATCTAGCCGTAGCAAGGAAAAGAATTTTGGAGAAGAAGATTCCAACATCCCCTGTTGTGGAGCAAAGTGGCATGGCCCATTCATCGATTCCACTAGATGCAATGGGAAGAGGAGAGGATGAAGATAGGCTTCAAGATGTAAGTCTCTAATGACATTTATGGTTGTCTCATATTCATATAAGACGTATCTATTTAATTTTATGATTATCTATGTGCAGGAAACAATTGAAGTGGATAAATTTGTAGCAAGGAGTGGTGGTGACCGTGTTCCTTGGGCCATGGCTCTTCCTTGGCACATTACATTGGAAAATTGCCAAAGGAAGATTTTCTCATAATCCACAAGGACTTTTTCCCTCAAGGACACTTCATGACTTGGTGTCTGAAGGCCTTGAGCAAAGTTTTGTGCCTATCTACAATAATGCAAGGGACCAATTGTATATTTCTAGTTAGGAAGTCCCTTTCCCTTACTACCCTAGGAGTTAACTTTATAGGAAAAATATTAGATCAAATAGGAGTAGCTTTAGGTCTTGGATTGACAGACCCTGAGTTAATATCCCAATCAGTTTTGACTAACCAATTGCCGCTGTCTTTTCAGAGAAGAAAGAATGTAGTGGAGAGGCTCAAGGCCAAGAGCCAATTGTAAAAACTTTATAATACCATGTTTTTCCAATTTTCATGTGCAATCTTTATGTTTTTGACAATGTCTTAATTTTTGCATACTGTAATTAGTCTTTTTCCAATCAATCTTGTTATTTTTGTTGCCAACAATGCATGGGATGGACTAGGAATGCAAAAAAAAGGCCTACCATAGAAACACGGGGATGGGCCCTGCAAAAGTTTTGCAGGGCCCATCCCCGCATTTCTGTGGCAGACCTTTTTTTTGCATTCCTAGGCCATCCTATGCACTAGGTTCCCTATATTGCAAGTCTATGTCCCTCAATTAGCGGTTAGCATGCAATGCACTCTATCTAAGGCCAATTATATGCCCCAATGTGCATGGCATGTGTTTTCATGGCTTGGAAATGCCAAAAAAAAGGCCTGCCACAAAAATGCGGGGATAGGCCATGCAAAACTTTTGCAGGGCCCGTCCCCGCATTTCAATGGTAGGCCTTTTTTTGCCATTTCTAAGCCATGAAATGCATTAAATAGCATTACCACTTACAAGAAGTACAGAAAAAAGAATGATACAACTATGAAAAACACTTCAAAGAGGTACTGGAAAAAGACACCTAGAAACATAGGACAAATAAACTTGAAAACATGTACACTAAGAGATAAACACTTGGGATAGCAAATATAAGAAGCCAAAGATTATATTCATCATTTGGGATTTACAAAATATTCATCATATGGGATATACAAAAGGTTCTCCAAACAAGGGAGTACAATTTCTTTTAAGAGTTATTCCCTCTAATTCTCCTAGCTAGCTGAAAATCTTTAGGTTGTATTGTCACTCTCTTTGCATGGATTGCACACAAGTTAGAGTCCTCCAACATTAATATAAGATACGCCTTTGCAGCTTCTTGGAGGGCTTCAATGGCTATCCCTTGGATACGAAGTCCAACGCAATAGCGTTGGATCTCTTCCTTCACAACTCTTGCAAATGACCTTCGTGGAATAAGAAGCTCCACAGACTTTTGATAGTGTCGAATCTGTGCAAAGGCTTTGATTTGCGTTTTGCGCTTTTGTGGTGCTCTTGCATTTGGGGGAATGTTGGGTTGTGGTCGTTGTGGTCTACGACATGGTTGCTAGTTCTTCTTTCTTCTTGGAGCACGCCTAGATGGTCCTGCCTCATCATTTACTTCCTCTGCCCGACCTTGCTCTCTTTCTTCATCGGTTGGTCTTTGTCCTTGTCCTGAGGGGAGTGTCTTGCCTCCTTGTGTTACTTGATGGTTCATGGGGATATCATCGTTGTTCCATGGTGGCTCATTTATACTTTCTTCATCGAAGGAACTCGATAAATTTGATGTCTCAATCACAACTTGCCTATGTCCTCGTTGTTTGGCCCTTGCCTTGAGTGGTGTCCTGACTGGGGGCTCATCATCAGATGCGGGAGGGGAATACTTTATTTCTTGTGATACATCTCTCTCTTGTGAAGCTTCATCCCCCCGTGATGGAATGCTACCAAACTGTGTCCCTGCACCCGAGTTTTGTCTAGAAGAGTGGCTTGTGATTCGATGCTTCTTGTGGGGTATCATCCATGTTGGGCGCTGAGTACCTTGCACATGGCTAGGGTAGATGACATGATCCTTTCTAGCAGTCTGCTTTGTGCGTGCCATTCTCTTAGGTTGTAAAGTGGTTAAATGACGAAGGACACCTCTATTTATAGGCTTTCACTTAAGAATTGTCCTGTTCGCATTTAAATGGATAAAAATTAGTTTTAAGACATTAAAAGTATATTCACAAAAACACTTAAATTTTATTTGAAGTGAAAGGAGTTATAAAAACCTTGAAAATAATAATGCATTTTAAGAGTTTGGAAACTATTTCCAAGCAGAAACCTCACGGACTCTTTGTGCACGCCATTGAGCATGATGTACGGGTCCTAACGATGACATCCACTTCTCTCTTGCAATATCATGTTCTAGCTTTCGTGTAATCTTTGCTATTTGTGACTCACATGCTCGTTCCATTACATATTTTCTAGCGAATGTCGCACGAAAAAAACCAATTGAACATTTCTTCTAAATAGTTTGATTGGAGTAGACCACCCCCATGACGAGTGTTTTTAAAGTAAACACCTCTAGCCCTATAATGTGATTTCTCCATTCCTTGTGTACTAAAAATTTCCAGTGAACCATATTGATTCATAAAATATGCTCCTTGTGCAAAAAGAATATGCTATGATCTGTTCAATAAGATATACACATAGTGTTTAAGACCAAATAAAAAAATGTAAGCGAAACTTACTATGTAATGTGTAATGTTGCTTTCTCCCCAAGATAAGATGAATGATTGTGTAAACTCCTTCAGAGTCACTTGGAATAATTCTCGTTGTGAAGCATTAGTGGAAACCAAACACATCAAATGTAACAATTGATCAAACGATGACCAAACCTTCTTTCGCTTGTTAATGAGATCAACTTGACCATCATTGTGTGTTGTATTTGAACAGAGGTCCTTCCAAATCTCCCATTTCCCATCATCTTGACTATTCACATCTCTTTTAAAGAAACGTCTTGCCTTCTTCCCAGTCATTGAAACTTGTTGTAAAATCTCTTGAGACTCACCATACTTCTTAACAACTAAAGATACATGGCCACCATGACAACCTATAGAATTCAAAAGATCTTCTATTTTTTGGATTGCTATTGTAGACTTTTCTAGTGGTTTCATTGCAAATGCATATTCAACATGGATCTTCAAAAGCCTATCAAAGATCCTCATGAATGCATGCAAAGTACAAAAGTAAACATTGACTAATGGAAATGAAATAATGGGGTTCCAATCATTGCTTATTTTATCACGAGTCGGTTCCTGTAACATTGGACACCTCAAAAGTGATATCTCCCATTCCATGTTATTTGATGAGTCTGTTTCATCAATTTCTTAAGAGTCATCAACTCTCATCAATGCCCTTGCAGGTTTAGACTGTCTCTTAGATGCTTTTTAACCTTGTGTACAATATGGACAAGGATAGAGAGAAGATGCTCCTTGTTTACAACCTAACATGCATTTTATACTCTTAATGTCTCCACCCAAATGCCATTCTACCTCAAAATCACCTATATCATCTACATAAAGCTTTTTCCCATGTATTTGAGAAGAGATTACTTCCGTAATCCATGGAGTCCTACTAAAAATCCACAAAATAACATTGTTTGTTTCTTTGGGAACTTCTACAGCATCTAACCACCAGATATCTCTCTCTGATTACACACTATAAGTCAAATGGTCCCTCTCTCCTAAAGTTTCATTGCTCATTGCATGGTCCATAACGTCATTCATTCGCATCACACTCAGCCTTTCTAGTCGCTGACCCTTTATGATTTGACACTCATCAAGCTTTAGTATGATCTTTAACTTAACATTATAGTCTGCACAAAAGAGAAAACATTATCTTAATATGAAACTTGAATGCAATAAAGCTTCAACACCAAATAAAATGTAGTAGGGGTACCTTTGATAGTTGAACTATAAAAGTGAACCAGTGCTTGTTGAAGCTTCTGAAGATCCACAAAATATATTGTTGAATTTAGTGTAAGTGAATCCTTGTGTAGATAGGATTTTTTATTGCTTCTTGGGAATATTTGGATGATAAACAGAGGCAGGCATAGTGTCTTCTATGAATAAATATTGTCCAATAGTACGAGTCACATCCTCATTTGAAGTTCTTTTATCGATAGACACTTTATATGGGCATTGAAATATACTTTGAGAAATACCTTGTGATTGTAAGGCTTGCCTGAGAAGAGTGTACATTGCAGGATACACATTCCTACTGATGCCCACTTTGTCACATATTGCTTGTACATCTTGCACTCTGATAAGTTTTCTTAACTTCTTTGAAAACTCAACTTCAACAACAACTCAATACACTTTCCTATGGGTGAGTCTAAAGCAGAAGTGATTTCTTTGGTCTTTATACAGCTATTCACCAGCTTGAATTGGTCTTGTGTTGTTGATGAAGCAGTTATGTCTTGAATAAACGACCTACATAATGAAAGATTCCATTACAAATCTTCATTAAAACATATAAAAGTAAAACAAACACTCACCTTGTTGCATATATACGTCGTTTGCATGCTCTGCCACCTTTTGAAAGAGCTTCAAAGGATGACAATGCTCTTTTCCTATGTCTCATACCAAGTGGAGTCTCTTTTAGCTACTGGAGATTGGGAGTTAACTTTGAAATTGTGCTTTGTTTTGCTTTAATATCCTGTTCCAAATTTGCAAGTTGTTTTTGTAAAGATATGATTGTGCTTTCTAAAGTGTTCACCCTCACATGATGGATGTGATATTGTTGGAACCAATACTTAGCAGTAGCAAATGAATGTGTAGATAATCGCAGTAACCTAATACTCCAGCTTCACCTGCACCAATAAACTGAAGTAAAGTTGAGAGGTTATGGAATGTTGGATGGTAAGAAGATATTGGATCAGAGGATATAGTGAACCATGAGTCCAAAGATCAATACTTTTTTCTCCAGCTGCACGACGTTCATTTTGAGAATTGGCATCATTGTTGCATCGTGCATTTGGAGCAAGCTCTCTAGGCATACGAACATGGATACTTGATGCATGAGCATGAGGATGTTCTACTGTGAAGTTTGTGATACATATCAACACCATCTTTGCTAATGACCAGCAATATCAAAAAAAAAAATGAAAAACTTGTTGGAAGGGACTCTAAAGCATATATTTTGCTCAAAAAATGTGTTTTCTTGTATGTGTATGGGTTAAAGTGTATTTTTCTACTGTGTATGGCTGAAAATTATGAAAGTTGAAAAAAGTCATTTTTTTGGGGAAGCATAGTCACGGATTTGATTATGTGGCACTTACTTTTGGAGGGAGTTTGAAAATTATACTTTTTCTAAAAGAGACTTCAAAAAATGGGCCCAAAAAAGTGACTTCTGACATATATATTAAAATATGCCCTTTTGAGTTAATATACACTGAAAATGAGACTTTTTAAAAAAACTCATTTTTTTATTCAAATACATGTACGAGTATGATGATGTGGAAAGTAGATTCTCTTTCTCTAAGAAGAAAGAGAGAGGCCTACTGAAGCCTAAAAAGAAGCCTACTCCAACCTACTAAAAAGTGCCCTATTAAATGCACTTTGTCCCCTTAAACAAGAGCAGAATTAAGCTTAATCCCTAAAAATTAGGGATCCTTAATGGGCCCATGCAAGGTTCATTTTTTTCCCCTAATGAGACTCCCGGCATTTGAGAACCATAACCCATCTGAGAGCCCCCTATCTCTTAGTGCCCCTCTTTCTTTACGATTGCTTTCACCATCGAGAATTATTGGGGGATTCTTGTGCAGAAAGGGATTTGAGTGTTTGTTGGAAAAGGGAGAAAGATAAAAAGAAAGATACAGACACAAGAAGCTCCTGTAGATTGATTATATTGAGAAAAGTACAATGATGATGTACAGTACAATGCAAATGCTCTTTGTGCAAAATCCCAAAGAGCTCACAATCAACAAAGTTACAAAATACCCAAGGTTCTTGCTACCACTGAACTTCTCTGCACTAGACCTCCAGCTTCTCTAAGAGCTTGCACTTGTGCACACTTTTCACTCAAGCTTCCAATAGGTGAGGAATGGACACCTTCTATTGACGTGCACACAGCTTTGACGGGACCTTGTGACCTTTGATTACATAGCTTAGTACTTCCCTACACACTTTTAAGTCACTCTTCTTGCACACTTTGCCCTTCACTTCTCTACGTCACACCCCCACTGTATGTCTCTTGCTCTTCTCTCTCCTAGTATAGACTATGCCCACCTTGCTTAGTCTAACCAAGAATAATGTCTTGCCTTGAATTGACTATCGGTTCATGTACGCTCCTAACTGCTAGCATATCTTGGTGCTCACTTTGATGTCGCAACATTGTCTCCAAATGTGGGCAACCAACGAATTTCTGTTTTGTCATGTAGTGAATTTAGATTAAAACAAAATTTTAATTGGGTGGCCATACGTCCACTTTTGCGTACGCTGCCGCTTTACATACCTTCAAATATTGCCTCTTAATTCTTCGATGTGCACCTAAGAGAGGATTCACCTAAAACTTCCAAAACACTTTGAACCTTAGAGAAATTATATAAGGACATTCTACAACCTGCATCCAACTTTCTGCAAAATATAAACTTTGTGAACAATTGAGTGTGCACGACCTGTGCACCTTAACACCCGAACTTTGAACACTTTGACTTTACCCATGTTGAATTGGACCTTGAAGATGTTGACTTTATCGCCTTGACTTTGATCCTTTAACTTTGACTATGGTTGACTTTGACCAATATGATGTTTATGAGCTCAACAAGTGCCCACCACCTAATGGGCTCTCCGTCCCAGAGAGCTACCAGCCAACACTTTGAGTAGAGATGACACCATAATGCCTATGCTGCAAAATCTTCAATAGAACACTTGAACAGCTACCAAGTCCACGAGGAACAGTAAAGAACAAACACTACTGAAGAACAAAAAATGGAAATTTTTCATTGAAGAGAAAAGGAGGGAGAATGGAGGGTAGGAGTAAAGTGAATGGAGTGCTTTATGGCTGAGAGTGATAGGCTAGTTTAGATTAAGGATAGGGCTCGGTAGAAGGAGAAAGGGAGGGTGAGGGAGTAGGATTATGGGCTCTAGTGAGGGAAAAAATGATAACATAGTAAAGCTACAGAGGATGAATATGGAAAATTGTGAAACATATGGTAAAATAAAGTGAGAATAGATCATGTGGACCACGTGTATAATAAAAAAACATGTGACCAATGTGCTCAAAACATGTGGGTTTTGACCAAACGTCAAATAAAAGTTAGGTTTTTGGAAAACCTAAGTCAAAAAATGAATTCAGAGGTGCCCAAAGACATGAAAATGACCCCAAGTTTGAAAAAAATGGCCATCCGAAGCGTAATCCAAAGCCAAAAAGATTGGACCAAGGATATATATATATATATATATATATATATATATATATATATATATATATATATATATATATATATATATATATATATATATATATATATATATATATATATATATATATATATATATATATATATATATATATATATATATATATATATATATATGCTTTATCTCTTCTCTCTTTTTTTTTATCAGAAAAAAATAAAAATAAAATCAATAAAATAAAATAAACTAAAAATGAAAAAGTTAAAAATAAAAGAAAATAATAAATAAAGAAATTAAGAATAAAAATGAAACATAAATAAATAAATAAATAAAATAAATAAATAAATAATAAAATTTAAAAAAATAAAAAAAGGAACGCATTGTTGGGGGAGGGGCAGGGGCAGCGGGAGGGAGGGAGAGAGAGAGAGAGAGAGAGAGAGAGAGAGAGAGAGTTAGTTTTGGGAAATACGAGAGGGTGAGGGGGCTTTTTTAATTTAAATAAAGAAAATTATCCATGGGAGGCCTTTTTTTCAAAATTAAATTTAAAAATACAATTAAAATCCAAAAAAAAATAAAAAACATTCCAAAACAAATCAGAAAAAATTCTCAAAAAATTCTCTAGATAGCTAGGCTACTTATCTCCCTCAAAACTATAGAAATCTTCCTTATTTTCTCCATTTTATTAAGAAAAATGACATTGAAAAAAAAAGATAAAAATTCAAAAATAAATTTTAAAAATGCTTTAAAATTTCCCAAGGGCTGAGAAATGGCTTCTCAAGGAACAAGCATGAAAATGGATACAAACTGCTAAAACTTGAGCAAAAATGATATGAGAACACTATGTACAACCTGGACAAATTTCACAAGCACAGGTGATCCAAAAATCTTCAGTTGTGTTGATGATAGGCATTGAGCCTTGATATATTGAATAGTGGTAGTACCTCTCCTTTCAGAGTCTCTAACTCCATTGCACCCCAATTCAACATCATCTTAATTCTATAAGGTCCTTCCCAGTGTGGAAGCCATTTTCCCCTTACTTGTGTGTGGATTTGAGGTTTATGGAGAAGAACTAGCATGCGTGTTTGTAAGTTATTGTTCCACAGATTCCGATAATGTGCCTCCATCCTCTTCATTTGAGTCTCTATCAATTTTTTTGCAACATGTAGATGTATCTCTTCCACTTTGTGCAATGCTCCAAGCCTTTGAGAAACCCCACAATCTTTCTTTCTCTGCATGAATGCTAGTTTTGGTGACCCATGTAGAAATTCAAAGGGTTCAATAGGCAATATCCCATAAACCAATTGGAATGGAGAGTATCCAGTAGCTTCTTTGTAAACTAATCTGTATGCCCATAGGGTACCTTGATAAGCAATGCCCCAGGAAGTGCGTTGTACCATACATTCGTTTTTTAACATGGCACTTAATACCTTATTGGTGGATTTTGCCTATCCATTAGCTCTTGGATAATAGGCAAAAGAGGTCGTATGTAGAATTTTCTACCTGTTAAAAATTTCATTCAAGACCTTGTTCACAAAATGAGTAACTTGGTCTCTACAAATTTCAAGGGACATTCAAATGTGCAAATGATGTTACTATAAATGAAATCTGCAACTGTTTGAGCGGTGCAATCAAGGGAGGCAATAGCTTCAGCCCAGTTTGTTGCATAGTCAGTGGCGATCAATAGATATTTTTCTCTCTTTCGAACCAACGCAGGGTAGATGGGCCCTACGAAATCTAGTCGCCACTTCTCAAATGGTTGCTAAGAAGTGGAAATAATCAAGGGGTTGTGCCTCTGCTTTGTTGGCTTGGGTCCACACCTCTGACAGACATCACATGCTTTTCCCCATTCCTCTACATCTTTGAATAATGTCGGCCACCATAATCCAACGTTAAGGATTATCTCACTCATAATGTGTCCTGGAAGGTGCCCACCACCTACTCCATATGCAAATTTAAGGATTTCTCTCACTTCCTCTTCTTCCATGCACTTTCTAAACCTGTTGTCCTTTCCTTGTCTATATAATTTTCCCTCAATAAAGGTAAAGGTTCTACTTTTGATGAGCAACCTCTTTCTTTGCACGGACGGCACTTGCCTTATTTGGGCACAATTCAGTTTTAAGAAAAGTCTTGATGTCATCATACCAACCTTGTGCTTGTACAGTGAAAAAATTAGCATCCGAAAAATCATCATTTACTCCAATTTCTTGATCCATCATGTTGATCCTAGATAGGTGGTCTGTGACATTTTCTTTACCTAGTCTATGGACTACAAAAAAATCAAATTCGTGGAACAAAAGTAGCCACCTCCATATCCTCTCAGTCACTTGTGGCTTGTTCAATAAATACCTGAGTGGCTGATGATCAGTGATGATAACAAATTTCATACCTAGCAAATAATGACCAAACTTTTGTACAGTGAAATCCATTGCTAGGGCCTCCCTTTCTGTGGTGCTATAATGTTTTTCAACCTTAGTCAAAATTTGACTAGCATATTGAATAATTCTGTCAAGTTTGTATTCTTCACTTTGTTGAGCCAAAATTGCACCCACTGCATATGCACTGGCATCTATATGTACATGAAAAGTATTTGACCAATCTGGGGTGATAAGAATTGGTGCAACCACCAATTTGGACCTTAATGTCTGATAAGCATTTTCTTCTTCTTCTTCCCATTTAAAGGGTACTTCTTTACTTGTAAGTCTAGCCAATGGCCTCGTTATCTCTACATAGATTTTGATAAATCTTTTGTGGTACCGAGTATGCCCCAAGAAGCTTTGAATCTCTTTAGGAGATTTGAGTTTAGGTAACTTTAATATCGAAATAATTTTATCAAGGACCGGATCCATACCTTTAGCAGATACCACATGTCCCAAGAGGGTTCCCTTTGTTAGAAGGAAATGAAATTCATTTGGGTTCAACTTTAGTTTAGTCTCCCTGCATCTTTTAAAAACATTCTGCAGGTGTTTCAAGTGATGGTCCAAGCAATCCAAAGGGGTCTCTTTATGAGATCCTGAAAATGAAGAAAAGTCATCCATGAAAATTCTAAGTGTTTCTAGCAATAAGGGTGTGCCCCAAGGTGTGATAAAAGCAATCTTTTCCCGATCCTCTAGGTGGATGGATATCTAGTTATATCCAGTAAAGCCATCCATGAAGCTATATAATATGTGTCCAACCACTTCTTGAATGACATGCTCTGCAAAAGGCATGGGGAATCCATCTAGAATGGTTACCTTGTTGAGTGCTCTAAAGTCAACACAAATCCTGATTTTGTTGGTATTCTTCTTTGGTACTATAACCATTGGTGAAAGCCATTCTGAGTGTTCTACAGGAATGATGATTTCTACATCCTCCATCGTCTGTATTTCCAAGTAAATAGCTTCAACATATTTTGGGTTAAGTCTATAACTCTTTCCTCTTACTAGTTTGGCTCCATCAACAAGAGGAATTATGTGCTTTCCATAAGTGGCAGGCACTCCTTCTAAGTCTTTATAATGCCATTCAAAAACATCTACATAGTGTATCAAGAAAGATTCTACCTTTTGAAGTAGCTCAGGGTGGCTCCACAACCAAGTGGCCACCAAAAGTGGATGATTATTTTCCTCAGTGCCTAATTGTACTTCTTTGATTGGCTTTCTATCTACCATGGTATCTACATGCTCATCTCCGACCCTGTTTTCCTCCAATAGCTTTTCCTTCATTTTTGCATAAGCAGGAGTGTTCTAGATCTCAATGTGTTCCTCTTTGTCCTGCATCCATCATATAGGGATTTCTTGAATTGGCAAAGAACATTCCTCACTAGTATGTTTTACCTTGTCTTTAACTTTAGTAACTTCCTTCTCTATTGTTGTTTCACCCTCCTCCAAGTTCTTCTTGAGGGGTGTCTTCCTCCCCCTTGTGTGCTCTATGATGGGTTCTCCCAATCCATCAACGTGAACTTTATCCTCCTTTTCATCATAGCATTCATCTGTGCAAGAATTATTTAGGAAAACTCCAAAACAAGAGGAAATGTTGCTTGCTTGCAGCCAACTCAGAATGTCTTCTTCCTCCTTGAACTCTAATTGTGGTTGGTCCTCCATTTCTTGTTCCATGCAAATGACAACTCATTGCATCATGCTAGTGTTCCCTTGATGATCTCGACCCTCCTCTAAATATATTTGTTTAAGTTTGTGTCCCTTCTTTTGTACCCACATAGTGTCTTTACCCCAGTCATGGATGACACTTGCATGCCTCATCCATGGTCTTCAAATCAAGAGGGGAAATCCTCCCTCTAAGTGGGGCAGTCGTAATACCACAAAATACAAAATGAAGAGATTACCTTGTACTTCTAGTGGAACTTTTGGGATCACCCCCATTGGCCTTACTTTGCTTTGATCTGCCAAAGTAATAGTGAAGTGGGCTAGTCTGGATGGGTGTAGGCCAAGCTTCTCCATGGTATGCTCAGGCATCAAATTTATGCCAGACCCACCATCCACAATGACTCCTTGTAGCTCTAATCCTTTAATTGTTATGGTTAGTCTTGGAATCTTATACTTGGTGAGAGGTGCTTCTTCTACACCCTTCCCTTGGCATAAGGTAGTAGTCTTGGCCACTAAGGTGGATGAGGAAGTCTCAACAATAATCTGCAATACTTCATACCTGAATTTTACATCCATGTTTATGAACTCAAGAATACTAACCTTCATATTAATTGACTTGAATAATCTTGAAGCTTGAGATTCCCTAAGATCAATTTTGATGTTTGATCTCTCAAGTTCCTTGTGGGCCCGATTGAATGCATTCCCAATGAAATCGTTAGTCTTTGAAAAATCTTCTTTTTGTGTTACCGCTTCACAATTTGTTGAACTTCCTTTCCCTTGTTTTGCATCTTCATATATATCAAATTTTCTCTAATGTACCCTCTAGTCTTTGTGACTTCCAAATATATTTGATCCCTTGTTTGGTTCTTCTGGAATTTTCTTTTTGTTTCTTGTCTGCATGACAATGGAGTCGATTTCTTCTAATTGTACCACTCTAGTGGATGGGGATTGTACCACATTGGCTCCTTCTCCTACTCCATGATTATCTATCAAGATCATTTGGAGATGGGGCCCACATGTAGATGTTTTGTTTTGTAGGCAACAATTTGTATAATGATCCCTAGCATCTAGGCAATTCCTGCAAGGGGGGGCATTTTCTAGCAGGGTGCATTTACTTTGATAATGTCCACACTCTCCACACCTGAAAGAGATAATTGGCCTTCTAGGCATGTTTCCATAATTACCTCTGGGTCTTTGGTTATAGTTGTTACCTTTGCCGGGGGCTACCACCATTACATTGGTTGAGAATTGAGCACCTCCTTGTGCCCAATAAGGTTTTGCAAGCATCCCTCTTGACTAGCATTCATGGGTCTCATGACCAGCTTTCTTGCATTGCTGGCAAGTTACACTTAACAATGGACATTCACTTACCACCTGAACCTGCTTGTTGCACATGGTACACCATAGCCCACTTTTGATGCCACCCCCCTTGAGTTCTTGCAACTCTTGTCGAAGTTGAGCCACCTCTTCTGCTTGTGCTTCCTCTTCCTTTTGTAGCTTCAATGCTTCAATTTTGTGCCTCAACTGAGTTACAACACTCTCCTCCTCTTTTTGGGGCTTATTCCTTTTTAAGCTCTCAAGCACTTTCCTTAGTTGAATTACTCGATCTTCAGGTTTTGTAGGATATGACAAATTGGAAGAATTGGCCTCATACTGCTATTTAATTTTCTCCAATCTTATAGATGTATTTATAAATTCTTCTATCGTTGTTGTTGACAAAACTAACTCCTTTATTTTACATTGTGTTGATATGGGAAATGGTTTAGCTAGCCACTTCTTGATAAAAAAATCATGGGGAGGGTCTGGTAGTTTGGCCATTAATGCCTTAGCTCTGGTAACAAATTCTGGGAAGGTCTCCCCAAGACCAAGTCTTAAATTTTCTAATTCTTCAATAAGGTTTGCAGTTGTGTTCCCTTGTTGGAACTATGTTCTAAATGCTTCCTTCATCAAATCCCATGTGCTGAAATGGTTGTCGATGAACTGACTAAACCATTTGTCTGCTAGCCCTTGTAATGTTGCAGCGAAAAGAATAAAAAATGCATCTTCTCTTCACATCAGACCCCTTGTCTTACATAAGGCTAAGAATCTCCAAATGTCCTCATGTGGGTCGTCTTGTGCTAGCCCTCTAAAGGATGGAAATTTGATATTCAATCTAGAAAGTAAGTTTCCAAATCTATCGGGGCTATCATATTCTTCACTGATGATGTCGATGACAATGGACTAGTTGATCTTCGAATAATCTTCCTTCTTGTTGCTTTGCAAGGGATCCTCACGCTTTGAGATCGAGTTGCCGTCATGAGTTGTTCATACTCCTCTTAGTTTAAGAGAATGCCAATGGAAGAAAGATTACCTCTTACGTTAGTATAGTACTATGGGTACCCTTGAACTCTTATACACTTTGCAATTTGCTTCTCATATGCTCAAATCTCCTTTTGGTGCCACCGGGCATGCCAAATTTTGTTGGGGGATTCTTGTCCAGAAAGGGATTTGAGTGTTTGTAGGAGAAGGGAGAAAGAAAAGAAGAAAAATACAGATATCGAAAGCTTCTGTAGATTTATTATAAGGAGAAAAGTACAATGATGATGTATAGTACAATCTAAATGCTCTTTGTGCAAAATCCCAGAGAGTGCACAATCAACAAAGTTACAAAAATATCCAAGGTTCTTGTTGTCCTCGAGCTTCTCTACACCAGACCTCCACCTTCTCTAAGAGCTTGCACTTGTGCACACCTTGCACTCAAGTTTCCAATAGGGGATGGATGGACACCTTCTGTCGACGTGCACACATCTTCAATGGGACCTTGTGACCTTTGATTGCATAGCTTAGTAATTCCCTGCACACTTCTAAGTCACTCTTCTTGCACACCTTGCCCTTCACTTCTCTGTGTTGCACACCCATTGTATGTCTCTTGCTCTTCTCTCTCCTAGTGTAGATCCGAACTGCTAGCATATCTTGGTGATCACTTTGATGTCTCAAGATTGTCTCCAAATGTGGGTAGCCAACGAATTCCTGTTTTGTCTTGTAGTGACTTTAGATTAAAACAAAATTTTAATTCGGGGGCCATACTTTCATTTTTGCGTATGTTGCCACTTCACATAGATTCACATTTTGCCTCTTAATTCTTCAATGCACACCTAAGAGAGGGTTCACCTGAACCTTCCAAAACACTTTAAAAAACACTTTGAACCTTAGACAAATTACATAAGGACACTCTACAACTTGCATCCAACTTTCTACAAAATATAAGCTTTATGAACAATTGATTGTGCACTACTTGTGCACCTTGACGCCCAAACTTTGAACGCTTTGACTTTGCTCATGTTGACTTTGACCTTGAACATGTTGACTTTGATCGCTATGAGTTTGACCCTTTGACTTTGACTTTGGTTGACTTTGACCAATATGAAGTTTATGGGCTCAACAAGAATCTTCTGCATGCATCCTTGTCCTCTGCCTCCTTTCCATGCACAACTCGACGTCTTTTAGCAGTTGCATGCTCAACACATTGCTTCGAGTGCTTGCAAACCAAGTATCCATCTGCCACTTCTTCTTCATAATGAAAAATCCACGTGCCAACATGATCCTCTCTTTCTTCCATGCTCCTTCTTCCTTTATGGATCCACACAGTAGCCTTTCTTTAATATCCTGAAACTCTCATTGGTGATATAAAGGATAATTTCATTTAGAGTTTCATATGATAGTATGATGCCCCATAGAATTATATGCCATTGTGCCTTTATTAGAAACTCTACATGGCCCATCTATTGTGCTTTCATTAAAAACTCTACATGGCCCATCTTTTATATACGTTTCTCATTCACTTGAATAATGTACATTTATATCTCCAAGAGAAACTTAAAATGCATACAAAGGTTTATCAAGTGATCTGACTTATATTCTTCGAAAGCAGAACGAATGTGAGCTTTGCTAAGTGAATGGATATGCCCATGCACTTGGAAAACAAAGTGTTCAAGGCAAAGGATCGAGTGCCGACTCTCTTCATAGAAGAAGAGGAAGTGCATAAACTACTTAGATTACTTCATCATGTCAATAGTGATTTTTATCACTAAGACAATGTAATATATGTGTATACATCCAATTATCACAAGTGCAACTCCATTTTGTGCAAGCCCAGGAGTCCTCAAGCTTGAGGAGTCTAAGTAGAAAGCTCACACCAATTTTTGTAATTTTTGGAAGCCGTTAGATAGTTCAAATTAGAGGTAGAACCTATTTTTTAACTATGCCGGTCAGTAGATGTGAAACCAGTCAAAACTTGGCAAAAACTCTAAATAGAGCTTGATGAATATGAGTATGAGATTTCGTTGCCTTCCATTGATCCCCATCACGACTTTCCTTGTGTGTGTGTATATATATGTGTGTATGCTTATTGCATTTCTCACCATCTTCTTCATGCACATCACTTGCTCTTGATCTTCATATCGTTCTAACCTCTCCGTGGATTGACAATTACGAGGTGGAGCTCCTCACGTTGGTACTTACCATTGTGCTAGAGTGACATCAAATTTGGCACCGTTGCTGGGGACGAGCTCTAGGTTGAGCATTTGATGGTAAGTGTGTTGGAGAAAATGGTTGGAAGGTAAAATTTCTTTGTTGTTTTGTTGTTTGTAGTTACTTTTTACACACTTTTACTCCATTATTCCTCTAGTATCATTCCCAATCGTTATCTCAAACTCCAAAAAATCACCAAAAATCAGTCATATTCCCTCTTTCGCTTCTCTTTCCCTCATTTGTGTGTATGCAAGAGTGAGAGAGAGATTTTGCACGTGTGTGTTTGTGTTTTCTGGTGCACTAATCTTGTAGAGCAACCTTTCAGCACCACGGATTTTCCAGAAACACACGTAAAAACTCCATTTTTCTCTCAAAGATTTCGGTTGAAGCTGACCATCACGACTGTTAGACTAAGGTATGAATTTGAGAAAACCTTTTGCATGAAGGAGGATCCTACGTAAGCGCTTGCATAGATCCATGATTACTTTCCTAAAATTTCATCATTTTTGGACCATCCCAATGATGACACATCATCGAGACTACGTTTGATCATCCCGATGGTCAATGAGCATCGTGGCAATTGGCTCACGCCATTGCAATTGTATCTCACCATCGCGACGATGACTCACCATCATGCGACAGTGCTTGACAATCATGATCCTAACTAACCATCATGGCTTGATCGTTGCGATTGTGCTTGACCATCGTGGCCTTGACTGACCATCACGATTATCAGTGATCATTGTAGCTTGACCGTCGTGACTTGATCATCCCGATCCTGATTGACCATTGTGACTTGACAATTGCGATTGTGTCTGATCATCGTAAGGCATGATCATCGTGACCTATGACCATCGTGGGTGTCACACCATTGCGACGGTGACACACCATGGAGATTGTGTCTAACCATCACGATTGTCAAACAAAATGCCAAATTAGGGTTTTGAACATATTTTCAAGTTTCTGGGATATTTTGTGGCCATTAGTTGTGAACCCTTGTATGTGTGGCATAGGGCAAAGGGAGAAGCAGGAAAGTACCTCGAACTCTCGGGCAAAACCAAAACAGCTGCTTCTTAAGTTCAGGAGAACATAATAAGTGGAATTTCCATTTCTTTATTTTTTGATGATTTCTTTGAGTAAAAATACATTGTGATCAGTGGAGTGCCTTAGGACTCCTAAAGTAGCCAAGATTCACCCTAACTCATTGATTGATAACTGGTCGATGAGAGGAGTAAGTGGGTATAGGGATCAAGCCTAAAGGAATTTTGTGACTTGAATACGCAACGCTCAAATGAATTAAAGTCAAACATATTAAAACGATTCCTTGGGACAAATTTGAACAAGACAAGAGCCTCTAAAGAAGACACACAAAGAATTAAGTGATTGACCTAATCAAAGGGGTGAGCACGATAAGGTGAGACTAGGATTAATGAGCCTAAGATTTGGAAAATACCTAGG
Source organism: Ceratopteris richardii (assembly GCA_020310875.1). Lineage (NCBI taxonomy): Eukaryota > Viridiplantae > Streptophyta > Polypodiopsida > Polypodiales > Pteridaceae > Ceratopteris > Ceratopteris richardii. The sequence continues at coordinate 8,667,065 of CM035412.1, forward strand.
GAAAAATGATAAACGGAGTTTTCGATCTTCTAAGGCTAGCGTGAGAACTACAACATGATTGTGGGCACAACAGCTACGCAGTTATCCATACAAGGTTAGTACAGATACGAGTGACTCAGATATGTCTTTCAATACGGGTAGACCAGGGGTGTCGTTTAATTTAGCCCACCTAGAGAAGACAGAGGGACCCTACAAGACTCAGTTGGAGTAAATCCATATGAATAGATTGGGTGCCCAAGTATATGAGGATGGCCTTCATAGTTCAGTAACTCAACTACATAATCCCGACCAACCTATGGGATTAGAACATCCATCCGTGAAGTTTGAAAACGAGGCTTACATAGACAAAGAAGGGACCACGTATATCATCGCAATTAGGGTCGACTCAATGAATGAACTAGGTGATATGGTAGAAACTCTGGACATCGATATGGAAGGACATGGTAAACAGATTGAGGAACCTAGAACACCAAGACGAAAATCCGTACTAACAAGGGTGATAACTCCTAAGTGGATGCCCCAAGACAATAGGAGTATAGAGTTGTTTTGGAATAAGGAGACCGATTAAGCCTTTTGGATATATAGGCTAGAGCATCCTACTATTAAAGGACCTAGAGGTTCTAGGAAAGGTAGTATAATTAGATGATACCTGAAAACAAGTGTATAAGGTCACAGAACATGGTCGTCATGCGTACACGTGGGGAGGAGAATTACTTTTTGCTCTGCTAAGATCGCAAGTATCTAAGGATAGTTTGGGTATTGGCTGTTGGAGACCTCTAAACTCCAAAGGCTTGATCTATACTGATCTAAGAGCACCTCTAAATCAGTTATAGACCAAAATTTACACAAATGTTACTTTGATTTACCAAATCATTCATGAACAATTCTCTGAGTGAGAATTTTCCTTCTTCAATAAGTCTGCTTCAAAGATTGACTTCATTACCTACACATATCTTCATATTTCTTCAATCTAATGATATATATACCTACACGCTACCTTTGCACAATCATATCAACCATTAGGCCTTCAAAATAATCATTCAAACTTTGATTTGATCATTAAGATCAAAAGTATGTTAGAAACTGCTGTCCTAAACAAGTGACTTTGACATAGCTAACTTCTAAGGTTGATTTCTCACAGCACTGATCCCGTTTTGCTAAATGCTTTCAACCATAGCTTCCTTACCTTCTAACTTAGATTTTGAATGCTCACTCATAAAAACCTTTACACTTTGCACTGAGATCTAAGCAAAACATTGACACAAAAAACTGTGTGACTCTGAAAGTCTACCTGCAAACTTTACATGCACATGTTCCTATTGATCATTCTCACAACATGAAAGGAATTAGACTATGAACCTTTGAACATAGCTTCATTATCTTCTAAATTAGATTTGTACAAAATATTTCCTGATCCACATGATCAGGCTGAGAGAAATCAGAGAAAGACTCGACGCTTACTTTTGAAGATGACTCTCTACACATCTACCTCATTGAAACTTGTCTTCTAATGTCTCTCACTCTTGTTTCTTTACATCATTGAATTATATACATATGATTCTATACTCATCCCATGTCTACTACATTACTCCTTATCATCCTAAGGATCATTTACACTCATAATACAAGAACTTCCACCTGTAATGTACATATGTATACATGCTATATTTCTGAGATCTTTTCACTTCCTCAAATGACTTCCTTTGCTTCATTCTGATTCTTAACTTGCTTCAAGCTCTTCATAATCATCAATTTGGGATTGCTTTGTTCCAACAGCTCCCCCTCAATCACTAATTGTGATTATTCCATTCTTCTTTATTCATGCCATCTCTTTGAACTTCTGTACCTTACGTTCATCTAAGCTTTTTGTCAACATATCTTCAACTTGCTCTTTTGTTGAAGTATACATTACTTCAATCTCTTTATCAAATACCTTTTCTCTCAAGAAATTATACTGAATCTCTATGTGTTTAGTCTTGGCATGAAAAATAGGGTTAGCTGCCAAATATAATGAACTCATATTGTCTCCAAAAATAATTGGAGTACTCTAATCAATTCCAAAACTCTTCAAATAGGGTCTTTAACCATATCGCTTCTTTTGCAGCCTCTACCATTCCTTTATACTCAGCTTCTGTGGATGACAAAGCAACTATATGTTGCTTCTTTGAGCACCAAGAAACTAATTTATCTCCAATATAACAGAGATAACCATGAGTAGATCTTCTATCATCCGAATCACTTACCCAATCTGCATCACTAAACACTTTGATTCTTGTATCAGAAGTAAATCCATAATACAAACCTTCGCTCAAAGCTACCTTGATATATCTGAGTACCCTTTGAGCTGCAATCCAATGATTCTTCTTTGGACAATGCATAAATTGTGATAACACACCTACTCATATGATAGGTCTAGCCTTATCAAGGTGGCATGTATTAAACTACCTACCAAAGTCTCATATTTCTTCATATCATTAAATTCTTCACCTCCATATCTGCTCAATTTATGATTTACCTCCAATGGTGTGGTTGAAGGCTTACACTCCTCCATGTTGAACTTGACCAGAAGATTCTTCAAGTATCTCTCTTGTGTAACATATACTCCATGTTGAATATCTATCTGCATTCCTAAGAAATAAGATAAGTTTCCCAAATCACTTATCTTAAACTCCTTCTCTATTTGTTTCTTAAGCTCCTTGATTCCTTGAGCATCTATATCTCTGACAATAATATCATCAACATAAATACACATGTATATATATCCATTTTCACTTGCCTTCACTAGCAAGCTACTATCTATTTTTGATGCTTGATATCCAGATTCAGTCAAGAACTTAACAAGGTTGTAATTCCATGCTCTTGGAGCCTACTTCAAACCATAGAAAGCTCTCTTGGGCTTACACACATAATCTGATCCAATTGAATCCATGAAACCTTCTGGTTGCTCCATGTACACTTCATCTGCAATATATCCATTCAGAAATGCATTCTTCACATCTAATTGTGATAACTTCTATCCTTTACAAGCAGCAATAGGAATTAGAGATCTAATTGTAGACATCTTAGCAACTGGACTAAAAGTCTCATCATAATCTACCCCATAAGTTTGGGCATAACCTTTAACCACAAGTCTAGCTTTGTATAAAGACACCTCACCATTTGCAAACATTTTTGTTTTATATACCCACTTACATCCAATCACCTTCTAGTTCTTTGGTCTTGGCACCAACTCCCATGTTTCATTTTCAAGTGGAGCATCATACTCTTCTTGCATTGCCTTTTCCCAATTCTACTTTGCTTTCGCTTCTTCATATGTGATTGGATCTTCCTCTGTGTTCACAATGTAAGCATAATCTTTTGTTGTTAAGAAGGATGTATCATAGCTATACCTCATAGGTTCTTTTCTTTCTCTCAAAGATCTTCTGACCTCTGCATGTCTTGAAGTCTCAGCCACATTTGATTGTGGATCAAATCTTGGTCCATCTTCAACATTGCCCTGCAAATTACTTTTATAATCAACATCATCAAAATCTTCTTCATACATCCTTACTTTTGTCTTCCCTTTTATGCCATAGGTCTAACTCATTCATCTTTTGACTTCGATAAGTAAAAAATGCATGTCCCACATTACCTTGGACCTCGAGAGTAAACAACCTTCCTTCCTTTTTACCTACAATGATATTTATATATCCCTAATTTGGATCTTGCACATAAACACCATCATTTGTGAATCTGACTTCATATCCCTTCTCCACAATTTTTCCTACACTTATCAAGTTTTTAGGAATAGTACGAACATAAAGTACCTTGCTCAAGAGTGTGCTTCCACTCTTTGTCTTCACTGATCCAATGCTCTCCACTTTATGCTTGGTGTTATCTCCTATTTGAACTGTATGTGCATTCACCTTTACTTCCATATCAGTCATCAATGATATATTGCCACTCAAATGATTGCTACATCCTGAGTCAATATAGAACACCCTTTGATCTTCTCCTACTGCTTCATGAGTTGCATTCAAGATGAGAGTCATGTCATCTTTTTTATCTGATGCATAATTATAATAATTGTTGTTGTAGGACTGAGATTGAAAGCTTCTTCCACCTCCTCTATCATATGATGTCCTACCACCTCTTCCTCTAAAATTGCCTCTTTGGTTTCTGCCTCCTCTACCTCTTTGATTGAAGCTCTGGTTATTACTTCCACCATTTTTATTGTTATACCAACAATCATTTGCCAAATGATTGGTTCTACCACAAATCCAACAAGCTTTAGTATTGGATTTGTTCTTACCTCCTTCCTTTACCTCTAAAGTTCATCTTTCCTTTTGTGAAATTAGCTTGAATTGAAGTTCCTTCATCATCAGTTGACTGCTTCCCTTTGACTTTCTTTTTCTTATCCTTAGAGTACATAGCTTGACTTGCACTCCTATCATTGTCTCCCTTAATGTCCTGCTCAAAAGTTAGCATGTGTCCTAGCAATTGATTAAGATTAGGAGTAAAATGATCTAATGATAATTCTATGGAAAATATGAAAGGTTTCCACTTCTCATCTCCTCTCAGACCTATAATTATTTGCCTTACCAACTTATCCTCTTCAATGTCTTCATCTACTGCTCCCAAGCTATCTGCAATATCCTTCATCCTTGCCACATAATAAGAAATTGATTGTGAGCTCTTCTTCTTGAAAGTTGTGAACTCTGCCCATAATCAAGACTTCCTTGACTTGGTTATGTTTTGGAACTGCTCTTCCAAAGCATTCCACACATCTGTTGCACTTTATAATCCTCTAATGTGAGGTAAAAGATAGTCATTTATAGCCATGTAAATGATGCGCATAGATTGAGCATCCTTTCTCATCCAGTTCTTCAAATCTGCAAGCTCTTCCCTAGTTGGAACACTAGTATCTCCCAACTCAGGCTTTTATTCTTCTTGTGTGATGAATGCCATCAAATATTTGCTCATGAGGTGTGCCTCCATCCTCATGGACCAAGATGGATAGTTCTCCCTATCTAGCTTATCAATCTGCAAGCTTTCTCCCATCTTTGATCTTCTGTGTCTCCAATTACTAGGATTAATGACAATATATGATAGCTTTGATATGAATATTTAATCTTTCTTGATCCTTTGAACACATGCTTTGTACTTCTTTAGGTTGTCTTCAAGAATTTGAACTCGTCCACCTTCAACTAGAAGGAAATTCAGTATCTGCAACAGTCTGGGCTTCTAATGCCTTTACTTTACTTGTATTGCACCTTCAGCTCTGATACCACTCTTGGAGACCTCTTAATCTCCAGAGGCTTGATCTATAATGATCTAACAGCACCTCTATATCAGTTATAGACCAAACTTTACATAAATGTTACTTTGATTTCCCAAATCATTCATAAACATTTCTCAGAGTGAGAATTTTCGTTCTTCAATAAGTCTACTTCAAAGATTGACTTCATTACCTACACATATCTTCAGATTTCTTTAATATAATGATATACATACCTCCACCTTTGCACAATCATATCAACCATTAGTCCTTCAAAAGAATCATTAAAACTTTGATTTGATCATTAAGATCAAAACTATGTTAGAAACTATATTCCTGAACAAGCGACTTTGACATAGCTAACTTCTAAGTTTGATTTCGCACACCATAGATCCCGTTTTGCTAAATGCTTTTAGTCATAGCTTCCTTACCTTCTAACTTAGATTTTGAATGGTGATTCATAAAAGACTTTACACTGTGCACTGAGATCTAAGCAAAACATTGACACCCAAAACTGCGCAACTTTAAAAAGTTTGCCTACAAACTTTACATGCACATGTTCTTATTGATCATTCTCACAGCATGAAAGGAATAAGACTATGAAACTTTGAACATAGTTTCATTAGCTTCTAAATTAGATGTATACAAAAGATTTCATGATCCACATGATCAAGCTGAGAGAAATTAGAGAAAGATTCGACGCTTACTTATGAAGATGACTCTCTACACATCTACCTCATTGACACTTGTCTTCTAATGTCTCTCACTCTTATTTCTTTACATCATTGACTTATATACATATGATTCTAGACTCATCCCACATCTACTACATTACTGCGTATCATTCTAATGATCATCTACACTCATAATACAAGAAATTCCATCTCTAATGTACATATGTGCATGTAGGACGGTAAGGATGGCCGGTCAAAGATTTAGACGTTACAAAGAGAGATGTGCCCCCATTAGAAGTACCCACTCAAGCCAAATTGATAGCGTTGTTTATAGATGGCCTCTTGAGTGGTAAGCGGAGATCATACATCTTCATGAAGGAGCCAAGAACCTTCGATCAATGTTTATGTATCTGTGTATGTTGGGAAAGATGGATGAAGACTTCAGGCAATGAGTAGGTACTGCTAATCCCTACTTTGTACCAGCCCCCATTTTGCTTCACTGTTGGGTTGTAGTCCCTCTTAGCTTTCCAATAACACTAAACAAGTGTCTATGTGCTTTGGAAATGATGTGGGAAATGACTGATACAAAATAGACTACTTCCTACTTCAAGAATCACTGAAAACCTTCTATTTTTGTTCACACATTGTTGCTTGTTAAGCTTAGTGCTTCCAGTACATTAGGAATTAGAAACATTCCTTTTGGATATATTAAATTAGCTTAATGAGCTAATGATTCCAAGTAGAATCACTTGAAATGATGCACTATACACAGAGCAATCAACTTAGCAATCAAATCATCACCCTCAATTTCTTAGGACCTCTACAAAGTTTGACCAATGATCACCTCAATGTGCTTGTCTTTGCATCCACTAAATAGAACGTCTTCAAACTTTGATATCATGTAGAGGACTTAGAGCTAATTCCAACAAGCTATAGAACATTCAAAATGGTGGATGAATGACTGAGATATGAACAATAAAAAATGGCTATTGTAAGTGACAATGACAGAGAGACTAGCAGATATAATGAATGATCTATTGTATTATGAAACAATGTTGTACATGATCATTGGCATGATAAACAATGCTCAATGATACTAAGAGATGTAGGCTATGAAGTAAGCCACACTCACCTAGAATGAGATCAACACGAACTCGGATATGGACTGATCTATCCCGCGAGTTTTACATTCATCTTATCTAGATTATCCATTTGAATTTTGAATTTAAATTCATCATTGGATTTCTCTAGAAAAGTGATCCTCTAATCTAGGAGATATTCTCTCCAAATAAAGTCATCGCTTTTCATCTAACAACCTCCACGAGTTTACTGGTAGCTACAAAAATGCTTCTAGTCAAATAGACTTTTACAAATGGTAAGAAAGTAAAGAATCCATAGCATTCCTTCCTATGGAACTCCAACTATTCTTCATAAAATCTTCTCATGCCTAGCGAAGTGTGTAGGCTTGGTATTTGCACCAAGAGCTCCCTCTCAAGCCAAAGATCTTGGCTTGGTCTTCTTATTCACTCCTCTTGAATGTCCTGCAATTCAATCATAGACTTAAACCTACAATGTTTAGGACCATCAAGTGCTTTGGTTAATAAGTCTGCACATTGCATATTAGTTGATACATATGCCAACTTAATTTCCTCTCTCAATAGTTTCTCTCTCACATAATGGTAGTGGACCTCTATATGCTTGGTCCTAGCATGATAAATAGGATTTGCTGCAAGATGTAGTGAGCTTGTATTATCTCCAAAAATCATTGGAGATGTAGTATGCAATCCCAAATCTATATATAATCTGATCCATATGGCCTCTTGAGTAGCATTGGCCAATCCTCTATACTCTACCTCTGTAGAAGACAAGGCAACAATTGGTTGCTTCTTGGAAGACCATGATAGTGGTTTGTCACCTACAAAAGATAGGCAACCTGAGGTACTCCTTCTATCATCTTTGCAACCTGCCCCATCTACATCTGAATATATCTTGATGTCCAAATATGAGGTATAAGGAAAGTATAATCCTTGATTTTGAGTGCTCTTAAGGTACTTCAAAATCCTCTTGGCATCTTCTAAATGAGGTGCCCTAGGTTTGTGCATAAATTGACTTAAGACAGTTACTCCATAAGCAACATCAATCCGTGTCAATGTAGCATAGTTCAAGCTTCCCACTATGCTTTGGTAACCTACAATATTCTCAAGCTCATCCCCTTCATGAGCACTTAATTTTTGGTTCACCTCTATTGGAGTGCTTGCTACCTTGGCATCTTGCAAATGAAACTTCTTTAACATGTCCTGTATACACTTTCTATGAGTAATATAAATTCCAGAGTTAGTATAGAATAACTCAAGTCCAAGAAAATACTTTAGTGATCCTAGATCACTGATTTTGAACTCCTGCATCATTTGATTCTTAATCTGCTTGATGCCATTGGCATCATTACCTGTTAGTATGATATCATCAACATATACACATAGGTATATTACCTCTTAATTTTTCCTCTTAACAAATAGAGAAGTATCTACTTTACTCATGATGAATCCTTGATCTTGAAGATATATAGTCAACCTATGGTTACATGCTCTAGCTGCTTGCTTTAATCCATAAAGAGCTTTGTTCAATTTACACACATATGTTACCTTGCTTGGGTCCTCATAGCCAGGAGGTTGAGACATGTACACCTCCTCTGAAATCTAGCCATTTAGAAATGCATTGTTTACATCCAATTGATACATGTTCCAATTCTTAGATGCAGCCACACTTACCAATACCCTCATGGTTGGATTTTAACCATAGATGAGAAGGTTTATTCATAATCAACTCCTTGGGTTTGTGAAAAACCCTTAGCCACAAGTCTACCTTTGTACCTGCTTATTGACCCATCAGAATTTCTCTTGATCTTATAGATCCATCTAGAACCAATTACCTTCATAGACTCTTTCTTTGGCACTAGCTCCCAAGTATCATTCTCCTTGAGTGCTTCAACTTCTTCATCCATAGCTTCCTTCCATTGTGCCTTGGTCTTTGCCTCTTCATATGATGATGGCTATTCAAATGACAAGTGTTTTGCAAGATAAACAGAATGCTTGGTAGCTAAACAAGTGTCATACCCATATCTAATTGGTTTCTTGCTCTCCCTTTGTGTGTTGAGTGCTTGGTTGGATGATTCAGGTATATCCTCCAATTTCTTCATCTTGATTTTGCCTTTGGATTTCCATGCCTTGAACTCCTCTAGGTTGGTGATGTCCTCATCATCTGAATTGATGTCTTCAATCTGGTTTGGTTCCTCATTGGTGAGGCTTGGAAATTCCTCTTCCAAGTCATAAGGTAACTTTACTCTCCTGCATTCACTTTCAAACCAAGAGTCATTCTCAACAAAGAAAACATCTCTACTAACCATAAATCCTTTGTTGGAAGGATTGTAAAACCTGTATCCTTTCTGATTCAAGTCATGCCCTATGAAGATGCACTTTTCTGCCTTAGGGCCTAGCTCACCTCTGATTTGAGAAGGGATATGCACATAAGCAACACATCCAAAGATCCTGCAATCATCAAGTGAAGTTCTTCTACATTGCCATGCTTCATATGGGGTCATCCCGTCAAGAGATTTGGATGGCAACATGTTTACAAGATAAGTGGCAGTAGATACACTCTCTGCCCACAAGTAATTAGGTAATTTTTTCTCATTTAACATTGACCTAGTTGTTTCAACAATTAGTCTATTTATCCTCTCTACCACCCCATTTTGCTCAGGGGTATACCTTGTTGTAATTTCTCTCTTGATTCCTGTATCCTTCAAGAATGCATCAAACTCATTTGAGAAGTACTCACCTCCTCCATCTGACCTTAGTCTCTTTAGGCTGCTTCCTATTTGGTTCTCAACAAGTGCAAGATACTTTTTAAAGCAATTGAATACTTCATCTTTGTGCTTCATAAAATATAAGATAGTCCACCTACTGAAATAATCAATGAAAGATACATAATACCTTGATCCAAAAATTGAGGAATCCTTGTTTGGTCCCCATACATCTGTATGGACAAGCTATAGGTAGTCCTCATGCATGTAGCCTTTTTTTGAGAAGGGTAACCCGTGAGATTTTCCAAACTCACAAGCACCACATTTATAGGTCATGTGTTGCTTGGATACATTAGGTATCCCAAGTACACATTGATCTCTACATATTTGCTTTAAAGTTCTCGCACCAATATGCCCTAATCTCTTATGCCAAATTTCAAGCTCTGATAGTGTTTGGTCTTTGTAACTATAAAGTGCAATATTCCTTGTATCTTCAAGTTCAAAAAGTGAATAATCTACCTGTCTTCTCTCCTTTGGGAATTATCTTGAATCCATTTTGGGAATCCTCCACAAATGCTCCAAATTTGTTGAACCTGACCTACAAACCTTTTTCCACAATCTATCCAACACTCATAAAATTCTTGGTAATTGTAGGTACATATAGAACCCTACTCAACAGATTTTTATTTCCATAAGAGGTTTTAACATTTTCTACCTTCATCACTGAGTGCTTGGTGTCATCACCTGTTTGTACATGATGTTTACCCTTAGGTTCCTCACGGTCAGAGAGAAGAGCTACATTGCGTGCCACATGGTTTGAGCATCCTGAGTCAATGTAGAAGAGATGCTCATCATTTATACCTAGTTTTGAAGTCCTATTCATAATCAGAAGAGAACCCTCTTGCTCCTCTGTACAGTTGTTGTAGTCTTTCCTTGCTTTATGACCTCCTTGGTAGTAATTATTGTGGTTGTTGTTATTCTACCCTTGATGATGATTGAATCTTCCTCTTGATTGTGTATATCCACCTCTTTGAAATCCTCTACCTCTCTGATTCTTGAAGTTCTTGTAACACTCATCTGTAGTATGATTTGACATTCCACAAATATTACATGGTGAGGAGTTATAAGGTCTCCCCCTACCTTGCTTACCTCTTCTGCCCCTTCCTCTTGAGTTTCTACTTTTCCCTGCATAGTTGGCTTGGGAGGTAGCTCCTTCATCCTCAATCTTCTTGCTTTTTCCTTTCTCTTTAGACTTACTTTTATTTGTGTATATGGCATAAGAGCTATTACCTCTTGATCAATCTCCATTCTTGTTGAGCTTGGCTTCATGGGTAAAGAGTTTCCCCATGAGTGTGGTAAGATCTAGAATCTGTATGTCCATGTACAAGTCCATGGCAATTATGAAGATCTCCCATTTTTCATCTGCCTTAATACCATTAATTACTTGTCTTACAATATGCTCCTCTTCAGTCTCTTCTCCTATGCTTGCCAATTGATCAGCTACATCCTTGACTTTGGTCACATATTCTAAGATGCGTTGATTGGGTTGCTTTCTTTGAGTGGTAAACTCAATCCACAATTGGTTCTTCCTAGCCCTTGTGTTGGAAGAGAAATAGGAAGACAATGTTTCCCAAGTCTCTTGGGATATCTTACAGTTTAATGTGTGGAAGAAGAAAATCAGAGATTGAGTTAAGTAAGTATGACCTTGCTAATGCATCCTTGGCACACCATGAATTGAGCTTTTCATGCTCCTCTCTTGTAGGTTGTCCTTTGCTTCTGAAAATGGGCATCTCCTCACCTCTTGATATGTATCCATAGAGACTCCTTCCTTGAAAGTATGTCTTGATCCTTAAGGACGATGCTTGATAGTTGTTCCTATCCAATTTATCAATGAAAGAAGGAAAACCACCTCCCATTTTACCTTAGCTTTGCTCTGATACCACTGTTGGGAAAGATGGATGGACACTTCAAGAAATGAGTAGGTACTACTAATCCCTGCTTTGTATCAGACCTCTTTTTGCTTCAGAGTTGGGTAGTAGGCCTCTTAGCTTTTCAATACCACTAAAAGAGTGCGTATGTGCTTTGAAAAGGATGTGAGAAATGATTGATACAAAACAGACTACTTCCAACTTCAAGAATCAATGAAAACCTTCTATTTTTGTTCACACACCTACTGCTTGTTAAACTCATTGCTTCTAGTACACTAGGAATTAGAAAAATTCCTTTTGGAGATATTAAATTAGCTAATGAACTAATGATTCCAAGTGGAATCACTTGAAATGATGAGCAATCAATTTAGCAATCAAATCATTACCCTCAATTTTTTAGGACCTCTACAGAGTTTGACTAGTGATCACCTCGATGCACTTTTCTCTGAATCAACTAAATAGAAAGTCTTCAACATTTTATAGCATGTAGAGGACTTAGAGCTGATTCCAACAATCTATAGAACATTGAAAATGGTGGAGGAATGACTAAGATATGGGCAATACAAAATGATTGTTATAAGTGACAATGACAGAGAGACCAACAGATATAATGAATGATATATTGTATTATGAAACAATGTTGTACATGATCACTGGCATGATAAACAATGCTCAATGATACTAAGAGATGTAGGATATGACGTAAGCCACACTCTCCTACAATGAGATCAACAAGAACTTGGATATGGACTGATCTATCCCGGGAGTTTTACATTCATCTTATATAGATGATTGAATTGAATTTTGAATTTGAATTCATCATTGGCTTTCTCTAGAATAGTGATCCTCTAATCTAGGAGGTATTCTCTCCAAATGAAGTCGTAGCTTTTCCATCTTACAACGTCCACGAGTTTAATGGTAGCTAAAAATATTCTTCTAGTCAAATAGACTTTTACAAATGGTAAGAAAGTAAAGAATCCATAGCATTGGTTCTTATGGAACTCCAACTATTCTTCATAAAATCTTCTCATGCCTAGCCAAGTGGCTAGGCTTGGTATTTGCACCAATAGTGTAGACATAGAAGATAACTTAGCACAACAAGTGGCCAAATGATTGGGAGTCTCTAGCAAACTTGGCATCAAATTAGCCCCCCCCCAAAGGTGTTATGCTTGTGGAGGTGACCATATGGCAAACATGTGTCCACATGCAATGCAACCCATAGGAAACTCCAATGGAATGTAGTGTACCATAGAGCACAAATACACAAACCACATTGCTCAAGATTGTCCATACTATAAACAAGTGGTTAGGTGGAGTTACCAGAGCAACACCATCCTAGACAAATGACACTATTGAACTTGAAAAGGTTAGGTGTGTATTGCCCATCAATGGAAAACGATATCCGATGATTGTGTGATGAATGTTCGAAGTGTTGTAATAGAACCCCGATAGAACCAACCACTTTATACGAGGTGATCCTAACACGAGACTGGAGTGAACCTCTAGTAACTTACCTAAGGACAAAGACTTTTCCAGAGGACATGACTATGGCACGTAGACAAAGCCTAGAACAAGAGGCCATAGACTACAAGCTCATTGTTGATAATTTGTATAAGCGAGGACGAGACGGTTATTTGAGGGTATGCGTGCATGAAATTGAATATCTTAGCGTTTTTGAAGTTGCACACCAGGGTGTAGCAGGAGGCCATTTTGGACCTGATCGCGTTATCAAAGCCATACTATTTTTAGGATTATGGTGGCCCACTCTGCATATGGATGCCCATACCTATGTAAAACGATGTGACGTATGTCAAAGGACTCAGTATCCCATACGCAGGGATGAGATGCCCCTACGACCCATGATGAGAGGGCATGCATTCTCAAAGTGGGGACTAGATTTTGTGGGACCTATTAACCCCCCTAAAAGGAATTCCCATGGCGAGTACATCATAGTTTTCACTAACTATCTTACTAAATGGGTAGAAGCCAAGGGCACAAGGAAAAATGATGCACGTACCACTGCTAAGTTCTTGTTCGAGAATGTCTTCACAAGATATGGACTTCCGATCGAGCTTGTAAGCAATAGGGGTACTCATTTCTCAAATGAGGTTATTGAATATCTATTACAAGACTTCATGGTAGTACACGAGACATCAGCACCAAATCATCCCCAAGCTAATGGACAGGTGGAAAGTACTAATAAGATTTTGTGCAACATCCTAACCAAGATTATGAACAATAAACGTTCGGATTTGGATCAACAATTACACCATGCCTTATGGGCTTATTGTGTAGCCTATAAAAAAGTACTCAATGCCACACCATTCCAGGTGGTGTTCGGTCAGAATGATGTGTTGCCCTTAGACTTTCTGATAGCCACACTCAAAATCGCTCAAGAGTATGAGTGGACAGGTCATGAGCTTTCCTCAAGAATACTTGACTTACAACGATTGGGAGAGACAAGACTGTGAGTGGCAGCAGGAATTTATGCCACTAAGGAGAGACAAAAATCTTACTTTGATGCTCATATCAAAGATAAAGGATTATGAGTAGGAGATTAGGTGCTAGTTTACACCTTGAAACAACATGCCCGCAAGTTAGAAAAACGAGGATACAAACCCATGATCATCAATAGGATATCAACTAGCAGTGCAGTTCAAGTAGCAACTCTTGAAGGTGCAGTAATGCCCAACTACATCAGCAGATGCCGAGTTAAGCTATATCAGGAACCCTTAATTGCAGACATGCTTAAACGACTAACTCTTGCCAAGAAGCGAAAGGAAGAAGAGGAATGAATTAGAGCCAAAGCCCAAGCAGAAGCATTGGAACACATCGAGCAAATGAGACTATGAAGGAGAGGACTAGGTAGAGAACCTCAATCGATGGATGCCCCATAATATCCTATAGCTATGGGCCAACTTGGAGGAAGAGATGTCCCAAGTATTATTGATAGCAGACCATTCATTAATATCAATCTGGGACAAGATCCCGTGCACACGCATTGTAAGGCTTTAATTGACTCTAGTGCAATAGCAAATATCATTCGATTCTCTCTTTGTAGAGAGTATGAAATTCAGCCTCTTGAAGTGTATCTCATAGGATTAGGTAGATTAGAGACCCCTTGCATAGGCAAGGTTAAGCTACCGATTTCCATTGATGATGTGAATTTGACAGTAAAACTGTTGGTTTTCCATGACGACGACCTAATAGAACCTATGATCCTAGACAAGATCATGAGCTACCCCTCCAAGGTCAGTGCAGAGAGGTGTTGGACGTGACAGAAGCCCATCCCACTGCGTGTGGCCTTCCCCCAACCTTGTATGAGTCAACAAACCCTATCGAACAAAAGCAAGAAATACCACCCATCCAAAAGAGGAGATTGGGTAGGTAGACATGAACCAAATAAGTATGGTAGCATAAGTCTTACTCTTCAAATGGATGTGAACTGTCAACACTTCCGAGATCGATAGCAATGGATCTCCCTTCTTTTCCAAAACAATGTGTGGATATGACATCTCCACCTTGGGGAGCAGCATGGCCACATCATCCACATACTCCATGGTGGAGCACATCAGAATGACCCTTTAGATAGTTCAATCACGCACTCCCACAACCAAGGTGGATGTGCAAAGCAACAATTTCTAGTGAGTCAGACACTCTAGACCTTCGGTATCCCTCTCAATTTCTATCAAGGCAATGAATTCAATAGATTTGGGTGCCAAGTCCTTCGTGATCGCTCAGACCAAGTCTCGCCAGCTCTGGGTACCAAAAAAGTGTGTAGCTTATGCTTCAACCTTAGTCAGCTTGAAGAAGACCTTCTCTGAGAATACAAAGACACCCTACACATCATCTCTTGTAAAATCCACTTGATCTTTTCTAAACTTCCGTGTGTTATAGAAATGGATTCCCAAGCCTCCATTCATCAATACAACTCTCGACCAAAGTCACTCTGACCACCGACCTAGTGAAGCAGACCACTTATTACCCACTCCACTTAGACCCTGCTCGACAAATTCATATCACCACCATCCTTATTACATACACTAACTTTGTCGGTAGTACTCATTCGAAGTCAATTGTAAAGCCATGCACCTCACACATTCCCACTCAGTCAAAGCATACACTTCTCACAATTCACCTCTCACATCATTAAAATCATGCACACTACACGGAAGCATGTTGGTGGTGGAAAGGAATGGAGGTCTCATCTTCATGGGATCTTTTTTATTTTCCATGACTAATGTGTTGTCCTTTTCACTCTAGCTTAGGTTCGCTACATAAGTTTTAATCATGCAAGCAAAAGGTTCTACCCGTGCAATGCTTGGACGGCCTATTGTCGACTTCTCAACTCTTCCATTTGAGAGCCTGCCAACAGCAATACTATCGGAGTTCCAGGGTTTCACGGAACCTATGCCCATTGAAGACCCTCCCCAAGGATAGATGGAAAGAGTAAGCAGCAAGCTGCATTGGTTCCAAAGGCTCGCCAGACCCCTAGGTGAACCAGAGTTCATATACAAAGCCAACTTGACTTACGGTGCAAATGTGTGGAGGTGCTATCAATTCTTCTCACAAGAGTTCGAGAACCTCCAGAATAGTGAAGACCTCAAACCCATATGGTAGAAAGCTAGATTTGCAAATTACTTCAGTGCACAACTCCCGAAACCCGACTTTTTATGGATGTTACTATCTGGTGGCTTCTATTAAAGAGCAAGAAACGCAAGGAGTTGGACCCTGTCTTTGTACTACCGTCCTTGGTTAATGACCCGCCCTTCAAGAAGTTTACCTTGTTTTTGGACTTAATCAAGACCCTGCTTAAGATTCACAACAACCATACGCCCACAGAGAAGGAGCGTCTTATCCCAGAACCTATGAAGGAAAGTGTTGTCGACAAAAGGTCGGCAATATCAGCTATCACCCCTCAACTGACCACTCCATTGAGAATATGCCTAAAACATTTTTCCTTCCCTACATAGGAGCGACTTACGATTCCGCACAAACGTCTATGGTTTGGTTTGTACCTTGCCACTACAATGCCTCAAACAAGTGATATTGCTACTTATATTCATGATCAACTTTAATTGATCGGACATCGATGGGAGAAGAAAAAGGTTGTTCATGGATGTTGTGCCCTTACACACATCATATACATGTGTTTTGCCTATGATATTGCTATAGAGAGAGCCCTCCCAGCAACGCAATTAAAGAAATACAAAGGCTCCAAGAAAACCATGAGACTCTCCAATATCCATAGAGTCAAGTGCATGCATGGCACAATCCCTTGCTTACAAGTTTTGGAGTCTCCATCACCTTAGCCCACACCCGAAACCTCCTCCCAATGACCTCTAGTTCAACCACAACCAAGTGTCCCACCACTCTGAGTCTACTTGAACCGATTTGCTACACTTAGATGTCACACGTAGAGACCATTGTTCGTACCACCCTACTAACTATTGCAACCATGACTCTAGAAGCTACTGTGGCAACTTCTATGTTTGTCTCTGACTCTTTTACCTTCTCCGTTACTAGTTTCGGCACTAAGGATATCAACAGTACATTTGATTTCAAGATCCTGGATGTATTGTCCAATGACTTTCAATTTCTGGATACCCACGTTGTTTCTCAAGAAGTTGAAAGCCTTGCTTACCCCACTACACCCTCAGAGGCAGAGAATGCTGATTCTAAAGACAAAGATGATGATTGTACGGTGACAGATGAAGGAGACACTAACACTGAACCTAGTGAAGAAGATGCATAGCAATCAGAAGCACATTTCTACACCAGCCAAATGAACTCCAGGAGTATGTGGTGGGCCCTTTTAGCTTTCAAATGGATGTATTAGACACCCTATGTACCTTTGAAGATAATTCTAAAAAAGATAGATCAAAACAGATAAGTTGGAGTTAGCTCAGAGGTGAAAAACTTGCTATTTTGGTTCATACACATGTCCAGTTTTTTGCATAATTCTCTGAGCACAGTAGCAATTAGCTTAATTCCTCTTGGGGAAGTCTACTTAACTTAAAGAGATAACTTTCAAGAGTAATATCATCAAAAATAATGAACCACACACTGAGAATGATGTTTAACAAGTGATGGCATCATCCCGATTTTCATGGGCTCCTATAGTAATGAGAATAAGGAGTAGAAAAATGCACATAACTCCAGATTTAAGAATCCAATGGTTATGCAAATTTGTATGCTTATACTAGACAGTATGCTGAATCCAATAAGCATTAAATCACGGAATTTAAGTAAGTACACACTGAGAAACAGCTCTGACAAGATGAGTAAAAAAGTTAGGTACCTGACAGAGAAGTGAAAATGAACAAACAGGGTTGACTTCAACTGCACATAACTGAAGATTGAAACACCCGAATGAAATGAAATTTGGTGCGCATATACTAGATGTATACAGCTAACATTACCAAGTCAAATCACTAAAAATTATGCACCAAGCTTAGAGAAACCATCTATGCACTCTGACTGAGAAAACTGAGAGATATGGCAGTGAGTAGTACACTTCACAAGCACATGGAAATATGAACTCAAATGATCATGAAAATGAAAGTATATTGATTGTACAATACAATGAACGTATTGATACATATGTGTGCCTTGGAATCACACCTTGATATGGCATAAAGCTCAGCTCTTGGAGTTCTTCACATAACGACAACTAAGACTACCATGTATTTATAGTTGATCTTGGGAGGCTAACTCCCCTCAATCACTCTCCAATCAATTAGTATTTGATTTGATTCTCTATCCACCACAAATCACGAATTCGTGGCTCCTCTTTCCCTTTTTGATCAAGTGGACTCAAACACTTAAGATACTTTCACTTTTACATTAAGTAAAGTCTTCAAAAGTTACAAGAGGTGGTTCACAAGTGAACTTTACATTCTCTTCATTTTAAGGCTTCTTCTATGAATTTGTGGGACTCAAGCCAATACTTAGGCTTGTCATAGAGTTGCACCAACACAATATACCCCTAACCTTTGTAGAGTTTTTAGGGTTCTATGTTTGGAGTGATGTTGTTGTAGTGGACCTACATGTGCTATTTGCAACCACTTTGCATGTCATCTTCATCTAAACAAGAAGCTAGTATGCCTTGATTGGTGTGCTTATACACACTGCCTGCTAGTATGTGGTATTTTTGTGATCTCTCCACTTCTTTATCTCTGGCTCTCAATACAAGATGTTTAGGTCCAAAGGTGAGAATAGGCACTATGGTTTTGGCCCATTCAGGCACTACTTCTAGATTGAACAAGTAAGCATGAAGAAGGTCATCTGATACTCCTTGAGGAGACTCTCCTGAAGTTATTCTAGAAAGGTGATCCACCCTAAGGTGATTCCTACCTTTCCTAACCACAAATCCAAAGTCATATTCCATTAGTAAGAGAAACCATCTTACTAATCTAGTTGTATTGCATTGTTTGTTCACTAGATATAGCAATGCTTGATGATCTGTTAAACATTTAAACTTATTTGCAAGAAAATAATTTCTAAACTTTTTAGCCGCATATACCATGCCTAATCCTTCTCTTTTAGTAGTTGTATAATTTCGTTCAGCCGCATTCAATTGTCTATTGGCATAAGCAATGGGAAGATCCATGTTACCTTCACCAGGTGGTTGTGCTAACACACACTTAATAGCATAATTGGATGCATCCACATGGACATGGAATGGCTTGTTCCAATCCAGTGTAGTCAGGATTGGTGTTGAACATAATCATCTCTTACGCTTATTAGAGGAGTTTTCACATTCTTTTGTCCATTCAAAGTTGGTCAACATGCAGTAGAGAGGCTTTGCAATGATTGCGTACATGTGAATGAAGTGTTGATAATAGTTGCATTGCCCCATGAAAGCTTGTATCTCCTTGAATTTCTTTGGCCTAGGTAGCTCTCCAATTGCTCTTTCTCCTCATCCATGGATATCCCATTCTTTGACACTATGTGTCCTAGAATCATGCCTTGCCTCACCATAAAAACACAATTTTTTGGGTTCAAGCAAACCTAATATTCTCTATATTTGTCAAAGATTTGTCTGAGCTCAAGTATATGTGTTTTTCTAATGTTCAAATCACTCTATAGTTCATCAACACAGATTAATAAAGTAAGTCTATGATCTAGGGGTCCGACCGTTTTAGATGGATTTAAAAAAGGACACCATTTGGTCATCCTTCTGTATGACCAAAGATCTCAAGTTTGGACTTACTAGGAGTTTTTGTGCTCTTGTGGACAAGTGATCCACTTAGCTTAGTGGTTAAGTCTCAAGGATGTGAAGGAGGACGTCTTGGGTTCAATCCCCATGGGGGACATGGGGAGATTATTTTTCCCATAGAGATCTAGAGCCTTCTGAAAGTGTCCACTTGAGTTAACATGAGTTAAGTGGGACACTTGGCACACATGGAGTTACATGGCTGACACATGGATGGTTAGTATCCACTTGCCCAAGAAGGCAGTCCCCTAGAGAGAGCTATATATAGAGGCATTTGGTTGGGAGGAGAGGCATCTCACTAGCACGTGGTGGTCGTAATCTTGCATTGGTATCAGAGCTGAAGGTTGAGCTTCCGTGGAGACCTAGGGCCCATTGTCATCTCTAAGTCTCATGAAACGCTTGTTAAGATTTCACTAGCACGGCTGATACATGGATGGTTAGTATCCACTTGCCACAGAAGGTAGTTCCCTAGAGAGATCTATATATAGAGGCATTTGGTTGGGAGGAGAGGCATCTCACTAGCAGGTGGTGGTCGTAATCTTGCATTATAATAAAGTAATTCTATGATCTAGGGGTCCAGCCATTTCAGATGGATTTGAAATGAGACACGGTTTGGTCATAGACTTACTTTATTACAATAGACTTCCAAATTTTTACGCAAGAATACTTTAAACACATAATACATCAACCTTTGGAAGGTACTTGGCACATTGGTGAGCCCAAATGGCATTAATCAAAAAGCAAATATGCCCCATTCTATGGCAAAATCCATCTTATGCTGATCTTCTAGAGCAATGGCCACTTGATTGTAGCCAAAGAATCCATCAAGGAAGCTATAAACATCCTTGTCTGCCACTCTTTCTAATAGATGATGGAGAGTGTTAATCTCCAAAAGAATAAGCTATTCTTTAAGTTAGAGCACCTCTATATCAAGAATAACTAAAAACCTTTACCAATTTGGAGGATCAATGCTCAATTATTAAAATCTTGAACAAATTGTGAAGAAGATGACTACACAAAAAGTCGTCTGCACATAACTCACTCGTTGAGTTATCAAATGTGTAAATTTTTTTATAAAACTTTGTATAAGATGTCAACTATAGTTTTTGCACCTCCTCCAAGTTAAAACATTCCAAAAGACTCAGTAGATCTTGAGAAATGATCTCAACAAGTTACCTATGTCTAAACTGTAATTCTTTACAGTCGACTTTGTCACTCGCAACTTCTAAAGCTTGGTTCTCTCAAACTAGAACCCCGTTTAAGAAAATGCTTTTAGCCATAGATGCCTTACCTTCCAACTTAGATTTTGACTCCTCATTTGTGCAAAACCTTACACTGTGCACTGAGAACTAATAAGTTCTTTGACCATTGAGATTGTGCTTATTTCAGAAGACACTCAACACTTTCTTACATATGTATGATCCTACACATAATTCGCACAGCCTTTTTACAATTAGGCTCTCAAAATTTAACCATAGACTCATTAACTATGTAAATAGACACCTACAAAAGGATTCTTGAAATGATCAAGCACAGAGGGAGAACACGTAGAAATATAGGGTGCAACTTTTCTTCATTACTGAGAGGTTTTACATCTGGATGAGAAAGTAATCTATCTCACTTCTAAAGTGTCTAATGACATCTAATTCTTCTGGATTCTTGTTCTCTCATACTCTCTCATATTTGCCCCAACATTTTTACTTGTATATATGGGAAAATATGTACAAGCTCATAACTAAACAAAAGGTATAAGTGAGCTAACTTGTTGAAGCTGAAAGTCAAGGAAAAAGCACAAGAGCACATCAAAGAGGTGGATACACAAGAAGAAGGAGCAAGTAGGGAGCTCCAAGAAGTGTATGTCAAATATTCAGAAGAAATCCCTATAAAAATGTTGGTGTAGACCAATCACCAATTGAAGTCTTGAAGAAAAAGGATGGAGATAAGATTAATTCTTGAAGCATAGAAGGTGATTACATTCACAGGTTGAAAGACATGTACACATATGTACATTAGTGAAGACATAGATCACTTACACTTTTGATTAGTCATAAGCTTGTACATATTTGCCTATAAATACTTTGGAAAAATGTCGGGGCAATAGAGGAGACAATAAGAGAGTATGAGAATAGTGCATTTGAAAGTTGTAAGACTCATTAGAGTTCATAGGAATGAGAAGAAGTCTCTCTCATAACTCAGTTGTAATTTTCTGAGGAATAGAAGAAAATTTGCACTTGAAGTTTTCATGTCTTCTCCTTCTGTGGTAGATCTTTTGTGGAATGCTTTTGTATAAATCTAAGTCTAGAGTTGGTCGACTTCTGTACAAAGTTTTAGCTTCCAATTGTAATCAGGCTAAGAGAATTGTGTGTAGGAACATTTGCATGTGAAGAAGTATTCACTTGTTCCTGAAACAGGCACAAACTTTGATCTTAATGTTTTGGTCAGTTCTCCTTCCACAGTTTAAAGTTTTGAGCAAGTAAGCATTCAATCTTTAAGTTGAGAGATAAGCTACTCATGGCTAAAAGCATTTGTTTAAACGGGTTCTATATTGAGAGAACTATGTGTTAAAAGTTAGGGGTGTCCAAATCGACTTCTCAGAAGTGCAGATTTAGACATAGGTAACTTGCTAAGTAGATTTCTCAAGATTTATTGAATCTTTTGGAGTGATTTGACTTGGAGGAGGTGCGCAATCTTTAGACGACACCTTGTGCAAAGTTTCATAAAAAACTTTACACATTTACTCAGTCAATGAGAAAGATATATGCAACAAACTTTCTAAGTAATCTCCTTCTTCACAGTTTGTTCAAGAATTTGATATTTGGTCATTGATCCTTTAAATTGGTGAAGATTTTGACTTACTCTTGATATAGAGGTGCTCTAATTTCAAGAGTAGGTTGTTCTTTTGGAGATTAACACTCTCCATCAGTGGTATCAAAGCAGGAAACATCAAATTTGAGAAAAGGAGGATCCCGACTGCTGTAGTTCCAAAGAATTCAACATCTGAAGGATTAAAAGATGAAAGCTTGAAGGCAAAGCTTGAGGAGGAGATCATACGACATCAAGAAGGACGAAAGGAGTGTCATTCGAAGTGAAGGTAACCTTATACTTTATAAAGATTGAAGAATTCAGTACACAGGTAAAGGAAGGATGGGAGATTCTCTTCAGATAGAGAAATTGGATAGAGAAAACTATTCTGCATGGTCAATGAGGATGGAAACTCATTTAATGAGCAAAGATTTGATAGCCTACATTACAGGAGAAGAAGAAAAGCCACAATTCAGAGATTCTAGTTTTCAAACTAGAGAGGAGTTGTCAGATTGGAAGAATTGGATGAAAAGAGATGCTCAAGCTAGGAGTATCATTTATATGGCAGTCAATGATTACTTGCTACCTCACATTAGAGGTCTTGAAAGTGCAAGTGAAATATGGAATGCTTTGGAAGAGCATTTCCAAAACACTACAAAGTCAAGAAAGGTATCCTTATGGGCAGAGTTTACTACTTTCAAGAAGAAGGCTTCACAATCAATATCTAATTATGTGACAAAGATGAAGGACATTGCAGATGCATTAGGAGCAGTGGATGAAGATATTGAAGAAGGTAAATTGGTAAGGCAAATTCTCACAGGACTAAGAGGTGATGAGAAGTGGAAGCCTTTTATTTTATCTACAGAACTTTCATTGGATCATTACACTCATGATTTGAATCAATTGTTAGGACATATGCTAACTTTTGAGAATGATGTCAAAGGAGATGTTGACAAGAGTGCAGGTCATGCAATGTACTCTAAAGATAAGAAGAAAGCTAACAAAGGAAAGCAACAAGCAAATGAAGAAGAAGGCACAACTAGTCAAGCCAACTTCCTAAGAGGAAGAGGAGGTGGCAAAGGTAGAGGAAGAGGCAGGAGTAACAAAGATGGAGCCAAAGCTTGCTGGATTTGTGGTAAGACAAATCATTTAGTCAATGTTTGTTGGCATAACACGCAGAGTAATGGTGGATACAATCAGAACTATAATTCAAGAGGAAGAGGTGGCAGAAATCAAAGAGGTAATTTCAGAGGTAGAGGTAGTAGGGGTTACTTTGGAAGAAATGCAGGTAGAGGTTTTCAAAGTCAGCAATATAACAATACCTACTACAATTATGCTTCAGATCAGAAGGAAGATTCAACATTGATAATGAATGCAACTTGTGAAAGGCAGAGTGAAGATCAAAGAGTCTTCTACATTGATTCAAGGTGTAGCAATCACCTGAGTGGTAACATAGCCTTGATGACTGATTTGGAGAATAAGGTATCTAATCATGTTGTTCAAACAGGTGACAATACAAAGCACAATGTGAAGTCAATTGGATCAGTAAAGGCCAAGGATGGTAGCACCTTATTGAGTAAGGTCTTGTATGTTCCTACAATTCCTAAGAATTTGATAAGTGTAGGACAAATTGTGGAGAAAGGTTATGAAGTGAGGTTCACTACTGAAGGAGTGTTTGTGGAAGACCCTAGCAATGGATATAAACGAATTGTTTCAGGGAAGAAAGAAGGAAGATTGTTCACATTGAAGATTCAAGGTAATGTTGGTCATGCCTTGTTCACTTATGGAGGACATAAGATCTCTGAGTTAGATCTTTGGCACAAGAGGCTTGGACATTTCAATGAAAGAGGTATTAAAGACATGATTTATAATGGTTCAGTGCTTGGATTGCCTAATGTTGTAGGTCAACATATGACATACAGATGTGAGGCATGTCAATTAGGTAAGGCTCATAAGCAATCCTATTCTAAGCATGGATTTATGTATTCAGAGAAACTTGAGTTGGTACACACAGATGTGTGGGGACCATCAAAGGATTTCAATATCAATGGTTCAAGGTATTATGTGATTTATGTTGATGATGCTACCAGATGGATCACTATCCATGTGATCAAAGATAAGTCAGAAGTTTTCAATACATTCAAACATTATCATATGTATGCAGAGAGAATTACAGGACATAAATTGAAGAGACTAAGGTCAGATGGAGGGGGAGAGTATTTCTCTAATGAGTTCAGTGATTACTTGTGGAATGCAGGTATAAAAAGGGAGGTTACTTGCAGGTACTCTCCTCAACAAAATGGTGTTGCAGAAAGGAGGAATAGGACTCTTGTTGAGTTTGCAAGATCCATGATGAAGGAGAAAAATTGCCCAAATTATTTGTGGGCTGAGGCTGTAAATACAGCTACTTATTTGGTCAATAGGCTACCATGTAAAGCCTTGCAGGGTATGACACCATATGAGGCATGGTGGGGTAAGAGACCTACATTAGACCATTGCAAAGTATTTGGATGTTTGGCCTATGCATATGTGCCATCACAATTAAGGCACAAATTGGAACCTAAAGCTGAAAAATATGTGTTTATTGGTTATGATGATAAGCAGATGGGATACAGGTTGTGGAATCCATCCACAAAACATTTTCTTGTATCAAAAGATGTTACATTTGATGAGCAAGGTACTTGGTATGCAGGTACTATTAATATTAATACAGATGATGAAGAAATTGTGAGTCAAAGGAAAGGTAAATCAAAAGTTCAGATATTTGATGAACAAGAGAATAATGAAGTGCAGGTTGAAGTGGAAGAGACACCAAGATTTGATCCTGAATTTGAGGAACCAGAAACCTCAAGAAGTGGAGAACTTAGGAGGTCCACAAGGCACAAATGGCAGCCTACAAGGTATAGCTATGATACTTCATTCTTGACTACTAAGGATTATGCATATATGATTAAAGCAGATGAAGAACCTTCTACATATGAAGAGGCAAAAGGTAAAGAAATTTGGGAAAAAGCTATGCAGGAAGAATATGATGCATTGATGGAGAATCAAACATGGGATTTGGTTCCAAAACCAAATAGCCAAAAGATCATTGGATGTCAGTGGGTTTATAAGACAAAAAGATTTGCATATGGAAGTGTGTCTAGGTACAAAGCTAGACTTGTTGTGAAAGGGTTTGCTCAGACATATGGTATTGACTATGATGAGACTTATAGTCGAGTGGCCAAGATGACAACCATCAGAACACTCATAGCAATTCCTGCATGCAAAGGTTGGAAATTGTGTCAATTAGATGTGAAGAATGCTTTTTTGAATGGTTATATTTCAGATGATGTTTTCATGGAGCAACCTCAAGGATTCAGAGATGGAAGATATCCAGATTATGTGTGTAAGCTCAAGAGAGCTTTATATGGCTTGAAGCAGGCCCCAAGGGCATGGAACTATAGGCTTGTAAAGTTCTTAAAGGAACTTGGATTTCAAGTATCTAAAGCAGATAGTAGCTTGCTTGTCAAAGCAAGTGATGATGGATTCATTTACATATGTATATATGTTGATGATATAATTCTTACAGGTACAGATGAGAAAGGCATACAAAGCCTAAAGAAGCAAATGGAGAAAGAATTCAAAATCAGTGATTTGGGAGATTTTTCATACTTCTTGGGCATGGAGATTTCATACACTCAACATGGAGTGTATGTGACTCAAGAAAGGTACTTAAAGAATTTGTTAACCAAGTTTAAAATGAATGATTGGAGAGTAGCACCTACTCCAATGGAGGTGAATCACAAATTGAGCAGATTTGGAGGTGAAGAGTTCAAGGACATGAAACAATATCAGAGTTTGGTTGGTAGTCTTATCTATGCTACATTAACTAGGCCTGATTTATCATATGCAGTTGGGGTGTTGTCTCAATTTATGCATTGTCCTAGAAAAGAACATTGGATTGCAGGTCAAAGAGTGTTGAGGTACATTAAGGGTACACTCAAAGAGGGTTTGTATTATGGTTTCACATCAGATACAAATATCAAAATATATAGTGATGCAGATTGGGCAGGTAATCCAGATGACAGAAGGTCAACCTATGGATACATGTGTTATGTGGGAGATAAGTTAATCTCTTGGAGCTCAAAGAAGCAACATACAGTTGCTTTGTCATCTACAGAAGCAGAGTACAAAGGCATGGTTGAAGCTGCAAAAGAAGTGATATGGCTTAAGACTCTCATGAAGAGTTTTGACACTATACAGAGTATACCTATCATTTATGGAGATAACATGAGTTCATTATATCTAGCTGCTAATCCTGATTTTCATGCTAGGACCAAACACATTGAGATACAATATCACTTTCTAAGAGAGAAGGTGATGGATAAAGAGATTGAAGTTATACATACTTCAACAAAAGATCAGATAGCAGATATGCTTACAAAGAGCTTGGATGGACCAAAGTTACAGAAGTTTAAAGACATGGCAGGCATAAAGAAGATAAGAGAAACCTCCATTGATGATTGAGGGGGAGTTGTTGGTGCAGAACAATCACCAATTGAAGTCTTGAAGACAAAGGATGGAGATAAGATTAATTCTTGAAGCATAGAAGGTGGTTACATTCACAGGTTGAAAGACATGTACACATATGTACATTAGTGAAGACATAGATCACTTACACTTTTGATTAGTCATAAGCTTGTACATATTTGCCTATTATACTTTGGAAAAATGTCGGGGCAATAGAGGAGACAATAAGAGAGTATGATAATAGTGCATTTGAAAGTTGTAAGACTCATTAGAGTTCATAGGAATGAGAAGAAGTCTCTCTCATAACTCAGTTGTAATTTTCTGAGGAATAGAAGAAAATTTGCACCCGAAGTTTTCGTGTCTTCTACTTCTGTGGTAGATCTTTTGTGGAATGCTTTTGTACAAATTTAATTCTAGAGTTGTTCGACTTCTTTACAAAGTTTTAGCTTCCAATTGTAATCAAGCTAAGAGAATTGTGTGTAGGAACATTTGCATGTGAAGAAGTATTCACCTGTTCCTGAAACAGGTGCAAACTTCGATCTTAATGTTTTGGTCAGTTCTCCTTCCACAGTTTAAAGTTTTGAGCAAGTAAGCATTCAATCTTTAAGTTGAGAGATAAGCTACTCATGGCTAAAAGCATTTGTTTAAACGGGTTCTATATTGAGAGAACTATGTGTTAAAAGTTAGGGGTGTCCAAATCGACTTCTCAGAAGTGTAGATTTAGACATAGGTAACTTGCTAAGTAGATTTCTCAAGATTTATTGAATCTTTTGGAGTGATTTGACTTGGAAGAGGTGCGCAATCTTTAGATGACACCTTGTGCAAAGTTTCATAAAAAACTTTACACATTTACTCAGTCAATCAGAAAGATATATGCAGCAGACTTTCTGAGTAATCTCCTTCTTCACAGTTTGTTCAAGAACTTGATATTTGGTCATTGATCCTTTAAATTGGTGAAGATTTTGACTTACTCTTGATATAGAGGTGCTCTAATTTCAAGAGTAGGTTGTTCTTTTGGAGATTAACACTCTCCATCAAAAAATAGTGATTGTCATCACTAAAAACCATTGTAAATACCATTTTCTATTTTTATAACTCCTTGTTCAAGCCGAGGAGTCCTCAAACTTGAGGAATATTAGAAGTATCATCCTACCAATTTTCATAATTTTTAGACTTCGTTTGAGCCCTCAAATAAGCCCTGGAACCTAATTTTTAACTAGGTCGGACACTAGGTCTAGACAGGGCCAAAACTACTCAAAAAACTATAAAAAGATCTAGAGAGCTCATTTTTGAGGTTAGCTTGTTAGAGAATAGAGCTTTTGTAAAATAACTCTTTTGCAATCGAAGCTTTCCATTGTTCCTCTCTTTGATCTTACCTTGTGTGTGTGTATATATGTGTGTGCATGCTTGTGTGCTTTCACTCACGCACTTGTGCCTTCACTTGCTCGTGGTCTTCATACCGGTCCTCACGTCTCCGTAGATTGACAAGTAAAGGAGGTGGTGCTTATGCTTGAGCTACACCAAATTTTGGCACCGTTGTCGGGGAGAGAGCTTCGAGGACGAGCATTGTGATGATAAGATCGTAGATTTGCAACGTTGGAAGGTAAAAAAACTGTCATTTCAATTCTTTTTCTGTTTTTCCTCTTCACCTTCATCATCATCACCATCTCCACCTTCTTCCATCTTCTTCTTCATAGAAATTTCTTGTTTTTTAGTGCATTTTCACCATTTTCACACCATTTTTCATGCATTATTGTGTGGGAAGGAGTTAGGAAGTGCAAGGGAGAGAAAGCGCCGATGTTTTTCATGATTTTCTGCTCATAAGGAGCTCACCATTGCTCGGTGCTCAGAAATTCGAAGTTCCCGCCAAAAAACATGATTTTGTGAAAAATTCAAATTTTTTTGAAAATCACGGTTTTCTATTTCCCGCCTAAAAGCTTGTGGAAAAGAACATGATTCTGGGGTCATTCTCAGAATCGCGATTCTCTGGTTGTGCTCAAAATCGTGATTCTCACAAATCACGATTTTCAGCCAAAAACACGATTTTGTGAAAACACGATTCTCTGTTGGCAATCGCGATTTTCAAAAACACAATTCTCATCAAAAATTGCGATTTTCATGTCAACAACACGGTTCTGAGAAAACACGATTTTCAGTGGGCTCAAAATCGCAATTTTCACAAATCATGATTTTCAGCCAAAAAACACGATTTTCTCAAAACACGATTCTCTAAGGTACAAAATCGCAATTTTCAAAACAGGATTCTCTCTCAAAATCGCATTTCTTGGAGATTGCTCAGAATCACGATTCTCTTGACTTCACAGCATTGCGATTCTCTTGACTTCACAGCATCGCGATTCTCTTGACTTCACAGCATCGCGATTCTCTTGATTTCACAGCATCGCGATTCTCTTGGTTTCACGGCATCGCGATTCTCTTGATTTCATAGCATCGCGATTCTCTTGATTTCACAGCATCGCGATTCTCTTGGTTTCATAGCATCACGATTCTCTTGATTTCACAGCATCGCGATTCTCTTGGTTTCACAGCATCGCGGTTCTCTTGATTTCATAGCATCGCGATTCTCTTGATTTCACAGCATCGCGATTCTCTTGATTTCACAACATCGCGATTCTCTTGATTTCACAGCATCACGATTCTCATGATTTCACAAAATCGTGATTTTCACACAAAACCATGATTTTTTCCAAAAGGTCCTGTTTGGTTGTTTTGACCCCCAGGAGCCTGATTTAACATAACTTTTTCATCCAAGGTCCATTTTTTGAGCTCTATAGCTCGTTGGAAAGCTCGTTTCGAATCCTACATGGTTTAGGGTTTGAAGTTGACCCTCAGGTGGGACTAGGGAACCAAGGGGACTCTAAAGGATTTTGAACCATACGAAGGAGAAATTTTGGACTCTTAACCAAAGGTTATGAACCTGAGATCTGGTAGACACCTAGGCAAGGATAGACAAAGCATTAGATCTTCTCAATCTAGTGTTAACCATACAGCTAAGTCTTGGGCACAACAACTAAGTGGTTGTCCTTACATACTAAACTCCGACACAAGTGACTCAAAAATATCTTTTAGCATGGGGAAACATGTAGGTGGCTCAGGAACTGCCCATCTACAAACACCAGAAGGTCCCTATAAGACAATTGGAATATATTCGGACCAACCGATTAGGTGCTCGCATCTATGAGGATGGCCTGAGGTGATCAGTGGTCCAACTCAATAATCCAGATCAACCCTTTGGACTCAAACACCCAGGAGTCAAGTTTGAAGAGGGTTCATACATTGATAAGGAAGGAACCATGTATGTGGTCACCAACCAACCAGATAGGATTGATGAGTTTGGAAATATCATTTCCGAGAATGAGATAGGAGACATAGAACAAGGAAATGTAGGACAAGCACCCCAAACTCCTAGAGGTAAGTCAGTTTTGACCAGAGTGATCACTTCCGATTGGATTCCTCAAGACAACAAAAGCATAGAACTATTCTTGAATAGAGAAACAGAGGAAGCCTTTTGGAGATTCAAGCCAGATCAACCTAGCCAATTGGGCATAGTCATCATCTACGAGTTCAAGGATCCAGAAATATCAGGCAAAGTTTTCTACCTGGAGAACACATCAGAGAAAATATTTTTGGTAACAGAACATGATAGACATGCATATACTTGGAAGAGTGAATTGATCTTTCCTCCACCACGATCCAATGTGTCCCATGGCCTCCAAGGAGTAGGATCATCCCAAGCTCATGAAGCCCAGAAAGAAAGAACTAGAGAGAGACCTCAGGTAAGTTTTGCACACACTGTGGGTAGAAATAGATCAGGATTTGAAAATGAAAGACCTGAAAGAGAGAGACATCAAGCACATAGGCAACAAAGAGATGAACATGATTTTCCATTGCCTAGACCCCGAGAGCACACAAGAACCCTTAGACCCACTCAAGTGATCAAGGCAATGAAGAATTATTTTGACGGGACAGGAGATCCTTATGATCATGTGGCCGAGTTCAAACAAATGTTAAGAGCTGAACAAGTTGAGGATTTGTTCACTTAATATGAGACATTTGGTTTGACTCTTAAGGGCACTGCCTTAGCTTGGTTTCAACCATTGAGTAGTCGCAACTATCACGATATAGGTCAACTGCTAGACGAATTCATTGTAGAATTTTCGAAGAGTGGTATCAGGCATAACACGTCATCTTTGATCCACAGCATCAAGCAGACAACCCAAGAAAGAGTGCGGCTAGCAGGTAGAAGGCTCAGATAGTATCTAGAGAGATGCCCTGCTCTAGAGTTACCCACACCAACGAAACAAGTGGCTTTGTTTTTAGATGGCTTACTAAACACCAAGTTAAGATCATATGTGTACTTGAAAGAGCCTAGATCCATAGAAGAGTGTGTGCAAATGTGCATTGACATAGAAGACAATCTGGGTGAGGAGTTAGGACTATCCAAACTCTATCAAGACTCTAACAGTTCTACTAGTCATACCTCCAGAGCCTCCACTCAGCTGGATGAGATAGCAGAGCATGTTGCCAAGAAGCTAGGAGTTCAAAATAAACAAATGCCAAGAGTCACGTCATTGAACCAGTATTATACTTGTGGAGGTGATCATATGGCTAATGTATGCCCATTGCACAACTAGAACATGAGAGAAAGGAGTGCTCCATATTGCACTATTGAGAGAAAATACACGAACCACACGGCTCAAGATTGTCCATATAATAGACAGGCTGTTAGACAGAATTATCAGCAACCTTACCAACAGGGTAGGTATCAGAACCGATACCAACATCCATATTATCGACCACAACAACAATATCAGGAACCATATAGGCCACAACCTGTTCTAGGAAACCAACCACCAGCGCCTACCAATGTAATTCCAGTTAAGTATGTAGTGGTAGAAGAGAACCTTAGTGCCAATGACCCCACTGATCTCAGAGAATGACTCTCATGCTCATAGTTCAGACTACTCCCATGAAGGTAGTCCACATGCTTATTACACAGAGTCACCTGAACATGGTGAGATTTACCTATATCCATATGAGGCACCACCTATGGAACAAAATTGGCAGCTTGAATACTCCAATGTCATGTACACAAATGCTAATCCTAGGCCCCAATTGAGACAAGTAAGACCACAAGCCCCTAAAGGACCATGTTTCAAATATTAGAGCGACGATTTCATTCATGAATGTCCCCACCCATCAACTCCAGGACAAGGACAGGCTATCACAATACAAGCCTTTTGTCCTGAATGTGGCAAAGACCATCTCCCCAGAGATTGTCCAAGAAACCCCTCCAGTGCACCCAAGATTACACCCATTAATGTGGTAGGCTTAGTGGTGGATTCAAGTTCGAGTAGCAGTAATGTGGCTCCTATACAAGTTGTCACTAGAGCACACACCTTAAAACAGACCAGCAGAGAAATCGGAGTCGAGTGAACCGGGAGAACCTAGTCAGAGGAAAACAAGAACATGGAAGGATACTAGAGAGAAGACAAATCGCAAGTGGAATAAAAAGTTATCAAAACTAAAAGAAAGCTTGAAAGAAGCAAAAATAAAAATAGATGACATTGCAACTCAAAGCCCCTTCCATGTCGAAACTCCATCCACACCACCTCATCCCACCCCACCACCCATTGTAAATAGACCGCAACCAGGGTCTGTTCTTGCAGATCCAACCCCAGAAGGCTTGGACATGATGTTCAAGGCCTACCAGGCTCGACCTCAAGAAGAGCCAACAACTGCAAACCTAGACAAGAGTTACCCTGGAGCGGATTTAGAGACTGAACAGATGAAAATTTGCATGAAAATGGTAGAACAAGCTCAAGCTATACTAGAGACTAGTCAAAAGTTCAATCAGACAAACTCTATCAAACCGGATTTGCATTTCTAGGGCTTACTAGAAAGATTAGAGCAATTGATAAACAAACCACAAGTTTCTTTACCTCCACGGGCTCAACCAGTTATTGAAAGAGGAAGCTCACCACCAATGGGAGCTTATGTTCCTAATTCCACAGATGTCGCAATACCTCCTTCAATTCAACAGTACTCTCAAGAGTTCTTGCGGGAAATACAAGAAGAGAAATGGGCCAAGGAGAAGGGTAATTCCCCTCCTATTCCTGAGATTCATGATCTTAATGATCAATTTCCCCAAGACATTCCATCCATTTACGGAGATCAAGTGAAGCAACAAGGAGACAAAAGGTTAGATTTTGAATCTAATACCTTAGAAGAACTACCTCAACTTCCAGGCCCATGGGAAAATCTGAATCTCTTCATATCAGAGCTCCCACAATACTAGTCAAACATGAAGACTCAGTGGTCCCAAGGAACATTGATGTCATGAAGGACACTAAGGTTCAATGTCATGTCACTATAGAAGAGCTGCTCAAAGCAAAACCTGAGCTATGGAATCATGTCAAGGATCAAGTTCCAGAACTTGATTCCAAAATGACAAAATCAGGCTCTAAGCAGAAAGTTCTAGAGATACCTCTCGATAAAATAGGAGACATGTGTGAGGGTTAAGAAGGTAATACTTATCTTCCAATCACCTATCAAGGATACACAACCAAAGCAATCATAGATTCAGGTGTTGGTGTTGCTATTGCAACCACCTCCTTGTGGGAGCAATGAGGCAAACCCACATTAAGACCAACTAGAATGAAGCTTCCAATGGCTGACGCTCATTTTGAAAGACCTCTAGGATTGTTAGAAGGAATAATTCTAACCACTTGTGGTGTAGAGTTTGAGCACACATTTTCTATATGTGACTTTGAGAGAAATAATGTTTATGAGATGATCCCAGGAAGACCCGTCCTATGACAATTGCAAATAGTATAGGATTGGGGAACCAACTTCTTGTACTTACAAAACTTAGGGGTCACCACCAAGGTCAATTTGAAGGATTACTCCTTTAGAGATGTACCACCCCTATAGTGGAATCCTATCCACAAAGCGAAAGAAGATTCCATCTATGTGCATTTTGAAAGTTCACGTGATCCATCATGGTTGCATGAGGATACTCATTTGTGGATGTGCAAGGTCACAGAGAAAGAGGAACAACGTTTAAAGGCAAGAGAAGAAGGAACTTTGCCAGGAGATAGACCAGTTAGAGACCCAGCCTACACCCTGATGATCTTTTTAGATGAGGAATTTGAGCCTCATGGCTGGCCAAAAATCTTAGCCACCATGGACATTGCTGTCAATGAGGAACAGTGGACACCTCATTGTGATGAGGAGGGTTATGATATCTTAGTGTTCATGTGTCAGCCCTTGCTAGAAGAATGTGACCCTAATGATGTCATAGAAGAGGAAGAAGACGACGATGATCTAGAGTCCATTGTGATGGATAGTTGCTTTATCTCAGAGCAGCACTATCTAGAAGATGTAGGAGTGCTTAACCAGAAAGAAGAAGAACCTCTCACAAGCATTAAAACGCTAAATTCAAAGGATGGGAGTGAGAGTAGTCAGAAGAAAAAGAAAAGAAAAGCAGTGAAACAAGAAGAGGAGGAATCATTGTTTGAAGTACCAAAAAATTTCAAGAAATATGAAGTTGAAGACCGAAAAATTTTGGTACGAATGCCTAAGAGAGAGGTCACCATAGGAGAATCATATGATAAAAAAGAAAAGACCAAGAAGATTGTAGTGACCATTGAAGAGAACGAAGAGAGATGCACATATATAGGAGATGACCTAAGTGCAAGAGAGGAAATGGAGCTTGTAGCTCTATTAAGAGAATATAGGGATGTGTTTGTGTGGCACTATAGAGACTTGAAGGGGGTAGATCCAAGAATTTTCTCTCATACTATCCCCATGACTGCTGATGCCAAGCCCACCAAACAGAAGCCCTACACATATAATGATACATATGCAGCCAAAATAAAAGAAGAAATTGATAGGCTGATTGAAGTTGGATTCATCTATGAGATTGAGCATACTGAATGGGTGTCCCCCATTGTAGTGGTGCCCAAGAAGAACGGGAAGTTACAAGTGTGTATTAACCTTAAAAAAGGTAATGCCGCTATGATTAGAGATAGTTATCTGCTTCCAATCATAGAACACCTATTGGAGCGTGTTGCAAGCAAGGAAGTTTATAGCTTTCTTGATGGATTTTCAGGTTACAACCAAGTAGCCATTGCCCCAGAAGATCAACACAAAACGGCTTTTGCCACAGAGTGGGGAATCTTTGCATTTTGTGTGATGCACATTCCAAAGGCTCACGTGTCATGTCTTCAAAGAGTTCTTGCGAAAGAGCTTAGAAGTATGTGTGGATGATTTATGTGCTCATTCCCAAGTAATAAAATACCACATCCTTGAGCTCAGACAAATCTTCAATAAGTGTAGAGAATATCGAGTGTGTCTGAACCCAAAGAAGTGTGTATTCATGGTACAACAAGGTAAAATTTTAGGTCAGATTGTTTCTAATAATAGAATCTCAACATATGAAGACAAGGTAAGAGCCAAAGCGGAGTTGCCAAGGCCAAGGAATGTTAAAGAGGTACAAGCCTTTATGGGCCATTGTGGATATTACCGTAGATTTATCCACATGTATGTGATCCTAGCTAAACCTCTTTATGGCTTATTGACAAATTTTGAGTGGAACGACGAATGCGAGAACTCCTTCCAAGAGCTAAAAAGATGTTTCTGCACAACACCAATACTAACCACTCCGGATTGGAATAAACCATTCCATGTCCATGTGGATGCCTCCAATCATGCCATAGGATGTGTGCTACCACAACCCACAGGTGAAGGAAATTTAGATTTACCCATAGCTTATGCTAGTAGACAGCTAACTACAGCTGAATGAAACTATACCACCACTGAGTGAGAGGGCTTAGGCATGGTATATGCTGTGAGGAAATTTAGCCAACTATTTATTGGCCAACAAGTTCAAGTTTTTCACTGATCATCAAGCTTTGCTATATTTGGTCAATAAACCTTGTAATTCTGGACGCTTAGTAAGATGGTTCCTCTTACTAATGGAATATGACTCTCAAGCTATTGTCAGGAAGGGTAGAACCCACCTTAGGGCGGATCACCTTTCTTGCATAAATTCAGGTGAGTCACCATAAGGAGTTCCTAATGAGTTGCTTGATGCTTATCTGTTCAATTTAGAAGTTGTTCCTAAATGGGCAAATAAGTTGGTACCAGTCCTAACCTTCGGCCCTGCAAATAAGAATGTGAAAACATCACAAGAAGAAATTATAAAATCACAAAAATATCACATATTGGGAGGAAGCATGTACAAACAAGATACTGAGGGTGTATTAGCTTGTTGTGTTGAGGACAATGAACATAGTAGTTGGTTGCAACAAGCTCACAAAGGATTGCTAGGAAATCATTATTCTAAACAGCGAACATTACAAAATCTGAAACGTTTAGGAGTGTATTGGCCTAGCTGGACAAAGAAATACATGAGTGGATTAAGAATTGTCCGGTGTGCCAAGAGAGACCCCCAGTGGAGCATGCCACCCTTTATCAAGTGTCGTTAATTCCAAATTGGAGTGCTCCATTGGTAGAATTTATGCGATCAGGAAAATTACCTAAAGAGGCTAGTCTAGCAAGAAGACGAAGCATGGGGCAAGAGGCTCAAGACTATGCCTTAGTAGGAGACAACCTATACCGAAGAGGCAAAGATGGTTACCTAAGACTATGCATTCATGAATGAGACTATTTGAAAGTCTAAGAAACTGCACACAGCACTGTTGCAGGCAGACACTTCGGGCCCGATCGAGTAATTAAGACCATTCTATTCTCAGGACTTTGGTGGCCCACTCTTCATATGGATGCACATACCTATATGAAGAAATGTGACACATGCCAACGTGCACAATATTCAGTTAGAAAAGATGAGATGCCTTTGAGGCCAATGATGGGATGGCGTGCATTTTCGAAGTGGGGCATAGACTTCATAGGTCTTATTAACCCCCCAGCTAGAAACTCCCATGCAGAGTACATTACTATAGCCACAGATTACCTTACCAAGTGGGTATAAGTGAAAGCCACGACAAAGAATGATGCTCAAACAATAGCCAAGTTCTTATTTGAGAATGTGTTCACGAGATATGGATTAGCGATAGAGTTAGTAAGTGATAGAGGTATGCACTTCTTGAATGAAGTCATTGAAAATCTGCTCCAAGAATTCTTGGTGGTACATAAGAAGTCTGCCCCCTATCACCCACAAGCTAATGGACAAGCTGAGAGCACAAACAAGATCCTATGCAATGTCTTGACTAAACTGGTAAATAATAAACGCTCAAATTGGGATAAACAACTTCATCATGCTATTTGGGCTTATCGAGTTGCCTACAAAACTGTACTCAATGCCACCCCATTTCAGATGGTCTTTGGACAAAATGTTGTGCTACCATTAGATTTCTTAAACCCTGCTTTAAAAGTAGCACAAGAGCATGTGTGGAATGGACATGAATTGTCCTCTAGGATCTTCAATCTAGAACGCTTAGGTGAGACGATGCTACACGCGGCGGCAGACATCTATGCTGCAAAGAAAAGACAAAAGGCATACTTTGATGCACACATCAAAGATAAAGGATTGAAAGAGGGAGACCTATTGCTAGTTTATACGCTAAAGCAACATGCCCGTAAGTTGGAAAAAAGAGGATATAGACCCATGATCATTAATAGAATTTCCACTAGCGGTGCAGTTCAGTTGGCCACTCTAGAAGGAGATATCTTGCCAAACTATATTAGTGGATGTAGAGTCAACTTATACCAAGAAACTCTTACACAGGATATGCTTATGAGACTCAACACTACTAAGAAGTGAAAAAAAGAGGAGTTAAGGGTGAGGGAAGAAGCACAGACAGAGGCCAGAGAGTGTATTAGGCGAAATAAGTTAAGGCGACTAGGCCTAGATGTCAACTCAAAAGCCCCAAAATATCACATGGATATGTGCCAAAAATCAAGCATACTTACTTCTCAAGTCATTGACCGACGTCCCTTTGTGACCATAGAAACTGCTCCTCTATCATGGAATGAGGAGTGACAGGAGGACTATCTTCCATCGTGCTCTGTAACAAAAGAACTCAAATAATTAGCATGTGATAATAAAGGTAACATAGAGAATAAACAGAAAAAAAAAACAAACATTAGTATGTACAAGTGTTTTATTCAAGAAGCCTCTAATCTAGAAGAGACTCTTGTACAAGCCATCCCTCTGCCATGCTACCCTCTGGACGTTCTCTCTGTCAAACAAATCCTTTTAATGTCTTCATAAAGCACTCTAAGAAGAACATCCATCCACTATGGACATTTCCTGCTATTGCAACTTCATCTACCACATGAACCAGTAAATGAAGTTGACTAGTGAGAATGCTTGTGGGAAAGTATTTCTCTACCATACAAACAGCCTCGATAGCATTGAGTTTCGCACTCTCTATGGTATCTTTATTTATCTCTTTAGAAGAGATCCACCGTACTAAAGAACTAATTTTATAAATGGTTCTTCGTACATCCTCGAAAGACAATCTTTTACGGCTAGAGGGAGCACAAACTATAAAAACTTGTGCCAATCATGAGACTTGAGCCCTTCAAGATTGTCCTTTCATGTGAAATCAATTTTAGACACCTCATGCATCCAGTAGATGTCCGAAATTCTTCACTTGTTGCTCTTCCATCCTACAAAGCACCCAAGGAGCTCTTGGTAACGATACTGTTCCGTTGGGCTTAGTAATTTCCCACAAATCTCGCACATGACCTCGCTCTTCTAAGTCCTCCCTTTGTGCTTTGATTTCTTTCTTTCTGATCAAAGTTTTCCAAAGAATTTATCCCACATTCTTAAAAATATGCATGGGGTCTACCAAATGATTGATCGACAATTCACTCCAACAATTATCCTATTTTGTATATATATTTATTTATTTATTCAGATGTTTTCCTTAAACCCTAAAAACCTAAAACCCTAATCCTAATCCTAAAAACCTAAAACCCTATTTTATGTATATATTTATTTATATATTCAGATTTTTTCTTAATTAATCCTATTTTCATATATTTAATTATATATATTTAACTATATATATTTAATTAAATTATTCAAAACAATAGTACTTTTTATAATTATTTATCTATATAATTATCCTATTATATATATATATATATATATATATATATATATATATATATATATATATATATATATATATATATATATATATATATATATATATATATATATATATATATATATATATATATATATATATATATATATATATTTATTTATTTATTTATTTAGGTTTTCTCCTTAAACCCTAAAACCCTAATCCTAATCCTAAGAACCTAAAATCCTATTTTATATATATATATATATTTATTTATATATTCAGATTTTTTCTTAATTAATCCTATTTTTATATATTTAATTATATATATTTAATTAAATTATTTAAAACACTAGTACTTTTTATATTTATTTATCTATATAATTATCCTATTCATTATCTATATTTATTTATTTATTCAATTTTTTTCCTTAAACCCTAAAACCCTAATCCTAATCCTAGATACCTAAAACCCTATTTTATATATATATTTATTTATATATTTAGATTTCTTCTTAATTAATCCTATTTTTATATATTTACTTATATATATTTAATTAAATTATTCAAAATACTAGTACTTTTTATATTTATTTATCTATATAATTATCCTATTTTATATATATATATATTTTTATTTATTCAGATTTTTTTCCTTAAACCCTAAAACCCTAATCCTAATCCTAAAAACCCAAAACCCTATTTTGTATATATATATATTTATTTATATATTCAGATTTTCTCTTAATTAATCCTATTTTTATATATTTAATTATATATATTTAATTATATATATTTGATTAACTTATTTAAAACACTAGTACTTCTTATATTTATTTATCTATATAGTTATCTTATTTTATATATATATTTATTTATTTAACCCTATTTTATATATATATTTATTTATATATTCAGATTTTTTCTTAATTAATCCTATTTTTATAT
The DNA here is from genome assembly GCA_020310875.1 of Ceratopteris richardii. Classification (NCBI taxonomy): domain Eukaryota; kingdom Viridiplantae; phylum Streptophyta; class Polypodiopsida; order Polypodiales; family Pteridaceae; genus Ceratopteris; species Ceratopteris richardii. The sequence continues at coordinate 8,707,286 of CM035412.1, forward strand.
ATTTAATTATATATATTGGATTATATATATTTAATTATATTATTTAAAACACTAGTTCTTTTTATATTTATTTATCTATATAATTATCCTATTTTTTATATATATTTACTTATATATTCAGATTTTTTTTTAATTTTTTTCTATATTTTCTCTTTATATAAATTTTATTTACTTATATGTATGCCTAAATCCTAAAATCCTAATTTTAAAGATCTAGACCTAAAATATGTATATTTTTGTATGCATGTGTATATACATGTATATATGTATTATATGTGTATGTGTATGTGTGTATATATGTTATGTAGGTGTTAAAACCCTTAAACCCCAATCTTAAAGATCTAGCCCTAAAATATGTATATTTCCATATGCATGTGTATATACATGTATATATGTATTATATGTGTATGTGTATGTGTGTATATATGTTATGTAGGTGTTAAAACCCTAAAACCCTAATCAGAAAGACTTAGACTTAAACCTAAAATACTAAAACCTAAATACTTAAACACGTATAAAAATCTAAACCCCTAATCCTAAAACCCTAATCCTATTTTATATATATGTTTATTTATATATTCAAATTTTTTCCTTATTTTTTTCTATAGTTTTTCTTAATATAAATGTAATTGAGTTATATGTATGCCTAGACCCTAAAACCCTAATCTTAAATATCTAGACCTAAAATATGTATATTTTTGTATGCAGGTGTATATACATGTATATATGTATTATATGTGTATGTGTATGTATGTGTAAATAGCGTAAAAACCCTAATCTTGTTTTTATATATTTGATGTATGTGTATGCATGTGTGTGTGTATGTATGCATGTGTGTACATGTGTGTGTGTATGTATGCATGTGTGTATATGTGTATGTGTGTGTATGTATGTATGCATGTGTGTATGTGTGTATGTGTGTGTATGTATGTGTGTGTATGCATGCATGTGTGTATATGTGTGTGTATGTAAGCATGCATGTGTGTATAGGTTTGTGTATGTAAGCATGCATGTGTGTACATGTATGTGTGTATGTATGCATGTGTAAATGTGTAGATGTGTGTGTGTATCTATGCTCTATTTTCCTATGTGTATGTATGCATGTGTGTATATGTGTATGTGTGTGTATGTGTGTGTATGTGTGTGTATGTGTGTGTATGTATGCATGCATGTGTGTATATGTGTATGTGTGTGTATGTATGCATGCATATGTGTATATGTGTGTATTTATGTGTGTGTATGTATGTGTGTATGTGTGTGTATGTATGTGTGTATGTGTGTGTATGTGTATGTATGCATATGTGTATATATGTGTGTGTATGTATGTGTCTATGCATGTGTTTGTGTGTATGCATGTATGTATATTTGTATGTGTGTGTATGCATGCATGTGTGTATATGTGTGTATGTAAGCATGCATGTCTGTATATGTGTGTGTATGTAAGCATGCATGTGTGTACATGTATGTGTGTATGTATGCATGTGTAAATGTGTAGATGTGTGTGTGTATGTATGCTCTATTTTCCTATGTGTATGTATGCATGTGTGTATATATGTATGTGTGTGTATGTATGCATGCATGTGTGTATATGTGTATGTGTGTGTATGTATGCATCCATGTGTGTATATGTGTGTATATGTGTGTATGTATGTGTGTATGCATATGTGTATATGTGTGTGTGTGTATGTATGTGTGTATGCATGTGTGTGTGTATGTATGCATGTGTGCATATGTGTATATGTGTGTATGCATGCATGTGTGTATATGTGTGTGTAGGTATGCATGCATGTGTGTATATGTGTGTACGTATGTGTGTGTATGTGTGTGTGTATGTGTGTGTATGTGTATGTATGCATATGTGTATATATGTGTGTATGTATGTGTGTGTATGTATGTGTGTGAATGTATGTGTGTATGCATGTGTGTGTGTATGTATGCATGTATGTATATTTGTATGTGTGTGTATGCATGCATGTGTGTATATGTGTGTGTATGTAAGCATGCATGTGTGTATATGTGTGTGTATGTAAGCATGCATGTGTGTACATGTATGCATGTGTAAATGTGTAGATGTGTGTGTGTATGCTCTATTTTCCTATCTCTATCTTCCTTTCTTTTCATCATTCTTTATCTCTTACTCTCTCTCTCTTTATCTCTCTCTCTCTCTCTCTCTCTCTCTCTTTCTTTCCCTCTCTCTCTCATCTCTCTCTCTTTCTCTCTCTCTTTCTCTCTCTATCAATAGACAATAAAACAATCACTTACAAGTATGTCCCTCTTTTGGATCATTGTCGTCAAAGCATAATGTATGTCATCTATCATTGAATTCCAAACAATCGATGCTAAAGAGCTTCTGTAAAATGAAAGAGAAGAGAAATTATAAGACCTAAAGCATCGAGAAAGACAAAGGCTAACAGTATGCGCACCACTTACCAAGATGTCAGATCTAAACCGAGGGAGAGTGTGTGTGTGTGTGTGTGTATAGAGAGAGATCTCTGTGTGTGTGTGTGCACAAGACAATGCAGTTCGCAATTCGGTTCACGTGCGCAAGTTCAATAGAAGACAAACAGTACTCAAAAACGTGCAAAAAAGTGAAGTTTTGCTCTCGGGTTCCCGGTATGTTTAAAACTCGGCCTCGGTATGGGCATTGGTTTGTGCGTCTATAACTTCCAATAAATCACTGACGATTATATTAATGCTCATACTCACACTCATACCGATGCTTATACCGATGCCCATACCGATGCTTATACCGACGGCTGTAGGGCACACCGACAATCCATTTTAAATGGTCATACCGACGGTCACTTGACCATCAGTATCTTTAAGTGAGCTTTTCCAATGTTTATACCGATGCCGTGAGTGACCGTTGGTATAAGCAGCATCGGTATGCCCCTCATATGTTGTAGTGATAGATGGCTTACCTTCCAACTTATATTTTGACTCCTCATTTGTGCAAAACTTTACATTGTGCACTGAGAACTGATAAGTTCTTTGACCATCAAGATTGCACCTATTTCAGAAGACACTCAACACTTTCTAACATACAAATGTTCCTACACATAATTCTCACAGCCTGTTTACAATTAGGCTCTCAAACATTAACCATAGACTCATTAACTATGGAATTAGACACCTACAAAAGGATTCTTGAAATGATCAAGCACAGAAGGAGAGCACACAGAAATATCGAGTGCAACTTTTCTTCATTATTGAGAGGTTTTACATCTGGATGAGAAAGTAATCTATCTCACTTCTAAAGTGTGTAACAACATCTAATTCTTCTGAATTCTTGTTCTCTCATACTCTCTCATATTTTCTCGGACATTTTTACTCGTATATATAGGCAATTATGTACAAGCTCATAACTAAACAAAAGGTATAAGTGAGCTTACTCTAATTTAGTGTACATATGTATACAAGTCTTCATTTTCTGAATATGTGCTTTCTTCATGCTTCATAAATTGATCTTTTCTTCAATCATTGACTTCAATCCTTCATCAAAACTTCAATTGTTGATTGACTTGCACCAACAATAGATGCTCAGTGATAGGAAGTGCATAACTATCTCTAATAGTGGTTGCATTAATCTTCTTCAATTTAATCCATACATGTAGCTTACCATTCTTCTTGGGCACCATTACGATGGGAGAAACCCATTCAGTGTGCTCAATTTCATAGATAAATCTAGCTTCTACAAATTGATCTATCTCTTCTTTGATCTTGGCTGCATAATTATCATATGGATTCTCCTTAGAGGGTTTGGCCTCTAAAGTCATGGGGATCATATGTGAGCACTTGTCAAGTTCTACACCTTTTAGGTCCTTATAGATCCATGCAAGAACATCTCTATATTCTCTTAATAAATCAAACAACTCCTTTTGCTCTTCTTCAATTAGGTCATGTCCTATGTAGGTGCATCCCTCTTCACCTTCTTCCATGGTCACAATAATTTTCTTAGTCACCTCTTTGTTATCATAGGCCTCTCCTATGAATGCTTCTCATTTAGGCATCTTGATCATGACTTTCCTATCCTCAATCTCATACTTCTTAAAGTTTTCAAGGACCTCAAATAAAGATTCTTCCTCTTCTAGTGGGAGATCTCTCTTCTTTCTTTTCTTATCTTCACTGTTGGTGGTTAACTATGTGGCTAACCTTACCTTGTTTGTAAGCTCTTTGTAATGAATTGAACTTACAACCTCTTGGTCAGGAATGTGATGGGCTAACTACTTGCCCCAAAAGCCATGGTTGCGGATTACTTCCTAATCCTCTCTCTTAGGGTGTAGTTCAACCATCTCCTATCTATTAAGGGTGTGCTTCAACCATCTCCTACCTATCACTTTATTACATTCTTCCCCCTTGGTCAATCATTGTACTCAATGATCTGCTCTTGTATCCCTCTAGCCTTAGTGATCAGCCCCTTGAACTCCCTAGGTACCCTTGAATTGATATCCTCAACCTCGCACAGTTTCTTGAACCTTATTCGCAACCTTGGTCTCTTGAACCCTTGCTCTCAACCTTGGTGTCTTGAACCTTCTTGTTAGCAACCTTGGTTTCTTGGGTCCTTGTTCTCAACCTCAGTCTTGAACCTTGTTCTCACCCATGTTTGGTATCTTAAACCCTCAATCAAGTGCCACCTATGGTTTCCCAAGGTCTTTATTCTTTCTATGTATCTAATTATATTTGGAAACTTAATTCCAAGAGCTTTCCAAGGGTATATTACATGCCTCAATCTGACCTACGAATTGAGAGATATACACATATAACGATAATTACGCTGCCAAGATTAAAGAGGAGATAGATAGACTGGTTGAAGCTGGATTTATCTATGAAATTGAGCACACTGAGTGGGTATCCCCCATCGTAGTGGTGCCCAAGAAGAATGGCAAGCTACGCGTATGCATTAACTTGAAGAAGGTCAATGCAGCCACAATTCGAGATAACTATCTGCTTCCCATTACAGAACATCTCTTAGAAAGAGTAGCAGGCAAGGAAGTGTACAGCTTCCTCGATGGATTTTCGGGCTACAATCAAGTAGCCATAGCTCTAGAAGATCAGCATAAGACAGCTTTTGCCACAGAGTGGGGTATATTTGCCTTTCGTGTAATGCCATTTGGGCTTACCAATGCACCAGCTACCTTCCAGAGACTAATGTGCCATGTATTTAAGGAGTTCCTGAGGAAAAACTTAGAAGTCTATGTTGATGATCTTTGTGCTCATTCCAACATTAGACAAACTCATATTCCTGAACTCAGACAAATCTTTGACAAATGTAGAGAGTATCAAGTCTGCCTGAACCCAGAAAAGTGCGTTTTTTATGGTCAGGCAAGGCAAGATTCTAGGACACATAGTGTCAAAGAATGGCATATCTACTGACGAAGAGAAAGTGAGAGCCATAGCAGAGCTACCTAGGCCAAGGAATGTCAAGGAAGTACAAGGTTTCATGGGACATTGTGGTTACTACCGTCGGTTCATTCACATGTATGCTGTCATTGCAAAGCCCATGTACGGACTTCTGACAAACTTTGAGTGGACTGAGGAATGTGAGAAGTCCTTCAATGAGCTTAAACGGCGATTATGTTCAACACCAATCTTAACCACACCGGATTGGAATAAGCCTTTCCATGTTCATGTGGATGCATCCAATTATGCCATTGGATGTGTGCTTGCACAACCTACTGGTGAAGGTAATATGGATCTTCCAATTGCCTATGCTAGTCGACAATTGAATGCAGCTGAACGAAATTACACCATTACAGAGAGAGAAGGCTTAGGCATGATATATGCAGTTAAGAAATTTAGACACTATTTGCTTGCAAATAAGTTTAAATTTTTTACTGATCATCAGGCATTGCTATATCTCGTGAACAAGCCATGCAATACAGGAAGATTAGTAAGATGGTTTCTCTTACTAATGGAATATGATTTCGAGGTTGTGGTAAGGAAAGGTAGGACTCATTTGAGAGCAGATCACCTTTCTAGGCTCACATCAGGGGAAGTCCCACAAGGAGTATCAGATGATCTTCCTGATGCTTACTTGTTTAATTTGGAAGTAGTACCTCAGTGGGCTAAGCCATTAGTGCCAGTATTGACATACGGACCTAATCATCCAGTAATAAACCGGCAGGATAGGGAGGTAGTAAAAGCCCAAAAGTATCACATCATGGCAGGAAGTATGTACAAGCACACAGATCAAGGAATCTTGGCTTGTTGTGTAGAAGAGGACGAGTATGCGAAGTGGTTGCAATTAGCACATGTAGGTGCATTAGAGCAACACTACTCAAAACAACGAACCCTACAGACACTAAGAAGACTCGGAGTGCATTGGCCAACTATGGAAGCAGATGTCCAAAGGTTGTGCAAAGAATGCCCAATCTGTCGCACTAAACCACCGGTGGAACATGCCACTCTTTATCAAGTGTCCATAGTGCCGTATTGGAGTGAACCACTAGTATCCTTTCTGAGGACGAAAACCTTCCCTCCAGACATGACTCTGGCTAGGAAAAGGAGTTTAGAACAAGAAGCCCAGGATTACTCACTTATTGGTGATAATCTATACAAACGTGGTAAAGACGGTTACCTGAGACTATGTGTCCATGAGAGTGAATATCTTAAGATCTTGGAAACTGCTCACCAAGGTGTAGCAGGAGGACACTTTGGACCAGATCCGGTGATCAAGGCAGTATTATTTGTAGGTTTCTGGTGGCCGACCCTTCACATGGATGCACATACCTATGTGAAACGGTGTGATGTCTGTCAGCGAACTCAGTATCCTATACGCAAAGATGAGATGCCACTGAAACCTATGATGGGTGGACGTGCATTCTCTAAGTGGGGAATAGACTTTGTAGGTCCTATTAATCCCCCAGCTAAGGGTTCCCATGCAGAATATATCATTGTTGCAACAGACTATCTAACTAAGTGGGTAGAGGTAAAAGCCACAACGAAGAATGATGCTCAAACAACTGCCAAATTCTTGTTTGAAAATGTATTCACAAGATATGGGCTACCTATCGAGCTAGTAAGTGATAGAGGCACTCACTTCTTGAACGAAGTGATTGAAAATCTACTCCAAGAATTCTTGGTAGTTCATAAGAAGTCTGCCCCCTATCACCCTCAAGCTAATGGGCAAGCCGAAAGCACAAACAAAATTCTATGTAATGTATTGACCAAGTTAGTGAATAATAAACGCTCTGATTGGGACAAACAGCTACACCATGCTGTTTGGGCATACCGAGTTGCCTACAAAACGGTACTCCAAGCCACTCCCTTTCAAATGGTGTTTGGTCAAAATGCTGTGCTACCTTTAGACTTTTTGATACCTACATTGAAAGTGGCACAAGAGCATGAATGGACGGGTCATGAACTCTCCTCTAGAATTTTTGACCTTGAACAATTAGGAGAAACAAGACTGAGAGCAGCTGCAGGGATATATGCAGCAAAGAAACGACAGAAGGCATACTTTGATGCCCATGGTAAGGATAAAGGTTTAAAGGCAGGCGATTTAGTTTTAGTCTACACATTGAAGCAACATGCGAGGAAACTGGAGAAGAGAGGCTACGGACCCATGATCATTAACAGAATCTCAACAAGTGGAGCAGTGCAACTAGCCACATTAGAAGGCGATGTTCTCCCAAGTTATATCAGCGGATGCAGAGTCAAGTTGTATCAGGAACCTCTCACAGAGGAAATGCTAAGTCGACTCAATACTGCTAAGAAACGCAAAGAGGAAGAAAAGCGAATTCGAGAAGAAGCTCAAGCAGAAGCCCTAGAGCGCATACAGAGAATGAAATTAAGAAGACAAGGCAGAGAGCACCCTAGGCAAGATGCATATGCAGATCAAGGATATGACGTGGCTATGTGTGAAGTTTCAGGTATTAGCTCACATAGGATAACTGATCGACGTCCTTTCATAACCTTAGATATAGGACAAGGAAAGAGTGCAAGGACTGTAAGAGCCTTGATTGACTCAGGTGCAGCCACTAGTGCTGTTAAATTGTCCTACTGTCAAGAGTTGCAATTAACTGTCAATCCTGTGGAAGCATATCTCATAGGATTGGGAGGCGTGGAAACCCCTTGCATGGGCGAGGTGGAACTTCCCCTCTATATTCATGATGAGGCAATGACAGTTAAAGTACTAGTATGTCAAGATGAGGACCTCACTGAACCCCTTGTCTTGGGTCAAGACTGGATCTATGACCAAGCAGTCAACTTAAACCTAAGAAGTGGACTTCTTCAGGTATGGGTCAATCATAGTCGAATTACAGTAGAGTTAGATAATGGAGCACTCAAGGAACTAGGAAAGGCACACACTCCTGGTCCTTCCAGGAGTACACATGAAGATGACCATGTTGTTCTTGTCCAAAACTATGTGTTGCAGAGGAATGATGTTCACAAAAAAGGAGTCAGGGATGCAACGGAACTCTCTTCTTTTCCAAAGGCCAGAGGGAGGCAGCAACCAAAGGTGGATCAAAGGCAGAAGAAGCAGAGTACTACCTATGTCGGAGATCAAAAGTACCTGCGCAGCAAAATGTCTCAGCTAGTGAAACAAGTGTGGGTGCGGAAAGGCGAACACCCGGTTGCACTCCGGCCAACCACACGGGCAAAGCCTCTTATTAGTAACCAACAACACGACACCAATAAGAAGTCTTTCAGAAGTTCTTCTGCTAAGGTGAAGTCTATTTGGGTGCCCAAGAAGTCGATGAAGGCTAGCCCACAATCAAGACAAATTTGGGTGCCTAAGGCTTGTTTGTGGGCTCAAATAGCTACACCAAGACCACACCCTATACAGCGTGATCCATTCACTCGCACAGCCGGCATCCACTCGTTTTCAACACTCAGGAACACACCAAGGCCCATGAGCACGAACATAATCACTTGTAAATGGGTCCCTAAAAGGCCTCATTTTCAAGCCGACACACCTATAAAGCTCTCGAGAGTCTCTACGAAACCAAGAGCAAAACCCATCCACTGCATTTGGCAGCTTAAGACTTGTAACAAACCCCCGGACCCCATTTGTAAATCCATGACAACCTACTAACCACATCACTATCACACTACATCATTCCACTTAGCTCTTAGGTCTACCGAACTCCTAACCACACACACACTCGCACCGAGCACTTACTAACCCATTAATCTCTCCGGACCCTCATGATTAATGTTGTAATGGGAACAACAACGGTTCTCTCTTGACCTGTACAATGTTAACACATGTTTCTATATTCTCACAGAGACAGGAAGCAAGAAGTAACATGGCAGATACGGTAGGAACTAGCTCCCAGGCAGGCACAAGCCCCCAAGTTGTGGACATTGAAAGCCTTCCGGTTGAGGAGGAATTAAAGGAACGACCAGCGGCATTGAGGGCATTACATGCCATACCGGTTCAGAACCCTCCACAAGGGTACACAATGCCAGTCAGCAAAAACTCTCATTGGTTCAGTGATGTGGCAGGACCCCTAGGTGAAGGCACTTATATGTGGGAGGCAGAGATAGAATTCAATGGGCGTTGGGGCAGGTATCACTTTTTTACCAGGGAATTTGAAAGATTGCAGAATAATGAAGGATTGAAACCCATATGGAAGAAGGTAGGACTCTACGAGTATTTCAAATTCCAATTGCCCAAGCCGGATTTTCTAAGGTGCTCGTATCTGATTAGCACCCTTACTCTGAGCAAAGACAAAAAGGGATACAGCTCCTTTGTCCTCCCGTCTCTCACAAGGGGCAATGAGCTCAAGCGCTTCAGATTAACTATCAACTTGGTAAGGGAAGCTTTGGACATGAAAGGTATGCACATTCCTAAGGAGAAAGAGACTATGGTTCCAGACAATATGAAGAACAGAAATTTGACGAAATTAAAGGACATGGTCGCGATGACACCTACGATCGCCATTCATTTACGCATGGTCATGCAACATTTTGCATTCCCCGCGCAAGAAAGGTTCACAATGCCTCCCAAAAAGATCTGGTTTAGCCTCTACTTAGCAGATGCCTTTGATTTGACAATCAATATGCCCCACTGGATTATCGACCAGATCCATTTGGCTCATCAAAGGTGGTATAAGAAACAAAAATCTGTACTGTATGGATGCTGTGCGCTTACCAGAATTGTGTATAGATGTCTCGCATATGATGTACCGGTGCAAAGGGCTCTCATTTGGACCAGAGCATAGGAGTTTCAACGCAGACTGTCAGCCGCAGGGCCTCCCTCAAAGAAGATGAGAGGCGCTGTCCAGATGCCTTGTGCACAAGCCCGCGGTGCAACCCTAACACCTGAAACAACTCCAAGGCTCCCCAAACGAGTACAACCATTTACTATCAGGTTACCCAGGCACAGCACAGATGGCCCTAACCTTGTGTTTCCACCAGTACCTACTGATCTGGAATTTATTCACGGATTCACTTTGGAAGATCTAACGGATGAAGAAGTTGCCAGAATCATTGAAGCTGTTAATGCGGAAGTCGAAGCAGAGCAGGGTAGTGGACAACAAACGGCTACACAACAACCCCAGACAAGACAACCAGAAGTGGTGGAAGTGGAGGATGAAGAAGAAGGAGACCAAGAGGATGAAGAGGAAGGATTTTCTGATGAGGAGGCGCATGACTATGAGCGAGAAGTTATACAAGAGCTAGAGGGTGCCCCAGCATATACAAAGGAGTTGAAAAAGCTCTACGATACCATCAACAGGGTCCAACAACAACATAAGTTATCCCTTGCAGCAGGAAAGGCTATCATGCACCAAATCCTTGAGGAGGAAGGAGTCGATGAACAATACCGTGCCACACTGGATATGATCTCTGATGCTTTAGGAGTACCTGAGACAGTGCATACTGCCCTAGCACAATCACGCAGAACGGAAAGAAGATACGGAAGACGTCCCCCACGAGCAGGGAAACAGATGAATGTCTTAGTATCCGAAACACAAGGGACAGCCACGACCACGGGCACAACACACACTGTGCACAATACTGAAGAGACCCATGTGTCCAGTGCACCCCCATCACCCCCCTTGCCACCCCCGCCTCCCACTCCACCACATTCACCTCCCATTACCAATGTAACAACCACCGTCACCGCCTCCGAGTCCACTGCCACGACTGAAGCACAAACCGCCAATCAACCCACACACCCTCTCAACACCTCCCTTGTATACACCTCCACTAACACTATAATCCTAATGGCAGCTACTGACATCCCCATTCCCCCACTCACACTTCCGGGTAGTTCATATTCACAACTGCACACACCACTATACACATTCACCACAATCACTGCACCCACAATTCCACTATTCACAATCACTCCCACTACTGCGTCCACCGTGGATTTTATGGACATATCACCCCCCACCGCACCTCTCCCTCCCCCCATACGGCCACAATCTCCCATTCCCCCACCACCCACTTCACCATTTTCCAGCACCGCATTCACACTTCCCTTCCCCTTTCCCTTTCCTTCTGCATTTAACACCCTTCCTGCATCCGCCCCCATTAATAATGTATTTAATAACATGTATCAGTGCATGTCTCAGTTACAACAACACTATCAGCACCTCGATGCTCAGCATACAAGTTTGTTCAGGAGTCCTGAAGCATTACAAGGAAGATTCATTGATTTAGAGAAAGAGAAGAAACAATTACAACAGCAGTTTAGTGCATTGCAAGAACAACATGAGCAATTAGTGGCAAATCCACCGCAGCCAGATGCAGAAGAAAGACAACAAATGGATGCTCTGCTACACTCCCAAATCACAGAGAACCTCAAACTCCGCCGCAACATGGCTCTATTACGGAAGCATATGTCTGCAGCCCTGGAAGAAAATAGACGGCTTCAGACACAAAACGAAGAGAACTTGGAAGTAGCCATGGAAGGTTCCCCACAAGAAATTGACCCGGAGAAGTTTAAGGCTATTCCCTCCGACAATATGCAAATCATATTGGAAACCCATGCTGATCTCCTCGAAGCCCATGCAGCCCTAGAAAAGGAAAGAGACGAACTACTAAGGCAATTGGCAGCTCAACCAGAACCACCCAAAGAAGTCCCAACCACAGCTGACACAACTGACGAAGTTGCAGCGCTCAAAGCACAACTCGAAGAATTACAAAAGAAAGTGCTTGAGTATGAACGCCAACCCTCCCCCTTGGTAGAACCAGAACCTGAAGACCTAGTGCCAATCGAAGTAGAGGAAACTTTTGAGGACCCGTACGTTCCGATGCCAGCACCTGGAGGCAAGCAGACAGCAGAGGGCATGGACACCATTGAGATAGAGGCCCCTGAATGGATGCAGAGATTAGAGAAAGTGGCCACCACCCACGATGACAGGGTAGCAGTTCAAATAGCATCCATGTCACGATTGGAAGAGGTAATCATCAAATCCGAGTACTTTAGAAACCTCTCACATCACAGGTGGATCGGCACCTCCGACGACTTGTATGTTCCTTTTTGTGTCTTAATGGCGGATTATAATGCTGAAATCAAGCACCACACCTCACGGGAACCAACCTCTGCCACACAGTTTGCACCAGACGACATCCCAGAAAGTGCCAAGCAGGGAAATATTCGCCAACCGACTTGGAGAATTCGGCTGCTTGAAACCTACCCGGAAATGAATCACACGTGGAATAACATGCCCCTGTATATCAAGTACAATCCCTGCTACTGTCCTGTTTTCCGAAGAAGGTCGTGGCCGGAATACACAAAGATGGTGCTGACAACCAAAGGATGTGAGAAATGGCTCAACTATGTCTACTTAGCACCACCTCAAGGTCAACCTACCGTAGGGTATATGATATTGACAATTCGGCATTGGGGTGTCAGGTTCAAAAACGTACCAGATGTCATGACACAGATGTGCCTTAAAATTTTTGAACTCATGATAGTCACCTTCCGGACCTTCAAGAATGTTAAGGAACCTCACCTCTCTGCGCTCGGATTCAATGAAGGCAATCAGGATCTTGTTTATGACATGAGCACAACGCCCTCTATTAATGTTGTTTATGCATGGCATGCCCGCATCAAATACCTACCGGCCTGCTTCAAACAGACATTTGAAGAGATGTTTGTCACAGGGTTCTGGGAATATCACTCAGAGATCTTCATTCCCAGGCCCTCACATTTATTACAATTGTTTGCAGTGGAACAAGCTCTCCATTCAGAAAAGTTACGTATGCCACATCCAGAGGTTCCCGGGCCGGTAGATTGGGATGCTCTACTCACAGACTTGGCCAAAGGATTGAGGATTGCCGAACATCACTTAGCGCAAGACGTTGTCGAATATTACGTCCAATGACCCTCCCAACAAGGGTCTGTCAGGGACGGCAGACGCGAGAGAGGGGGGGGGTGTTAGCAGCAGACAAGGAACTGAAGGACTGACAAGGCATGGCAGCCAGTGAAGAGAGTCAGAGGGGAGAGAAGGCACAAGCAAACAAGGGAGTCAACGACGATCTGGCAAGTAGGCCAATAATTTTCTTCATGAAGAAGCAAGTGCGAGCATTCAAGCAGATCTAGCACTAAGGCAACCTTTAATTTTTCAAAATCCTTACACCAATTAAAAGTGATTCTCATCACTAACAACCCCTATAAATACCATGTTCACCTTTTTGTGGCTCCATTTTGTGCAAGCCGAGGAGTCCTCGAGCTTGAGGAGCCTTAGAAGTAGTTGCTTACCAATTGTTGTATTTTTTAGATCTCATTTGAGCCCTCAAATAAGCCTTGGAACCTAATTTTTAACTAGGCCGGACACTAGGTCTGAACAGGGCCAAAGCTAGTCAAAAACTATAAAAGTAGCTAGAGAGCTCATTTTTGGGGTTAGATTGTAATTGAAATGAACTTGTAAGAGCTTTTTTGAAAGTAATCTAAGAACTCCATTGCTTCTCACTCTTTGTCTTGCCGTGTGTGCACGTGTGTGTGTATGTGTGTGCATGTTAGTGTGCTTCTCACTCACGCACTTGTGCCTCCACTTGCTCGGGGTCTTCATACCATCCTCATGTCTTCCCGGATTGACATTAAAGGAGGTGCTACTCATCACTGAGCTACACCCTTCCAATACGTGCGTTGCCCTCCACTCCATCACATTACCAATCTAGTTCGGCATTTTCTTTTTCCTACTCACAAACAGTTGCACATGAAAATTGGTAAGAATAAGAGAGCTTCAGTATTGTCAGGTAGCAACGTGCATTGGCCGCCATAGGTACTTCAGTAGTTAGCAATCGGTAAATTTATTGGGATATTACAACGTCCAAAGAGATCATTTTTTCATCAATCACATGCGCAGAATTCATGTATACATATCTTACTCAAATCATATGCATCAGATCAGATGTCACCTTTCTTCACATCCTACGTTAAGTGTTATTGTCCATTAATTGACTCTCTAGATTTCATAGTCGTTAGCCACCAATCACCGATCGATTGCACTTCTCCCATGCGCATCTCCCAGCAACTTTAATTGACATAATTTACAAAATTTGGAACGGCCTGAAGAAGCTATGATTCTCATCACTCTCAGAGTTTAAATAAATGTTTGCCTGAAATGCTCAACTTCCATATATTTTCATCTCTATAAAATCATCGTCATTTAATTTTCCAGAACAAGTATCAGAACGAAGCCATGGTTAAAGTCGCAGCAACATATTCAATGTAAGAATCCAGAATAAAGTGCAAATAGATTTCCTATCAAATCCAAGTTCCTTTCACCCGTACCTCCCATGTTGATTCCCTTCTGTGAAGATTACCTAGTTTTTCCTTCCTCTCATAAAAACCCGCAGCAGCCCTACCCTTCCGATCATCCAATGTAGTGAATATCAAAACCCTGTTGTTCTCTCCATCTGCATTGGAAATCTCGTGCAACATCCAAGATTCATCCACTTTGGGTTAACTCATTAGATATAGCCTTTTATGCATATCACCTGCCAAGAATTCATCAAGTTGGGGAGAGAGAATTCTCTCCGACAATGGAGTGTTTGTGGAAGACCCTAACAAAGGGTATAAACAATGTTTTTCAGGGAAGAAAGAAGGAAGACTCTTCACATTGAAGATTCAAGGTAATGTTGGTCATGCCTTGTTCACTTATGGAGGACATAAGATCTCTGAGTTAGATCTTTGGCACAAAAGGCTTGAACATTTTAATGAAAGAGGTATTAAAGATATGGCTAACAATGGTTCAGTGCTTGGATTGCTTAATGTTGGAGGTCAACATATGACATACAGATGTGAGGCATGTCAATTAGGTAAGGCTCATAAGCAATCATATTCCAAGCATGGTTTTATGTATTCAGAGAAGCTTGAATTGGTACACACAGATGTGTGGGGACCATCAAAGGATTTCAGTATAGATGGTTCAAGATATTATGTGATTTATGTTGATGATGCTACCAGGTGAATTACTATCCATGTGATCAAAGATAAATCAGAGGTATTCAAAACATTCAAACATTATCATGTGTATGCAAAAAGAAGCACATGTCAAAAGTTGAAGAGACTAAGGTCAGATGGAGGGTGAGAGTATTTCTCTAATGAGTTCAGTGATTACTTATGGAATTTAGGTATAAAGAGGAAAGTTACTTGCAAGTACTCTCCTCAATAAAATGGTGTAGCAAAAAGGAGAAATAGAACTCTTGTTGAGTTTTTAAGATCTATGATGAAGGAGAAAAATTGTCCAAATTACTTGTGGGTTGAGGCTGTAAATACAACTACATATTTGGTCAATAGGTTACCATCTAAAGCTTTGTAGGGTATGACACCATATGAGGCATGGTGGGGTAAGAGACCTACCTTAGATCATTGCAAAGTATTTGGATGTTTGGCTCATGCATATGTGCCATCTCAGTTGAGGCATGAATTGGAACCTAAAGCTAAAAAGTATATGTTCATTGGCTATGATGATAAGAAGATGGGATATAGGTTGTGGAGTCCATCCACAAAACAATTTCTTGTATCAAAGGATGTTACATTTGATGAGCAAGGTACTTGGTATGCAGGTACAATTAATATTTATGCAGGTGATGAAGAAATTGTGAATCAGAAGAAAGGTAAATCAAAGGTTCAAATTTTTGATGAAGAAGAGAACAATGAAGTATAGGTTGAAGTTGAAGAAGTGCCAAGGTTTGATCCAGAATGTGATGAACCAGAAACCTCAAGAAGTGGAGAACTCAGAAGGTCATTAAGACACAAATGGCAACCTACAAGGTATAGCTATGACTTCTTTTTTGACTACTAAGGATTATGCTTATATGGTGAAAGTAGTTGAAGACCCTTCTACATATGAAGAGGCAAAAGGTAAGGAAAATTGGGGGAAAGCTATGCAGGAAGAGTATGATGCATTGATGGAGAATGAGACATGGGATTTGGTTCCTGAACCAAATAGTCAGAAGATCATTGTATGCAAATGGGTCTACAAGACAAAGAGGTATGTGGATGGAAGTGTGTCTAGATATAAAGCTAGACTTGTTGTGAAAGGGTTTGCTCAGACATATGGTATAGACTATGATGAGACCTGTAGTCCTAAGGCAAAGATGACAACCATCAGGACACTCATAGCCATTGCTGCATGTAAAGGTTGGAGATTATGTCAATTAGATGTGAAGAATGCTTTTCTAAATGGTTATATTTCAAATGATGTTTTCATGGAGCAACCACAAGGATTTAGAGGTGAAAGGTATCCAGATCATTGCTCAAGAGATGCTTTGTATGGTTTGAAGCAGGCCCCAAGGGCATGGAATTATAGACTTGTAAAGTTCATGAAGGAACTTGGCTTTCAAGTATCTAAAGCAGATAGTAGCTTGCTTGTCAAAGCAAGTGATGATGGATTCATTTACATGTGCATATATGTTGATGATATAATTCTTACAGGTACAGATGAGAAGGACATACAAAGTCTAAAGAAGCAAATGGAGAAAGAGTTCAAGATTAGTGACTTGGGAGACTTGTCATATTTCTTGGCATGGAGATCTCATACACTGAACATGGAGTGTATGTAACTCAAGAAAGGTATTGAAGAATTTATTGATCAAGTTTAAAATGGAAGATGCAGGGTGGCACCTAGTCCAATGAAGGTGAATCACAAATTGAGCAGATATGGAGGAGAGGAATTCAGGGACATGAAGCTATATCAAAGTTTGGTTGATAGTCTAATCTATGCAACTCTAACTAGGCCTGATTTGTCATATGCAATTGGAGTATTGTCTCAATTCATGCATTGTCCTAGGAAACAACATTGGTTTGCAGGATAAAGAGTGTTGAGGTACATTAAGGGTACACTCAAAGAAGGTTTGTATTATGGTTTTACATCAGATACAAACATCAAGATATATAGTGATAGAGATTGGGCAGGTAATCCTGATGATAGGAGATCAACATATGGATACTTGTGTTATGTGGGAGATAAGTTAATTTCTTGGTGTTCTAAGAAGCAACACACAATTGTTTTATCATCTACAGAGACAGAGTATAAAGGTATGGTTGAAGCTGCAAAGGAATTCATATGGTTGAAAATTCTCATGAAGAGTTTTGACATCAATCAGAGTATACCCACTATTCATGGAGATAACATGAGTTCATTGTATCTTGTTTCTAACCCTGTTTTTCATGTCTAGGACTAAACACATTGAGATTCAGTATCACTTTCTAGGAGATAAGGTGATTGATAAAGAGATTGAAGTCATACATACTTCAACAAAAGATTAGATTGCAGATATGCTAACCAAAAGCTTGCATGGACCAAAGCTACAAAGATTCAAAGACATGGTAGGTATAAAGAAGATAGAGAAAACCTCAATTGATGATTGAGGTGGACCTGTTGGTGCAATTCAACCACCAATTGATGTTTTGGATAAAGACTTGAAGACAAAGAATGAAGAAAAGATTGGTTAATGAAGCCTGAAGATAGTGCACATTCAGGAAATGAAGACATGTATACATATGTACACTAAATCTATAGTTAGCTCACTTTGTAATGGTTATGAGCTTGTACATATATGTCTATATAGACAAGTCAAAATTTGGGGCAAATATGAGAGAGCAAGAGATTAGAAGAATTAAAAGTCATTAGAAACTTTAGAAGTGAGGAAGATCTCTTTCTCATCTAGATGTAAAAGTTTTCTGAATAGAAGAAAAGTTGTGTGTGATATTTTTGAGTGTTCTCCTTCTATGTTTGATCATTTCAAGAATCCTTTTGTAGGTGTCTAATTCCATAGTTAATGAGTCAATGGTTAAAGTTTGAGAGCCTAGTTGTAAACAGGCTGAGAGAATTATGTGTAGGACCATTTGTATGTGAGAAAGTGTTGAGTGTCTTCTGAAACAGGTGCAATCTCGATGGTCAAAGAATTGATCAGTTCTCAGTGCATAGTGTAAAGTTTTGCACAAACAAGGAGTCAAAAATCTATGTTGGAAGGTAAGCCATACATGGCTAAAAGAATTTGCTTAAATGGGTTCTAGTTTGGGAGAATCATGTGTTAGAAGTTGCAGGTGTTAGAATCGACTATACAAGAGAATAGTTTTAGACATAGGTGAACTGTTTGATTCATTTCTCAAGATATACTTAATGTTTTGGAATGATTTGACTTGGAGAAGGTGTGAAAATTATAGGCAACACCTTTTGCAAAGTTCTATAAAAAACTTTACACATTTGATCAGTGAATGAGTGAGTTATGTGCAACGGACTTTGTGAGTATCAACTCACTTCATAGTTTGTTCAAGATTTTGATAATTAAGTATTGATCCTCCAAATTGGTAAAGGTTTTGATTTGTTCTTGATATAGAGATGATCTAACATCAAGGATAACTTGTTCATTTGGAGATTAACACTCTCCACAAATGCACTCACACAGATCACCACCACCACCATCCCCATGACCTTCTAACCCACCACCATCTATTCCATCTCAGAAAACCCAACCAACACCTAGATTAGGATCACTCTTAGTTGATCCTATTCCCTTGATGTAGACATGATGCCTAAAGCATATCTCGCTAGAATCCAAGAAGGGGCAAATGTGACAGGTCATGAAAGATGTTACCCGAGAGGTGACCTAGAGATGGAACGAACTAAGCTTTGTGCTAAGATAGTAGAATTAGCTCAAACCATGTTTGAATCCAGTTGACTCTTCAATTACTCTAGTTCAACTAAGACCTAGTTACATTTTGATGGATTATTAGAAATATTGGAAAGAATGATAACTGAGTCAGGAAAGCAAGCTACATCACTCGTGAGTAACACCAGAAGTGAAAGGATAAGCCTCCCTCCCAAGGATGCTTACGTTCCCAATTCCATCAAGATAGGAACTTCTGCTTCTATAAATCAATACTCACAAGAATTTCTAAGAGAAATCCAATAAGAGAAATGGGAAAAGGAAAGTGAGAATCCTCCTCGCATTGAGCTTGTGGATGACCTACATGATCAATTCCCACAAGATATTTCTTCTATTTATGGAGAGCAAGAAGATAACCAGTCTAGTGAATGATTAGACTTTGAGTCTAATATGAGAGCACCCATGGTCATGATAAGGAACAAAGACTCATTCATACCTAGGAATACAAAAGTAGTAAAGAACACTAAAGTGCAGTGCAATCTTACTTTAGAGAAGCTAGTCAAGGCTAAGCCAAAATTGTGGAAACACGTAGCTTATCACATACGTGAAGTGTCCAAAACCCATTCCCACGTCGGATAACATAGAGCAGTACCAGAGATACCTTTGGACAAGATAGGAGACATGAGCAAAGGAGAAGAAGGAAACACCTATCTCCCTATCACTCATCAGGGTAACACAACCAAGGCCATCTTGAACTTAGGCATAGGAGTTTCAATTGCTATCACTTCCCTATGGAAGTGTTGGGGCAAGCCAACACTTAGGCCAATGAGAATGAAACTAAAAATGGCTAATGGTTACATAGAGAGACCCTTAGGATTGCTAGAAGGAATAACTCTCACTACCCCTTTGCTTAAAGGGTTTGGCATCTGAGGTCATGGGGATAGTGTGTGAGCATATGTCAGGGTCAACACCCTTCAAATCCTTGTAACTCTAAGCGAATACATCTCTGTATTCTCTTAGCAAGGCTATTAACGCATGCTCTTCTTCCTCTGTTAGGTCATGGCCTATGTATGTGCATCTCTCCTCTCCTTCTTCTAGGGCCACTATTATTTTCTTGGTGGTTTCTTTGTTATCATAGGCCTCTCCTGATTGTGCCTCTCGTTTCGGCATTCTGATCATGACTCTCCTGTCATCTATCTCATACTTCTTAAAATTTTCCGGGACGTCAAACAAAGATTCTTCCTCTTCTGGTGAGACTTCTCTCTTCTTTCGTTTCTTTCCTTCTTCCTTCGGGGTCACATGTGTGGCTAATCTTACATCGTTTGTAAGCTCTCCATGCCTCTGGGGTTGAAATTCAACTTCATGGAAGTATTCTTCATCTGATGCAAAAGGTGGGTCCATAATGATTGACTCTAGATCGGAGTCACTTGCATCCTCAAATGCATCAGGGCTAGGTTCGCATTCTTCTAGCACTGCCTCTCCCATGATTGGCTCTATGGAGAAGACTGAAATGTCATAGCCATCCTCATCACAGTGGGGTGTCCATTGTTCTTCATTGATGGCTACATCCATTGTTGCTAGGATTTTTGCCCAGCCATGGGGTTCAAATTCCTCATCAGGAAAGACTACAGGTGCATAGGCTGGGTCTTGAATTGATCTATGGTTTTCTTTTGCACCTACCTCTCTGGCTTTCTCTCTCTTCTCTTCTTCTACTGCTACCTTACACCTCCATAAGTGGGTGTCTTCATGCATCCACGAGGATCCGGATGCTATGGAATGCACAGACTCAGTCTCATCTTTGGCTCTATGGATGGGATTCCATTGAATAGGTGGTACATCTCTATGAGAGTAATCCTTAAGATTGACTTTGGTCGTAACACCTAAGTGTTGCAGGTACAAAGAATTGGTTCCCCAATCCTGTACCACTTGCAACTGTCGCATAAAAGGTCGTCCCAAGATCATCTCATAGGCATGATTTTTGCTGAAGTCACATATGGCAAATGTGTGCTCAAACTCGACACCACAAGTGGTGAGAGTTATTCCCTCTAGAAATCCTAAGGGTCTCTCAATATGACCATCGGCCATCTGCAATTTCATTCTCGTTGGCGTGAGGGCTGGCTTGCCCCAACGCTTCCTTAGGGAAGTGGTGGCCATTGCAACTCCTGCACCTGAGTCCAAAATTGCCTTGGTGGTGTACTCCTGGTAGGTAATGGGAAGATAGGTGTTCCCTTCTTCTCCTTCACACATATCTCCTATCTTATCCAAGGGTATTTTTGGCACTATCCTTTGGGATCCTACCTGGGAACGAGGTTTTGCTATCTCTGGTACTTGTTTGGCGACATGTTTCCATAGCTCAGGTCTAACCTTGAGTAGCTCTTCTAACTTGAGATTGCACTGCACTTTAGTGTTTTTCACTACCTCTGTGTTCCTAGGTAAGACTGAATCCTCATTTCGTACCATGATCGTGGGCGCTCTCATACATGTAGATTTAACTTCCCATGGACCCGTGAAGTGGGGTAATTCTTGTAAAGAGTTCGAATCGAAGTCTAGTCTTTCTTGAGAGTGGGTACTCTCTTGCTCCTCATAAATGGATGGGATGTCTTGTGGGAATTCATCGTGCGCATCATCCACAAGTTCAATGGGAGGAGGGACTTCACTTTCTTTAGCCCATTTGTCTTCTTGAATCTCTCGTAGGAATTCTGGTGTGAATCGATTCATAGAAGAAGATGTGTCTGGCTCCGTAGAGTTAGGCACATAGGCTTCTTGGGCGGGCAGGGTCACTCTTTCACTTGCCTTGCCCTTGTGTTGTATGGCGGGTTCCTTTTCCGATTGTGCAATTAGTTTCTCTATTCTTTCTAGCAGTCCATCAAAGTGCAACTGCGTCTTTGCTGAGCTAGAGATGTTAAAGAGGCGGCTAGCTTCAAACATGGTTTGAGCCAACTCCACCATTTTGGCACAAATTTTAGTCCGTTCAAGCTCTAATTCTGCTCTAGGGTAGCACTTTCCATGATCAGTTACGTTTGGCCCTTCTTGGATTCTGGCTTGATATGCTTTAAGCATCATGTTTAGGTCCTCGGGAGTGGGATCTGCTAGGACTGATCCTACTCTAGGGGGTGGTGGAATTAGGTGAGGCGGGTTGGAAGGTGGCTGGTCGGATGGAGTTGGAAATAGTGGAGGTGGAGTAGTGTGAGAGGGAGTTTGAGATGTGAGTTCAGTTATCCTGGCTTTGGTTTCTCTTATGCTTTCCTCAAGTTCACTCATCTTTTTAGCCCATTGTCTTTTCATTCTTTCCCGACTATCTTTCCACGCTCTAGTCCTCTTCTTTGTCGTGCTCTCTGTTTCACTAACTTCTGGGCTTTTTTCCTGACCTACACCCTGGTTTTGATGCAGTGCTTGGGCTCTAATGATTACTTGTACTGGTGCAGTGGAAGTCACGCTCCCTATGGAGTCTACCACTAACCCAACAACGTTGATAGGAGTGATTTTTGGCATATTATTGGGGTTCTTTGGGCAATCTCGTAAGAGATGCTCCTTTCCACATTCTTGGCAAAAGCCCTGGATCGTCACCGACTGGGGTTGTGTAGGTGGAGGCAAGGGACAATCACGAATGAGATGATCTCCCTGACATCTGTAGCATGGTCCTCTAGGGAATGGGGGTCTTACCTGCCTAGGTTGAGGTCTAGGATTGGGGTTTGCGTACATGACGTTTGTGTAATCTGACTCCCAACTAGGTTCATTCGGTTCCTCACTGTAGTAGGACTCACCATGTTCAGGAGATTGCATGTAGTAAGCATGGGGACTATTGACATGTGTAGAATCAAAGCTGTGATCAGTGGGGTCACTTTCAGAAAGCAGTGGTGTTACAGGGACTATAGCTCTATTCAGGTTTTCTTCTGCTGCTGCATATTTTACTGGGATCACATTAGCTGGGGCAGGGGGTTGTTGTGCTAACACAGGCTGAGGCCTTTGTTGGTTTTGGTATGGTTGCTGATAAGGTTGTTGTGGCCTGCCATATGGTTGTGGAGGGTATGGGTTCTGGTACCTTCCCTGCTGAGGGTATGGCTTAGGGTAGGGTTATCTAGCCGCCTGCCTGTTGTATGGGCAATCTTGCGCGGTGTGATTGGTGTACCTCCGTTCTATGGTGCAGTACTGGCTACTAGGATTCACTTGGGGTTGAGCCATAATGGGACATACATTTGCCATATGGTCACCACCACAAGTATAGCATCTTTTCACAGGGGCAAACCTTGGGATCTGTTTACTAGTGACACCTAATTTCTGCGCTACTTTCTCTGCAAGTTCCTCAATTGATGCGGATTGCGTGGAAGAGAGGCTAGAGGCACTATCTGAATCTTTGTGTATTTTAGATAGCTCTAACTCCTCCCCAAGGTTATCCTCAATGTCAATACACATGCGTACACACTCTTCTATGGTTCTAGGGTCCTTCAAGTACACATATGATCTTAATTTGGTACTTAGCAATCCATCCAAGAATAAAGCCACTTGCTTAGCTGGAGTGGGTAGCTCAGGGACAGGGCATCTCTCTAAGTACTGCCTGAATCTTCTTCCTGCAAGTCTCACGGTCTCTTGAGGGGTTTGCTTGAAGCTGTGAATCAATGAGGAGGTATTATGCTTTATGCCACTCTTAGAGAATTCAATAATGAAAGCCTCTAGGAGTTGGTCTATGCTCCTGAATTGTCTCTCATTCAATGGTTGAAACCACATAAGGGCTGTGTTCCTAAGGGTTAGACCAAAGGCATTATACTGCGTGAATAAATCCTCCACTTGTTCAGCTCTCAAGACTTGCCTAAACTCAGCCACATGATCGTATGGATCTCCCGTGCCATCGAAGTAGTTCTTCATGGACTTAACTAGCTGGGTTGGTCTCAAAGTCCTTGTGTGCTCTCTAGGTCGTGGTAGAGGGAACTCATCGGCATTTCTTCGATGTCCTGGGGCTCTAAGTACCTCAGGCTCTACTCTATTTGTTTCCATTCTCGTTCTTTCTCTGCCCCCTAGGGTGGCAAAGCTTACTTCTGGCCTATCTCTATGTCTGTCTCTTTGAGTTCCGTGAGCGTGGGAGGTTCCAGCTCCTGGGTGACCAAAGGACACGTTCGATCTTGGTTGGGGGAAAACAAATTCACCCTTCCAAGTGTAAGCATGCCTATCGTTTTCTGTAACCACAAAGATCCTCTCTGAGGCTTGATCTAGGTAGGTCACTCTACCTGGGCTATCTGGATCTTTAAACTCATAGATCATGATTGTCCCTATATCAGTTGGCTGATCAGATTTATACCTCCAAAAGGCTTCGTCAGTTTCTCGGTTCCGAAGCAGATCTATGCTCTTATTGTCCTGTGGGATCCACTCGGGAGTGATGATCCTTGTTAGCACTGACTTTCCACGAGGGGTCCTAGGTTCTACACCCATGTTTCCTTGCTCCAATTCACCTAAATCCGCTTTTGAGATCACATTTCCAAATTCGTCTGTCCTATCTGGGTGACTGGTGACTACGTATATAGTTCCTTCTTTGTCCAAGTATGCTCCGCTTTCAAACTTGACAGCGGGGTGCTCTAGTCCAATGGATTGGTCAGGGTTTTTAATCTGGACCATGGATCCTCCTAGACCGTCCTCATAGATGCTAGCACCTAATCGGTTGGTCCTAAGGTATTCCAACTGTGCTTTGTAAGGGCCTTCTACTCTGTGCAAGTAAGGCACTCCTGAACTTCCCGTAGGTCTGTCCATGCCTTGAGACATCTTCGATTCACTGGTATTAGAGCTAGGGTAATGCGAGTGGTGACTCAACTGCTGGGCCCAAGACCTCGCAGTATGATTGACGCTAGCTTCTGAAGACCTAAGGCTTTGTCTATCCCTTACTAGATGCCGTCCTGATCTAAGGTTCATATGCCTAGTTAAGTAGCCCGATTTTTGCCCAGAGTACAATCTCGTTGCCGATCAATTGGTATCAATCACTTGATTCGTTTTTAGTGTGTTATCATGTTTATGATCTTGTCTGATATTGCGTCGTCACGAATACTTGAGTATTTTTCGTACTTTAAGTTGATCGTTCCACGTTAAATTCTTTTCCTTTAGGATTCTCAATCGTACAAAGATTATGTAGTTATCTTGAACTTTGAGTATTTAGGTAGTCTTCAACTTGATAGATGCCTATCGCCGCCCTGGCTTACTCCTATCACTAGTCGTTCTTAGCCTAAGCTAGGAATTGACAAAGGGAGTTGAGAATTTCCAACCTTTTGTTTCCTTCTTGGTTGCCCTTGAGTGCCCAGGAAGCGCGTTCCCAAGCTTGCACTTACTCTTGCTTAGAATGCCCTTCGGTGCTCGCAATAGATCTGTAAGAGTTCCAAAGTTAGCTCAAGACCAATTTGCACTGTGATTTTTTTTGGAAAACAATTCTAGAGATCCCTAAATTTTGTTCCCCTGGGTGTGGTCAACTTCAAAATACCCTATCTAATAATCCCCACGAGCTTTCCAGCAAAACAAAAATCACAGCAAACGGATTTCGTATGAGAGAGTTATGTCAGTTCAGGGTTCTGGTGCTAAAACAGGGTTCAAACAGGCTAACAGATCCCAGGATTTTTTCTCAAAAGCACATGTGTAGGGACCTCACAACTCACTAATTGCTAGACCAATATTCCCAAAAACTATCCCCAAAGCTTAGAATAAAAACCCTAATTTTTTGGCCGAAAAGCCTGTCAATCGCGATCGATAGGTCTATCAATCGCGATTGACAGAGGTGTCCGTCGGGGCCTGTCGGTCGCAATCGACACGTCAGTCACGATTGACAGTGTCAATCGCGATCGACAGAGTCGGTCGTGAGTCTTGTCAATCGCGATTGATGGTGTCAATCGCGATCGACACTCTTTCCGGGTTTTTCGCCGTGATTTCAGTCAATCGGGGATGTGTCCGTCGCGATGGACACGTGGCTACGCGTAAAAGTCAATCAATCGTTGAATTTCAGTCGGTCGCGATCGACGGTGTCAATCGCGACTGACAGAGGTGTCAGTCGTGGCTGTCGATCGCGATCGACAGTGTCAATCGCGATTGACAGGGTCCTACGTGGCAGTCTGTCGGTCGCGATCGACAGGGTCTGTTGGTCGCGATTGACAGAGGCTGTCGGTCGCGATTGACAGAAAAACACGGAATTTTTCTACTGTTTTAGGTGATTTGGGATGTGCTCATCATGCTTGTGCTAGTGGTGAACTTTGTTTTACCAAATGATCGAATTTTCTGTCGATCGCGATCGACAGAGGCTGGCGACTGCGAGACAGATTCGACGAGTTTCGTACCTACGCAGAGTGCTGGGGATGATGATTCAGCAAGAACCTGCAAAATGCTCAAGAAACATGCAAAAACAGTGCAAGCAATATCGCTCTCTCGCTCTCTCTCACAAGTAGAATGAAGGAAATGAGGTGGAGATGGTGATATGATCAAAACTGAAAATTTCTGTGATGATGGAGATGGAGGTGGGAGATGGTGATGATGATGATGGTGATGAAGATGGTGAAGAAAAAACAAGAACATAGATGAAAGTGAAGAAAATACCTACAACTCCAACGCGTCAACTCTACGTCTTACCATCACACGCTCGTCCTCAAAGTTCGATCCCCGGCAACGGCGCCAAAATTTGGTGTAGCTCAGTGATGAGTAGCACCTCCTTTAATGTCAATCCGAGAAGACGTGAGGATGGTATGAAGACCCCGAGCAAGTGGAGGCACAAGTGCGTGAGTGAGAAGCACACTAACATGCACACACATACACACACACGCGCACACACGGCAAGACAAAGAGTGAGAAGCAATGGAGTTCTTAGATTACTTTCAAAAAAGCTCTTACAAGTTTATTTCAATTACAATCTAACCCCAAAAATGAGCTCTCTAGCTCCTTTTATAGTTTTTGACTAGCTTTGGCCCTGTTCAGACCTAGTGTCCGGCCTAGTTAAAAATTAGGTTCCAGGGCTTATTTGAGGGCTCAAATGAGATCTAAAAAATACGAAAATTGGTAAGCAACTACTTCTAAGGCTCCTCAAGCTCGAGGACTCCTCGGCTTGCACAAAATGGAGCCACAAAAAGGTGAACATGGTATTTACAGGGGTTGTTAGTGATGAGAATCACTTTTAATTGGTGTAAGGATTTTGAAAAATTAAAGGTTGCCTTAGTGCTAGATCTGCTTGAATGCTCGCACTTGCTTCTTCATGAAGAAAATTATTGGCCTACTTGCCAGATCGTCGTTGACTCCCTTGTTTGCTTGTGCCTTCTCTCCCCTCTGACTCTCTTCTCTGGCTGCCATGCCTTGTCAGTCCTTCAGTTCCTTGTCTGCTGCTAACAAAGGGAAATTAGAGGAATCGTACATGCTACGGAAAGAGGGGATGAGAAGACAGCATTGGGGGGGGCACTCGAAGGCCATTATTTTTATTCGTCGTTTGACAGATCGGGTGTGGTGGGCTCATGCATGGAGAGGCAGTTGCTCAAGAAGAAAGCAAGGGCCATCGAGGGAGGAGGCAGCGCACGAAATTAGGAGGTCAAGATTTGTATTATCCGACATCTTTAGGGAGAGGCAGCGCTGATGATCGATAGGGGATCTCTGATAAAGAAACGTGCTACCTCGTTCTGATGGACAGCAGAAGTTGAGCTTCGGTTCAAAGGTGTTTTGAAGCTTCAGAAGGAAAATGGATCAAAGGAACTCATGGTAATCTGAACTGGGAAGAGCGCTTGATTCGTCAGGCTGCACAGTATAATCAGACTTTGTGATCGCGAGTGCTGCAGAAGTCATACATGTCATCTGAACTTCAACTCTTGTTGAATGGATTATCAAATTTATGTAGGCGTTGCGCACTATTCTGTTGAAGAGCTACTGCTATGCCAACGAGATACATGTGGTTCCGTAATGATTATCGACGCCTTGTCTCTTACACCAATAACTATGCGATGAAGTAAAGGCACGTTCAGAATCTTGGGAAGCATCATCAATTCGCAATCCACCTGCACCCATTGGTATAGTTTCAGTTTGCAAAACTATGGATGAGATTATGAATTTTCATTGTACTGTGATTTCAGATTTGCGCGATTCATTGCACTATGATTGCACGGTTCATCTGAGATAACTCTCTTTGCTCTAAGCATGGAAATCATCATGTTAGATCGCATGTTTCTTACAAACGATGATAAAACTTTCAGAGAGGAATTTGACGATTGATCAGGGTGCACTACACCTTTACTGAGTTATGTTTGTTATTGTGATGCTCTAGTTCACGCAAGATAACTACACGGCTTGATTTCTATATTCATTGAATCGACAGACAGAAAATCTACTTTATCTCTTCTCAGCAAACACCTTCCCACAGTAGATATATGTGCCAACTTCTATCATTGAGTCAATTTCTATCGTATAGATATATGCGCTAATTTCTTTGTAATTTTATGGGCGAAAGAACTGCAGATAGCAATCCTTTAATCTGAAGGAACCATTATGACCAAATAGCCAACTTATGTTCTCTATGTTTTATGTCTGTAATGCATTATCTGCGCCAAACTTTGTCTACAGCAGTACTGATTTGTTCTGATCTGTGATTGAACATTAATTTATGTTCATTAAGAAGCAGCGCACGACTCTGATAGGATTTTATTGAAGACCTTGATTTGACATAAGAATCAGCACAATCGTGCATAGTTTCGTAAATCAGTTTTCATGCTCAAAGACATGATGCACATAACGTGTTGTACATGAACGTACAGCCGTTCAAATAGTTTCTACAAAAACTTTTGCTGGAAGATTTAAAGTTGCGCGTTTCTCATTACTAACGAAGGAAGGCAAAAAAAGGAGAGTTCCATGCAGATATGAGAAAAAGCTGACGACACTCTTCGTGCTGAAGAAGTAGGGAGATAATCAATTTTAATTTTCCAGTGTTGGTTTGACTTTTCTTTATGAAGCAATAGTTTCAATAAAGGCACAGTTTTTTGTACAATAATGATATTGCCTTTACACTTTTGTTTTTAAATTATCTACGCTATGTTATGAAGTTAAGGTTTTGAGATTAGACGTCGTGTATAAATGTTAATGTTTAATATCATCCTCTGTATGTTCATTTGCTAGGAGCACGCTATACATGTTTTTAATGGTGACAAAACGCTTTATGTTTTCTTCCAGAAGTTGAACATTATCCTTTTGTGTTAAAGTAGAACATATCATGACAACGATTATCTTGTTAGTGAATAATCTGTGTTCAAATCACAATGTATGCAAACCATAAGCATTAGTTGGTTTGATTTCAACAATGGCAGCATGTGAGGCATCATGGCTGGAGATGAGACTTGCAGATTTAGGTGTGGAATTGCAAAAGCCTATCACTATCTATTGTGATAATCTTAGTAGTATACAGTTAGCACGGAACCGTGTTTTTCATGCTAGAACAAAGCATATCAAGGTACATTATCACTTCATCAGAGAGAAGGTATTAGCAGGTGATATTGATCTTGTTTATGTGAGAACAGATGAGCATGTTGCTGATATTTACACTTAAGCACTTGGAGCAGAGAAGCTGAAGAAGTTTCGGAAGATGCTTGGATTAGAGGACACGACGTTGCGCTTTTAGGGGAGTGTTGAGATATCAAGCTCAACATGTGATGATCTAGGGTGACACGTATCAGTTTTTCGTTTCTCTGACATGTATAGTGGTCACACCGGTATATGTCAGGGATACTTCATTGAGCTTTCTTAGATTTATCTACCAAGAGTGATGGCACATTCGTTCCTTACGATCTCACTCATTCGTGGACATTATGTTTTTCCTTATGTATTGTTCTTTATATATTGCACTTCTTGTATTCTTGTTTTGGGTTCTGTCCATCGTGATTAACACCATCAATCGTGATTAACATTTTCCATCATGATTGATACCATCAAACACGATTGACACTATTCATCATGATTGATAGACCATGAGGGACAACTCTGTCCATCGTGACAGACAGTATCCATCATGATGGACACCCTTGTCCATCGCTAGCTGTTGGAACTATTGGAGATGATGATACGGCACAACCTGCAAGAAATTCTAAAAAACATACAAAATAGAATGTGCACAAGCTCTCTCTTGCTCTCTCTCACAAGTGAAATGATGGGAATGTGGTGGAGAAGGTGATATGACCAAAAAGAAAAACTAAAAATTCAGCGAAGATGGAGATGGAGGTGGGAGATGGTGAGGATTACAATGGTGATGAAAAAAGTAAGAGAAAATAGTGAAAAGTAAGGAAGATGCCTATGAATCCAATGTCACAACTCTATGTATTACCATCATATGCTCATCCTCAAAGCTCTCTCCTTGGCAATGGTGCCAAATTTGGTGTCACTCTAGCACAATGGAAAGTACCAATGTGAGGATATCCACCTTTTAAATATCAATCCGGGGAGACATGAGGACTGGTATGATAACCAAGAGCAAGTGATGGCACAAGTGTGTGAGTGAGAAGCACACTAACATGCACACACATACACACACATACACACACAAGGCAAGAACAAAGCGAGGAACAATGGAGTACTTTTAATTATCAAAGATATCTTTTACATAAGTTCTATTCTCTTACAATTTAATGCCAAAAATGAGCTCTCTAGCTCTTTTTATAGTTTTTACCTAGCTTTGGCCCTATCTAGACCTAGTGTTCAACCTAGTTCAAAATTAGGCTCTCGAGCTTATTTGAGGGGACAACGAAGTCAAACATTTATGAAAATTGACACATAGTTACTCTTAATACTCCTCAACCTTGAGGACTCCTCTGCTTGAACAAACGGTAGGTACTCTTAGTACTCTTCAAGCTTGATGACTCCTTGGCTTGAACAAATGGAGTCTAATGTAGCAAAAATGGATATGTAGAATATTGGAGTAGTGATAAAAATAACTTTTGAAAAGTATTTATCTTTTAAAAATTGAATAGGCCTAGTTGTTGGATCTTCGTTGACTACTCTACCTACTTGGTTGTGCTTGATTGTCCCTCTGCTTTGACTCTTCATAGCAGCTCCCCTGTCTTGTAATGCCATGACTTCCCTGGTTGCTCCCAACAGAAGCATATGTTCATATACCCAAGAACCTTGGACAAAAGCTCAACCATAAGTCCAAGAAATGCATTTTCTTGGATATGGTCAAGAATGCCAACTCGGATATCAATTATGGGATCCTGAAACATGATCAGTGATCAAAAGTAGTGATGTCATTTTCAATGAGTCTAAGATGCATAAATAACCCATTAAATAGGTTGAAGTGTGAAGAGTGGTGTTAAGGATATTAATCCCCTATTTAGCATGCATAAAAATGTTGCACATAGGAATTGTCAAGAGAATGTTCAATTGCATCAATCTACAAATGTTTGAGTTCAACAACCATTGAGACGCTCTACATGTGTCTTGCATCCACTTGATGGATATGTTCCACATTCAGATTTTGTTATGCTAACAGATGCTCGTGAGCCTTCCAACTACAAAGAGGCTATACAAACAAAGGATCATGTCAAATGGTGGCATGCCATGAAGAGATTTGGATTCTATTCACAAGAATCATACTTGGGATTTAGTACCTTTTACAAAGGGAAGGAAAGCTTTACCATGTAAATGGCTATATAAATTGAAATTCACATTAAATAGTTCTTCTCGAAAGTATAAAGCACAACTTTTTGCAAAGGCTTTTAAGCAACAACATGGTGTTGATTTTAAGGGAATCTTCTCTCTAGTGTTCAAGATGACTACCTTGCAAATGTTGCTTGGATTCTTTTCTATGGAGGACTTAGAGCTAGTCCAAATGCATGTGAAAATTGCTTTTTTGCATGCAGATCCTATAGATGAGATCTTTATGGAACAATGTCACTCTTGCACAATGGTAAGTACCAACGTGAGGAGGTTCACCTCATAAATGTCAATCCGCGGAGACATGAGGACTAGTATGAAGACTATGAGCAAGTGATGGCACAAGTGCGTGAGTGAAAGCACACAAGCATGCACACACATACACACACACGTGCACAAAGTAAGAGCAAAGAATGGAACAATGGAAGATCTTTCATTACGAAAGAACTCTCTTACAAAGCTGAAATCTACAACAAGCTAACCTCAAAATGGGTTTCGTATGAGAAAGTTATGCCAGTTCAGGGTTCTAGGGGTTAAAACAGGGAAACAGGACCTCTCAGGGAGTGCTTCAGAACACGCAACATACGACACTCAATAAGTATCAACGATACTTGCAAGCAGACAATACATGATATCTGAACTAAACGATACACGATACTAGGAACTCCACGATACAGGACACTTGGGAACTATTGCCACACTTGAGAAATATCATGACACTTGGCCACATGACACTTGGTTGGTCACAACACTCACCACTTGTGAGATGTCACAACACTCGATGTCAATGACACTCGACAACTAAGTGTTCACGACACATGACACTCGTCAGATATCGCGACACTTGGCCCTGAGCACGACACTCAACACCTAAGGAATATTGTGATACTTGGCCTTGCACAACACTCGACACTTGTTAGGTATCACGACACTTGAGGTTCGGTGACACACGATACTTGTAGAGATGTCACGACACTTGATGTCCATGACACTCGACACCTGAGTGGTCACGACACACGACACTTAGCAAATGTCACGACACTTGATGTCCATAACTCTCGACACCTAAGGAATATTACAACAATTTCCTTGCTCTTGTCTTGTAGTGAAAGTGTGTAGAGGTCGGAAACTCTCAGATGCCTTGGGATGAAGCTTCAGGAAGTGTTCAAGTGCTCTGACATGGATATATTTGAGTTCTGAGCAGTCATTGCTGTCATCTTTTCTTTGCTACCTCGGTTGTTTTGATACCTATCTCTCTCTATCCCCTTTTTTCTTTTCCCTTTCTCTCTCTTTCCCTCTCTCTCTCGGTCCCTCTCTCCCTCTTTTTCTCTCTTCCTCTCCCTCTTCCTCTCTCTCTTCCTCTCTCTCTTTTTCTCTCTCTTTCTCTCTCTTTTTCTCTCTCTCTCCCCCTCTCTTCCCCCCTCTCTCTCTCTTTCTCTCTCTCTCTCCCCCTCTCTTCCCCCTCTCTCTCTCTCTCTTTCCTCCTCCCTCTTTTCCCTTTTTCTCTCTCTCTTTTCCCCGCGTGTGAACCCCTCCCTCTCTCTCTCTCTCTCTCTCTCTCTCTCTCTCTCTCTCTCTCTCTCTCTCTCTCTCTCTCTCTCTCTCTCTCTCTCTCTCTCTCTCTCTCTCTCTCTCTCTCTCTCTCTCTCTCTCTCTCTCTCTCTCTCTCTCTCTCTCTCTCTCTCTCTCTCTCTCTCTCTCTCTCTCTCTCTCTCTCTCTCTCTCTCTCTCTCTCTCTCTCTCTCTCTCTCTCTCTCTCTCTCTCTCTCTCTCTCTCTCTCTCTCTCTCTCTCTCTCTCTCTCTCTCTCTCTCTCTCTCTCTCTCGCTCTCTTTCTATCTCCCTCTCTCTCTTCCCCTCTCTCTCCCCCCTCCCCTCTCTCTCCTCCCCCGCCCGCTGGCCTCCGCACCACCCACCCGCAGGCCCCCTCCCTTCTCTCTCCTCCCCCGCCCGCTGGCCTCCGCACCACCCACCCGCAGCCCCCTCCCCTCTCTCTCCTCCCCCGCTAGCTGGCCTCCGCACCACCCACCTACAGCCCCCCTCCCTTCTCTCTCTCCTCCCCCGCCTGCTGGCCTCCGCACCACCCACCCGCAGCCCCCCTCCCTTCTCTCTCTCCTCACCCGCCCACTGGCCTCCGCACCACCCACCCGCAGCCCCCTCCCTTCTCTCTCCTCCCCCGCCCGCTGGCCTCCGCACCACCCACCCGCAGCTCCCCTCCCTTCTCTCTCCTCCCCCGCCCCCCTGGCCTCCCCCCTCCGCTACCTACCTCCCCTGCCACCCGCAGCCCCCCGCCCTCCGCTACCTACCTCCCCTGCCACCCGCAGCCCCTCACCCCCACTGCCATCATCCCCCGCCCCCACCGCCATCCTCCCTTCGCCACCACCCCCTGCACACACTCACATTCCCACCCACATGCACATCCCCCACACATGCACACACCCACACTCACATGCGCACAACGCACACACACTCACACACGTACCATCACACACTCTCACTCACACACACACATATATATGCACATGCACCCATACACATACACACACAAACACACATACACACAACCATACATACACACTCCCACACATACACACCCACATACACGCATACACACACACCCACAACTACACACATGTGTACCCACACAAGCACACACAAAGGCCCCCACATTTATGCCCCGCACACCCACATACACATTTATGCCCGCACATAACCTTCCACACACATTCTCACTCCCACTGGTACACACACACACCCACAATATTACACATCTCCCTACAGGAGCCTCTTCCTTCAGCAAAGCTATGAAAATGGGCTCAGAAGTATACCATAATCTAAAGAATGTAATGAAGAAGCATATGGACGAGATTTTTAACAAGAGGTTCAAATGTTGGAGATGATTTATTAGTCACCAATCCTACGAAGGTATGGGATAAAAGTGTGCAGGGTAAAAAGTGGAAGCAGGGAAAAGCTTTTTGCCACCAACTATTCACGACGACTACCTATTTTTGTGGATGGAACTCAAATTAAGTACCCCCCAATTTTGGGTGATGAGCTAGCGCATGATCAATGGACGTGAAGATTCGGCAAAGCTCTTGGCTTATTGGGGTCTATAAAAGCAATGGACTTTTGCTCATTGGGGTACAACAATTTTAGAGATACATTGGTTCAGCTACGCGTACGTGCACAAGACCTCTCTTGCACTTTGTGGTTTGAAGCCTATTGTAGGAGCTACTTTGTAGTGTGTATACAGAGGGTAGGCTTCTCAGTGAGGGCTATGAGCACTATAGTGTAAGAGAATAGCTTGGATTTATATTCTTTTCTGTGAGTCAGTGTGTTGATTAATCTCTATTCTCTTGAGAAATACTACCATTTGTATTGCTCTGAGTTAGCGGTCCCTTATGCTGATCTGTGGTATTGGAGTTAATACTTTTAGAGTGGCTTATCAACCCTAAGCTTGTACTTTTGAGCATCTCTCTGCCCAACCTTGTAATCATCTGATTCAAATCAAGAAGTGTATGGTCTTCCTTGGTCATTGGTTGTCCATATTTTTTGAAGTATTTACCACTCTGTGCAATCCGTGTTATCTACTTGCTCACAGAAATGTTAAAGGGTATACTTCCCTAAAGAGAACCCCCCTTGAGTAGGTGACGTACTGGAAGTGTTTATTTTCTATAAAAGTGGATACCCCAGTACCTCCTCTACAGTTTGGCACGCACGGTGGGACCTTTGCATTTCTGTGAGAGGTATTTGCCCTATTACACTTGCAAATAAGTACATGACCCATACACGAGTAGATAAGGAGTCTCTTCGTGTTCGGAGGAGTCTTAACAAGTTAGCAATAGCCACGGCTTGTGAGTCTACCTCCCCTCTGCCTTCCCTAAATTTGTCCATTGACTTGGGTGCGACACCATTGTCAAAAGAAGGGTATAGGAGAACTCTAGATTTCTCCTCAGATACGTCAGAAGAGACACCGGTCCAAATGGAGGATCTTTCTCATTTGCTCTCCAGGCTCAACATCAAGTTCCCTACCTTCAAGGGACATGCATATGAGGATGCTGATGATCATGTGAGAAGATTCATCTCTTTATGCCGTGGGCGAGGTCTGTAGAATAGGGAAGATGCAATGCTAGCACTTTTTCCATCCACATTGGAGGGTCTTGCAGATAAATGGTACAGTCAGTATGCAGATGGCCATCTCACTACATGGGAGGCTTTGAAGGCGGCTTTCTCACAAACATTCAGACCGAGTGATTCTTCGGAAAGAGCTCTAGATCAGCTAGAGAATTTGAAGCTAAGACCAGGTGAATCTTTTCATGAACTTCACACTAGAACAAAAGCACTTGTTGCACGTCTACCACATGCTCCAGGTGACTTTTTGGTTAAAAAGTGGATTGAGAAGGCCCTGCCAAGGTCATCTCAGCAGAAGCTTCGGGAGTCTCTTAGATTGGATGCCACTCTCAATGATTTTGTTGCAGCGGCATCACGCATTGAAGAAGCAAGGCAACATTTTGAAGGGGATACACAACAAAAGTATGTTGCAGATCTGGATCCTATTGAGCAACTAAGGAGGGAACTAGAAACATTGAAGATGCAACAAAATCAACAAGAAGAGAAGGTCTTGCCACCTCTACGTCGCACTGATGATGAAGTAGCTCAACTTCGCCGAGAGTTAGAAGATTTGAGGACTACTCAGGATATAAGGAGACAAATTTGGTGTACAATCTGTAACAACAATGGACATTCCAATGCTAATTGCCCTATTAAGGTAAGCTGTCAATTTTGTGGAAAAGATGGTCATGAAGCCAGGGATTGCTACTACCTCAAAGGTACACAGCAGAGAGGTAACCCTCAAAATTTGGAATCATATTATGCTAGTACTTCAAATACATCTAATAGAGAGGAGAATCGGCCTGCAAAGCCTAGATATAATAGACCTTTGATGTGCTATCGTTGTGGTGAGTACGGCCACATGCAAAATAGGTGTTCTCTTCCAAGATGCACCTCCCTGTCAACATTGTCCAGAGGCCAAGGATCATTATACCAAAGATTGCCCAAGAGGTCGTCCTGCTCCAATTCACATGATTGCATTCTCCCCACATGAAGAAGGAAAAACCACCCAGACTTATGCTGTTTCATCCTCTGCAATGCCCATGATGACTAGAGCTAGGCAAGCAGCTGCAACCCAGAGAGATGAACAACAAGGATTTCATGATAAAAAGGAAGAAAAGGAATCTAGATGGAAGGGCCAAGAAGAAATTGAAGGAGCTTATAATAAGATGACTACTTCTCTAAAGGGCCAACCAACAAGTCTGCAAGAAAACACTCAGGAGGTAAACATTGAACAGATCTTGAAAGGTATTCATCACAAGGTTAGTCTATATGAACTTATAAGGATGGATTCAAAAATAAGAAGTGACTTACTGAAGATTATACACTCTGCTCACTTGGTCCAATCACCTAGTATAGATGGTTTCATGGTTGATTTTCCCCCTGCACCCTTAGCAGACTACCAAAGCTCAAGATTATTTGTTTGTATAAAAGAGGAAGCTCTCACAGGTGTGATCATAGATGGAGGCTCTGGTATAAATTTAATGCCAGATTTTACAATGAAGAAGCTGAAATTGAACCCCACCAGGTTGGCACCATTCACGGTTACATTGGCAGATCAACATCGGGTTGCGCCACTGGGCATTATTGAGAAGGTACTGATGGTAGTACAGGGCTGCCATTTTGTTCTAGATTTTGTTGTTATTGCACTTCCACAGGAGACTTCTTACCCTCTACTCCTGGGAAGACCTTGGCTGAGACAAGCAAAAGCTTTGCAAGATTGGGGAAAAAATAAATTATGGATTTCAACAAGCACCAATAGCCAACTGCAACTACACTTGGAGGAAGGAATTGACTCAGGGAAAACTACTGGATATACTGTGGACACTCAGGTAATGCCCTCTCTACCCCAAGAAGAGGATACATTGTTAAATTGGATGATGGGAAGTGCAGAGTGTTGCACAGTGGAGATTAATGAAATTGAGGAAGAAGTTGCAGATAAGGTAATTACAGGAAAGGGCAATGAAGACCACAAGGTGTTGGAGAATGAGCAATTGCAGGAAAGCACAAGCCTTGAGGAAGCAGCCCAGATAAAAATATCAGAGAGGCAAAATTATGAACCTAAGAGCAGAGAAGATCTCCCTTTTGTAGATATACCTCAAGGTTGGATGAAAGAACATGTTGCAGAATATAAATTAAAATCCACTCCTGCATATAATGGAGATGATTTCTCAAGCAAGACCAATTCTGAAACATTGGTTCAAGAAGTAAATTTAGGGGATGAAGAGAACCCTCAAGTAGTCCATTTGGCATCCTGATTGTGGCATTATCCTAATTTACTACAGAAGGTAACTTCTTTGCTCTTTACTTACAAAAGTGTCTTCGCATGGTCCTACAAAGATCTAACAGGAATACCAGAAGAGCTTGGATTACATCGGATACCCTTGGTTGAGGGAGCTGCGCTTGTAAGAAGTAGGCCATATCGACTCAATCCGAAGTATGCAGAGGCGGTAAAAGCAGAGATTACAAAACTAGAAGAAGCGGGTATAATTGTGCCAGTAGAACATTCCAGGTGGCTTTCTTCTATGGTTATTGTGCCGAAGAAAAATAGTGGAAAAATAAGAGTATGTGTTGATTTCCGTGCTTTGAATAAAGTGACTATTCAAGATGGATTTCCTCAGCCCTTCACAGAGCAAGTACTTGAAGAAGTAGCTGGTCACACTTTGAATAGTTTCTTGGATGGTTTTAGTGGCTACAATCAGATAGTGATCCATCCTGATGATAGAGACAAAACAGCCTTTGTCACTCCCTGGAGCACTTATGTCTATACTCGAATGGCTTTTGGTTTGAAGAATGCACCGGCTTCATTTAATAGAACGATGTATCTAATATTGGGCAAATGGTTAACAACCTTTCTACGCATTTTCATGGATGACTTTTCAGTATTTTCAGGTACAGATAGGAGGGCAGCAGTTCAAGATTTCCATGACCATTTGGAAAATCTAAAGGAAATTTTTGAGCAATGTCTCAAGACAGGTTTGAAATTGAATCCTGATAAATGTCACTTTTTGGTTACTAAGGGCACTCTTCTTGGTCACATAGTATCTGCTGAAGGCATAACTGTTGACCCTGCAAAGGTTACAGCTATTCTTTCCATGCCAATTCCACAAAGCCCAAAGGAAGTGCAAAGTTTCTTGGGCCATGCAGGGTATCACAGAAGATTCATTAGGATGTATTCGGAAATTGCTAAGCCCTTGTCAAGGCTTACCAGCAAAAAGATCCCTTTCTCATGGAGTGCTGAAGCTGACAAAGCATTTTGTGAACTAAAGTTGAGGCTATGTACTGCTCCACTTTTAAGTGTTCCTAATTGGTCATTAGAATTTCATGTACATACAGATGCTAGTCTTCATGCTGTTGGTGCAGTTCTAGCTCAACCATCATCTCACAAAGTGGATAGACCTATCTCTTATGCCAGCAGATTACTCAACCAAGCTAAAAGAAATTACAGTACAATGGAAAGAGAAGGTTTGGCTATTGTATTTGCCCTTCAGAAGTTCTGACATTATCTCCTTGGTGTACATTTCATTGTTATTTCTGATCATCAGC
The DNA here is from genome assembly GCA_020310875.1 of Ceratopteris richardii. NCBI lineage: Eukaryota > Viridiplantae > Streptophyta > Polypodiopsida > Polypodiales > Pteridaceae > Ceratopteris > Ceratopteris richardii. Next base: position 8,746,591 of record CM035412.1, read on the forward strand.
CCTTGAAGTATTTGATAAACAAGCCTAGAGTAGCTGGAAGCATCTGGAGATGGTTACTCCTATTTCAAGAATTTAATTTTGATATTCATATTAAGCCAAGAAAAGAGCACTACATGGCAGATCAAGTGTCCAAGACGGCAATGAGCGAAAAGGCAACAGGTATTAATGATGAATTGGTGGATAGCAATCTTTTTCTAGTAGCAATCCAGACTGGTTGGTATGATGAAATTCTCCATGTTCTGACTACTAGAAAGATCCCAGAACACTTGACACCTATAGAAAAGAGAAGATTGCTCCTGAAAACCAAAGCATATTCTCTTATAAATGGAAATTTATATAAATACTGTCAAGATGATATATTGAGAAGGTGTGTCTATCCAGAGGAGGTAAATTTTCTGCTAGAGGCTGCACACAATGAAGGACATCTAAAGGGGGAAGAATTGGCTCATAGAATCATCCACAAAGGTTTATGGTGGCCTCATATTTTCAAAGATGCAATCAAGTTCGCCAAAGAATGCCACATCTGCCAGAGGTGTGCTCCCGCGCCAACTATATTGAATTTCCAACCATTGGTCATATCTACAGGATGGCTCCCATTTGAACGATGGGGTCTTGATTTCATAGGGCCAATTAGCCCAACTGGGCAACCAGGAGGTAAAAAGTATATTTTGATGGCCACATGCTATGCCACTAAATGGATAGAGGCTAAAGCTACTGTGGACTGCACGGCTTTAACAATAGCTAAATTTATGTATAAACGTATTTTCTCAAGATTTGGTTGCCCACTGGAAATTACTAGTGACAGGGGCACACATTTTGTAAATCAATTGCTCCAGTTTATATTTGACAGGTACAAAATCTTCCATAAAAAATCTTGTGCCTATTACCCAAGGGCAAATGGCCAAGCAGAGAGTTCCAATAAGATTTTGATCGGACTACTTCGCAAATTATCTTTTGATCATCAAAGCTCTTGGCCACTAGCACTAATTGGTGCAATTTGGGCTTTCAGAACCACGAAGAGGGGAACCACAGGCGAGACTCCATTTCTGTTAGTATATGGGAAAGAGGCATTGGCACCATTTGAGTTTATTATCAGAAAGGAAATAGGAATCAAAACCATTGGCATTCAACCCCCCATTCAGAGATTGGTGGCATTAGAAGAGTACAGAGAAGGGGCAATGCAGAAACTTCTAGTGACACAAGAAGAGCGCAAGAAATTACATGACAGGTATCTGAGATCGAATGAAGTTCAAGAAGGGTCCATGGTTTTAGTGCATCAAGTCCCGGCAATTTCAACTAAATTGGCCCCCAAATGGTCAGGACCATATAAGGTTATCAAGGTATTGCCACATGGTGCAGTGCATCTGGAAGATCTGCAGGGTAAAAGGATGCCCCTCGTCAACATCTCCAGGGTGAAGAAGTATCGGAACTAGGACAAAGTGGAAGCATTCTATCCCTTGTACATACCATGTTTCTTTTCAGTAATTGCAGTTAAATCTCATTGAAATAAGCATATAAAGGAGTTATTGCAGCGGGACGGTGCAAAAGCTTGATGTGGGGGTCTGTAGAGGTCGGAAACTCTCAGATGCCTTGGGATGAAGCTTCAGGAAGTGTTTAAGTGCTCTGACACGGATATATTTGAGTTTTGAGCAGTCGTTGCTGTCATCTTTTCTTTGCTACCTCGGTTGTTCTGATACCTATCTCTCTCTATCCCCTTTTTTCTTTTCCCTGTCTCTCTCTTTCCCTCTCTCTCTCGGTCCCTCTCTCCCTCTTTTTCTCTCTTCCTCTCCCTCTTCCTCTCTCTCTTCCTCTCTCTCTTTTTCTCTCTCTTTCTCTCTCTTTTTCTCTCTCTCTCCCCCTCTCTTCCCCCCTCTCTCTCTCTTTCTCTCTCTCTCTCCCCCTCTCTTCCCCCCTCTCTCTCTCTCTCTCTTTCCTCCTCCCTCTTTTCCCTTTTTCTCTCTCTCTTTTCCCCGTGTGTGAACTCCTCCCTCCCTCTCTCTCTCTCTCTCTCTCTCTCTCTCTCTCTCTCTCTCTCTCTCTCTCTCTCTCTCTCTCTCTCTCTCTCTCTCTCTCTCTCTCTCTCTCTCTCTCTCTCTCTCTCTCTCTCTCTCTCTCTCTCTCTCTCTCTCTCTCTCTCTCTCTCTCTCTCTCTCTCTCTCTCTCTCTCTCTCTCTCTCTCTCTCTCTCTCTCTCTCTCTCTCTCTCTCTCTCTCTCTCTCTCTCTCTCTCTCTCTCTCTCTCTCTCTCTCTCTCTCTCTCTCTCTCTCTCTCTCTCTCCTCCCCCGCCCGCTGGCCTCCGCACCACCCACCCGCAGCCCCCCTCCCTTCTCTCTCTCCTCCCCCGCCCGCTGGCCTCCGCACCACCCACCCGCAACCCCCTCCCTTCTCTCTCCTCCCCTGCCCGCTGGCCTGCGCACCACCCGCCCCCCTCCCTTCTCTCTCCTCCCCCGCCCGCTCGCCTCCGCCCTCCGCTACCTACCTCCCCTGCCACCCGCAGCCCCCCGCCCTCCGCTACCTACCTCCCCCGCCACCCGCAGCCCCTCACCCCCACTGCCATCATCCCCCGCCCCCACCGCCATCCTCCCTTCGCCACCACCCCCCGCACACACTCACATTCCCACCCACATGCACATCCCCCACACATGCACACACCCACACTCACATGCGCACAACGCACACACACTCACACACATACCATCACACACTCTCACTCACACACACATATATATGCACACGCACCCATACACATACACACACAAACACACATACACACAACCATACATACACACTCCCACACATACACACCCACATACACGCATACACACACACCCACAACTACACACATGTGTACCCACACAAGCACACACAAAGGCCCCCACATTTATGCCCCGCACACCCACATACACATTTATGCCCGCACATAACCTTCCACACACATTCTCACTCCCACTGGTACACACACACACCCACAATATTACACATCTCCCTACAGGAGCCTCTTCCTTCAGCAAAGCTATGGAAATGGGCTCAGAAGTATACCATAATCTAAAGAATGTAATGAAGAAGCATATGGACGAGATTTTTAACAAGAGGTTCAAATGTTGGAGATGATTTATTAGTCACCAATCCTACGAAGGTATGGGATAAAAGTGTGCAGGGTAAAAAGTGGAAGCAGGGAAAAGCTTTTTGCCACCAACTATTCACGGCGACTACCTATTTTTGTGGATCGAACTCAAATTAAGTACCCCCCAATTTTGGGTGATGAACCGGCGCATGATCAATGGACGTGAAGATTCGGCAAAGCTCTTGGTTTATTGGGGTCTATAAAAGCAATGGACTTTTGCTCATTGGGGTACAACAATTTTAGAGATACATTGGTTCAGCTACGCGTACGTGCACAAGACCTCTCTTGCACTTTGTGGTTTGAAGCCTATTGTAGGAGCTACTCTGTAGTGTGTATACAGAGGGTAGGCTTCTCAGTGAGGGCTATGAGCACTATAGTGTAAGAGAATAGCTTGGATTTATATTCTTTTCTGTGAGTCAGTGTGTTGATTAATCTCTATTCTCTTGAGAAATACTACCATTTGTATTGCTCTGAGTTAGCGGTCCCTTATGCTGATCTGTGGTATTGGAGTTAATACTTTTAGGGTGGCTTATCAACCCTAAGCTTGTACTTTTGAGCATCTCTCTGCCCAACCTTGTAATCATCTGATTCAAATCAAGAAGTGTATGGTCTTCCTTGGTCATTGGTTGTCCATATTTTCTGAAGTATTTATCACTCTATGCAATCCGTGTTATCTACCTGCTCACAGAAATGTTAAAGGGTATACTTCCCTAAAGAGAACCCCCCTTGAGTAGGTGACGTACTGGAAGTGTTTATTTTCTATAAAAGTGGATACCCCAGTACCTCCTCTACAAAGTGTGTGCAGCTATTTTGTCTTTTAGTGACAGTAGACTAGCCTTCAATCTCCACCATCCAAATGAAATGTGATCCGATGGCTGAGATTAGGTGCAACTCGCGATATTTTCTTCCCTCTCTTCGCGTGGCTATTCCTATGTTCTCATTTATTGCCAGAGACTATGGTCTTATTTTGTCTTCTAGTGCCCATTGTTTCCAATTCGATCATGACCATACAATCAAAAAATCTAATGGCTAAAAATGCACACGATTTCTCCTTTCAAAGATTCTTATTTTTTATTCTTTATTTTAACTGACAATACCACTAGTGGTATTTCCCAACCTCTTAATCTAGTTGATTAGCCATTTTAATTCCTTAAAATTAGGAATCCTTACAAGGCCCATGCAGGGCTCACTTTTTCCCCTAATGAACTCAACCTTTCATGACACTTGGATTTTTTTGGAGTCCAAATTCAAAAACTTTTGCAAATATGAGTACCTTGTGTCCTCCTTGTCACTCCTATGTGCCTGCAAATGCAAAATCTATCTTCACAACCGCGATACCACACTCACAACAGTTGGCACAGGTCCTGTCATGTCTGAGCAGTTCACTCAATTTCTGGGTATTTGAGGTGTATTTCTTCAACATTTTAGTTTTGCACCCTCTCTAAGGATCTTTCTCACAACCAAAAGTGAAAACGAAGTGAATGTACGATCAAAAAATTAAAAAAGATCGGAGAACATGGTGATGATGATGAAGATGAAGATGGAGATAAAAAATTGAAACTAAATTGAAAATGGTGATTTTTTTACCTTCCAACATCACTACTCTACGTCTTACCATCACACGCTCAGCCTCCAAGCTCTCTCCCCGACAACAGTGCCAAATTTGATGTCACTCTAGCACAATGGTAAGTACCAACGTGAGGAGATTCACATCATAAATGTCAATCCGCAGAGCCATGAGGACTAGTATGAAGACTATGAGCAAGTGATGGGACAAGTGCGTGAGTCAAAGCACACAAGCATGCACACACATACACACACACACGCGCACAAAGTAAGAGCAAAGAGTGTAACAATTGAAGGTCTTTGATTACAAAAGAACTCTCTTACAAAGTTGAAATCTACAACAAGCTAACCTCAAAAATGAGCTCTCCACCCTTTTTATAGGTTTCTAGGGCTTATTTGGGGGCTCAAAATAGAGTCTAAAAATTATGAAAATTGGCAGGGTGATACTTCTCATACTCCTCAAGCTTGAGGACTCTTTGGCTTGAACAAAACGGAGTTACAAAGATGGAAAATGGTATTTACAATGGTTTTAAGTGAAAAAATCACTATTTTTATAGGGATTTCTTCTGAAAATTTGACATGTGCTTCTTGGAGCTCCCTACATGCTCCTTCTTCGTATGTGTCAGCTTCCTTGATGGCCTTCCATGCTTGTGCTTGAGCCTAACTATCAACAACATGTATAAAGCACAATTGGTAGCTAAAGGATATGCACAGACATATGGCATTGATTATGAGGAGACATTCAGCCCTGAGCTAAAATGTCTACTGTCAGAACGCTTGTTGCATTAGCTATAGTAAAAGGATGGAATTTGCATCAGATGGATGTGAAGAATGCTTTCTTACATGATGAGTTACAAGAAGAAGTATATATGGAGCAGCCATAAGGATTTGAAGATTCAAAGCATCAGAATATGTTTGCATGTTGCAAAAGGCTTTGTATGGGCTGAAGCAAGCTCCGCGTGCATGGCACGCAAGGACTGCTAATTACTTAACCACCATTGGGTTTTCTATGTGTGATGCAGATCATTCACTATATGCAAAGAAGGTTGATGATGGCATCACGATTGTGGCTATTTATGTTGATGACCTAATTATAGGTGGTGATAATGAAGAAAGCATCAAAGAGTTAAAGCAACTTCTTATGCAAGAATTCGACATGAAAGGTCTTGGTGTGCTGCGCTATTTCTTGGGCATTGAGTTTATTCATACAGAAATTGGTATATGGATGTCACAAAGGAAATATGCCTTGAATATGTTACAAAAGTATGGTATGGCTGATTGTAAGCCAATTTCTATGCCATTAGATAATAATTTGAAGTTAGATACTACGTCAGGTGAACCATTGGAAAATGCTACTATGTATACGAAAATTGTGGGAAGCTTGATATATCTCACAATTTCGAGGCCTGATCTTAGCTACACTGTTGGACTTGAAAGTCAGCTTATGCAGGTTCCTAGGAAGCCACATTTGGATGCTTTGAGGCACACTCTATGTTATGTGAGTGCTACTTTGGACTATGCCTTGTTTTATGAAGCTTGTGTAGATTTGTAGGTTCATGGATACACTGATGCAGATTGGGCTAGTAGTACTCTAGATAGAAGATCTACTAGTGGCTTTCTATTATCACTTGGAAGTGCAACTATTACATGGAGCAGCAAGAAGCAACCCACTATTGCTTTGTCGAGTACAGAGGCTGAGTATAGAGGTGCTGTAATGGTAGCATGTGAGGCATCATGGCTAGAGATGCGACTTGCCAATTTAGGTGTGGAAGTGCAAAAGCCTATCACTATCTATTGTGATAATCTTACTAGTATAAAGTTAGCATGGAACCCTATTTTTCATGCCAGAACAAAGCATATCAAGGTTCTTTTTATGTAATAGAAGAAGGAGAAGAAGATCATTCTTCCTTGCCTCAATCTCTGTGTGTGCTTCTCCTTGAGAGTTAGAGTGTGTGTGTGTGTGAGCTCTGTTACTTATCTCCTTCCTCATGACAATTGTGTGGATCGCGATGGACAAGGGTGTCCGTCATGATGGATAATATCTGTCACGATGGATAGAGGTGTCTGTCGCGGTCTATCAATCATGATGGATAGTGGCCATCGTGTTTGATCGTATCAATCATGATGGACAATGTCAATCACGATTGATGGTGTTAATCACGATGGACAGAAAAACAATTATTTTTTTTTATATTTTTGTGACGATGTGATGTGCAAGGTCTCTAGTCCATGTTTGTGCACTCATTTTTACTAAAAAGTGGATATTTTTGTCTGTCATGATGGAGAGAGGTCTACACCCAGAGGCCTCTACAGAGACTTTCCGTACCTGTTGGAACTATTTGAGATGATGATACAGCACAACCCGCAAGAAATGCTACAAAACACACAAAATAGAATGCACACAACCTCTCTCTTGCTCTCTCTCACAAGCGAAATGATGGAAATGTGGTGGAGAAGGTGATATGACCAAAAAAAAAAAAACTAAAAATTCAGCAAAGATGGAGATGGAGTTGGGAGATGGTGAGGATGACAATGGTGATGAAGTAAGTAAGAGAAAATAGTGAAAAGTAAGGAAGATGCCTATGAATCCAATGTCACAACTCTATCTATTACCATATTATGCTCATCCTCAAAGCTCTCTCCTTGGCAAAAGTGCCAAATTTGGTGTCACTCTACCACAATGGAAAGTACCAATTTGAGGAGATCCACCTTAAAAATATCAATCCGCGGAGACATAAGGAATTGTATGATGCCCAAGAGCAAGTGATGGCACAAGTGTATGAGTGAGAAGCACACTAACATGCACACACATACACACACATGCACATACATACACACACATGCACACAGAAGGCAAGAACAAAGAGAGGAACAATGCAGTACTTTTAATTATCAAAGATCTATTTTACATAAGTTCTGTCTTCTTACAATCTAACGCCAAAAATGAGCTCTCTAGCTCTTTTTATAGTTTTTGACTACCTTTGGCCCTATCTAGACCTATTGTTCAACCTAGTTCAAAATTAGGTTCTGGAGCTTATTTGAGGGCTCAAACAAAGTCAAAAAATTATGAAAATTGACTCATAGGTACTCTTAATACTCCTCAAGCTTGAGGATGCCTCGGCTTCAACAAATGGTAGGTACTCTTAATACTCTTCAAGCTTGATGACTCCTCGGCTTGAACAAATGGAGTCTAATCTACCAAAAATGGTATGTACAATATTGTTGTAGTGATAAAAATAACTTTTGAAAAGGATTTATCATTTAAAAATTGAATAGGCCTAGCTGTTGGATCTTTGTTGACTACTCTACCTATTTGGCTGTGCTTGATTGTCCCTCTCCTTTGACTCTTTGTAGCGACTCCCCTGTCTTGTAATGCCCTGACTTCCCTAGCTGCTCCCAGCAGAAGCATATATTCATATACCCAAGAACCTTGGACAGAAGCTCAACCATAAGTGCAAGAAATGCATTTTTCTTGGATATGGTCAAGAATTCCAACTCGGATATCAATTATGGGATCTTGAAACATGGTCAGTGATCAAAAGTAGTGATGTCATTTTCAGTGAGTCTAAGATGCATAAATAACCCATTAAGGAGGTTGAAGTGTGAAGAGTGGTGTTAAGGATACTGGTCCCCTATTTAGCATGCATAAAAAAGTTGCACATAGGAATTTTCAAGAGAATGTTCAATTGCATCAATCTACAAATGTTCCAGTTCAACAACCATTGAGATGCTCTACATCTGTCTTGCATCCACTTGATAGATATGTTCCACATTCAGATTTTGTTATGCTAAGAGATGCTGGTGAGCCATCCAACTACAAAGAGGCTATACAAACAAAGGATCATGTCAAATGGTAGCATGCCATGAAGAGATTTGGATTCTATTCACAAGAATCATACTTGGGATTTAGTACCTTTTCCAAAGGCAAGGAATGCTTTACCATGTAAATGGGTATATAAATTGAAATTCACATTCAATAGCTCTTCTCCAAAGTATAAAGCACAACTTTTAGCAAAGGATTTTAAGCAACAACATGGTGTTGATTTTAAGGAAATCTTTTCTCTAGTATTCAAGATGACTACCTTGCAAATGTTGCTTGGATTCTTTGCTATGGATTTAGTCCAAATGGATGTGAAAATTGCTTTCTTGCATGCAGATCCCATAGATGAGATCTATATCGAGCAATGTCACTCTAGCACAATGCTAAGTACCAACGTGAGGAGGTTCACCTCATAAATGTCAATCCGTGGCGACGTGAGGACTAGTATGAAGATTATGAGCAAGTGATGGCACAACTGCATGAGTGAAAGCACACAAGCATGCACACACATACACACACATGCACAAAGTAAGAGCAAAGAGTTGAACAATGGAAGATCTTTGATTACGAAAGAACTCTCTTACAAAGCTGAAATACAACAAGCTAACCTCAAAACGGGTTTCGTATGAGAAAGTTATGCGAGTTCAGGGTTCTAGGGGTTAAAACAGGGAAACAGGACCTCTCAGGGAGTACTTCAAAATAGGCGACACACGACACTTAATAAGTATCGGCGATACTTGGAAGCAAACAATACATGATATCTAAACTAAATGATACACGACACTAGAAATTCTAGGATACACGACACTTGGGAAGTATCGTGACACTTGAGAAATATCGTGATACTTGGCCACACGACTCCTGGTTGGTCATGACACTCGACACTTGCCAGATCTTGCAATACTTGATGTCAACGACACTCGACACCTGAGCAGTCATGACACACGACACTCGTCAAATATTGGGACACTTAGCCCTGAGCATGACACTCCACACCTAAGGAATATCATGATACTTGGCCTTGCACGACACTCGACACTTGTCACGTATCACGACACTTGAGGTCCGGTGACACAACACTTGCAGAGATGTCACGACACTTGATGTCCACGACACTTGACACCTAAGAAATCATGACACATGACACTTAGCAAGTGTTGCAACAATTGATGTCCACGACACCCAACACCTAAGGACTATCACGACACTTGAAGGTCACAGATATCACGACACTTAGACAGTGCAAGATATCGGCAATGCGCGATATCTACCAAATATCGCGACACATGGGAATTCAGGTATCGCGACACTTGAACTCAACCGTTCATGACACTTAGATTTTTTGGAGTCCAAATTCAAAAAATTTTTCAAGTATGAGTACCTTGTGTTCTCCTTGTCACTCCTATGTGCCTGCAGATGCATAATCTATCTTCACACCCGTGATACCACACTCATGACACTTGGAGTAGGTCATGTCATGTCCGAGCAGTTCACTCATTTTTTGGGTATTCGAGGTGTATTTCTTCAGTGTTTTAGTTTTGCACTCTCTCTAAGGTTCTTTCTCACAACCACAAGTGAAAATAAAGTGAATGTACGGTCAAAAAATGAAAAAAAAAAACAGAGAAGATGAAGGTGGGAAAAGATGGTGATGATGATGAAGATGAAGATGGAGAAAAAATTTGAAACTAAACTCAAAATGGTGATTTTTTTACCTTCCAATGTCGCTACTCTAGGTCTTACCATCACATGCTCGTCCTCCAAGCTCTCTCCTCGGCAACAACGCCAAATTTGGTGTCCCTCTAGCACAATGGTAAGTACCAACGTGAGGGGATTCACCTCATAAGTGTCAATCCGCGGAGACGTGAGGACTAGTATAAAGACTATGAGCAAGTGATGGCACAAGTGCGTGAATCAAAGCACACAAGCATGCACACACATACACACACACGCGCACAAAGTAACAGCAAAGAGTGTAACAATGGAAGATCTTCGATTATGAAAGAACTCTCTTACAAAGCTGAAATCTACAACAAGCTAACCTCAAAAATGAGCTCTCCAGCACTTTTTATAGTTTTTTGAGTAGTTTTGGCCTTGTCCAGACCTAATGTCTTGCCTAGTTAAAAAATAGGTTCCATAGCTCATTTGGGGGCTGAAAGAAAGTCTAAAAATTATGAAAATTGGTAGGGTGATACTTCTAGTACTCCTGAAGCCTAAGGAGTCTTTGGCTTGAATGAAATGGAGTTATAAAAATGGAAAATGGTATTTACAATGGTTTTTGGTGAAAAAAACACTATTTTTATAAGGATTTCTTTTAAAATTCTGACATGTGCTTCTGGAGCTCCCTACATGCTCCTTCTTCATGTGTGTCTACTTCCTTGATGGGCTTCCATGCTTGTGCTTGAGCCTCACTGTCAACAGTAGGTATAAAGCATGATTGGTAGTTAAAGGATATGCACAGACATATGGCATTGATTATGAGGAAAGATTCAGCCATGTAGCTAAAATGTCTACTATCAGAACACTTGTTGCATTAGCTATAGCAAAAGGATGGAATTTGCATCAGATGGATGTGAAGAATGCTTTCCTACATGATGTGCTATAGGGAGAAGTATATATGGACCAGCCACAAGGATATGAAGATTCAAAGCACCCAGAATATGTTAGCAGGTTGCAAAAGGCTTTGTATGGGCTAAAGCAAGCTCCGTGTGCATGGCACGCAAGAATTGTTGATTACTTAACCACCATTGGGTTGTCTATGTGTGATGCAGATCATTAGCTATATGCAAGGAAGGCTGATGATGGCATCACGATTGTGGCTATTTATGTTGATGACCTAATTATAGGTGGTGATAATGAAGAAAGCATCAAAGAGTTAAAGCAACTTCTTATGCAAGAATTCGACATGAAAGGTCTTGGTGTGCTGCGCTATTTCTTGGGCATTGAGTTTATTCATACAGAAATTGGTATATGGATGTCACAAAGGAAATATGCCTTGAATATGTTACAAAAGTATGGTATGGCTGATTGTAAGCCAATTTCTATGCCATTAGATAATAATTTGAAGTTAGATACTACGTCAGGTGAACCATTGGAAAATGCTACTATGTATACGAAAATTGTGGGAAGCTTGATATATCTCACAATTTCGAGGCCTGATCTTAGCTACACTGTTGGACTTGAAAGTCGGTTTATGCACGTTCCTAGGAAGCCACATTTGGATGCTTTGAGGTGCACTCCATGTTATGTGAGTGCTACTTTGGACTATGCCTTGTTTTATGAAGCTTGTGTAGATTTGCAGGTTCATGGATACACTGATGCAGATTGGGCTGGTAGTACTCTAGATAGAAGATCTACTAAAGGCTTTCTATTCCCACTTGGAGGTGCAACTATTACATGGAGCAGCAAGAAGCAACCCACTATTGCTTTCTCGAGTACAGAGGCTGAGTATAGAGGTGCTGCAATGGCAGCATGTGAGGCATCATGGCTGGAGATGCTACTTGCAGATTTAGGTGTGGAAGTGCAAAAGCCTATCACTATCTATTGTGATAACCTTACTAGTATACAGTTAGAACAGAACCCTGTTTTTCATGCTAGAACAAAGTATATTGAGCTACATTATCACTTCATCAGAGAGAAGGAATTAGTAGGTGATATTGATCTTGTTTATGTGAGAACAGATGAGTAGGTTGTTGATATTTTCACTAAAGCACTTGGAGCAGAGAAGCTCAAGAAGTTTCGGAAGATGCTTGGATTAGAGGACATGACGTTGAGCTTGAAAGGGAGTGTTGAGATATCAAGCTCAACATGTGATGATACTTCATTGAGCTTTATTAGATTTATCTACCAGAAGTGACGGCATTGTTGTACCTTGCGAGCTCACTCATTCATGGACATTAGGTTTTTCCTTATGTAATGGTCTTTATATACTGCACTTGTTGTATTCTTGTATAAGGTCATTCTTGTACATTTCTTTTTATGTAATAGAAGAAGGAGAATAAGATCATTCTTCCTTGCCTCAATCTGTGTGTGTGTGTGCTTCTCCTTGAGAGTGAGAGTGTGTGTGTGAGCTCTCTTCCTTATCTCCTTCCTTGTGACAATTGTGTGGATAACGATGGACAAGCATTTCCGTCGTGATGGATACTGTCTGTCACGATGGACAAAGGTGTCCGTCGTGGTCTATCAATCATGATGGATAGTGTCAATCGTGTTTGATGGTATCAATCATGATGGACAAGTTCAATCACGATTGATGGTGTTAATCATGATGGACAAAAAAACTACGATTCTTTTTTGTATTTTTGTGATGATGTGATGTGCAAGGTCTCTAGTCTATGTCTGTGCACTCATTTTTACTAAAAATTCAGTTTTTTTGTCTGTCATGATGGAGAGGGGTCTACATCTAGAGGCCTCTATAGAGACTTTTGTACCTTTTGGAACTATTGGAGATGATGATACAGCACAACCTGCAAGAAATGCTAAAAAACACACAAAATAGAATGCATACAACCTCTCTCTTGCTCTCTCTCACAAGTGAAATGATGGGAATGTGGTGGAGAAGGTGACATGACCAAAAAAAAAACTAAAAATTCAGCGAAGATGGAGATGGAGGTGGGAGATGGTGAGGATGATGATGGTGATGAAGTAAGTAAGAGAAAATAGTGAAAAGTAAGGAAGATGCCTATGAATCCAATGTCACTACTCTACGTATTACCATCATACGCTCATCCTCAAAGCTCTCTCCTTGGAAATTGTGCCAAATTTGGTTTAACTCTAGCACAATGGAAAGTACCAATGTGAGGAGATCCATCTTAAAAATATCAATCCTCGGAGACATGAGGACTGGTATGATGACCAAGAGCAAGTGATGGCACAAGTGTATGAGTGAGAACCACACTAACATGCACACACATACACACACACATGCACACACCAGGCAAGAACAAAGAGAGGAACAATGCAGTACTTTTAATTATCAAAGATCTCTTTCACATAAGTTCTGTTCTCTTACAATCTAACACCAAAAATGAGCTCTCTAGCTCTATTTATAGTTTTTGACTAGCTTTGGCCTTATCTAGACCTAGTGTTCAACCTAGATCAAAATTAGGTTCCCGAGCTTATTTGAGGGCTCAAACGAAGTCAAAGAATTATGAAAATTGACACATAGGTACTTTCAATACTCCTCAAGCTTGAGGACTCCTTGGCTTGAACAAATGGTAGGTACTCTTAATACTCTTCAAGGTTGATGACTCCTCGGCTTGAACAAATGGAGTCTAATCTACCAAAAATGGTATGTACAATATTGGTGTAGTGATAAAAATAATGTTTGAAAAGGATCTATCTTTTAAAAATTGAATAGGCCTAGTTATTGGATCTTCATTGACTACTCTACCTACTTGGTTGTTCTTTATTGTCCCTCTGCTTTGACTCTTCGTAGCAGCTCCCCTGTCTGGTAATGCCTTGACTTCCGTAGTTGCTCCCAACAGAAGCATATGTTCATATACCCAAGAACCCTGGACAAAAGCTCAACCATAAGTGCAAGAAATGCATTTTTCTTGGATATAGTCAAGATTGCCAACTCGGATATCAATTATGGGATCTTTAAACATGGTCAGTGATCAAAAGTAGTGATGTCATTTTCAATGAGTCTAAGATGCATAAATAACTCATTAAGGTGGTTGAAGTGTGAAGAGTAGTGTTAAGGATACTAGTCCCCTATTTAGCATGCATAAAAATGTTGCTCATAGGAATTTTCAAGAGAATGTTCAATTGCATATATCTACAAATGTTCCAGTTCAACAACCATTGAGACGCTCTACATGTGTCTTCCATCCATTTGATAGATATGTTCCACATTCAGATTTTGTTTTGCTAACAGATGCTCATGAGCCTTCCAACTACAAAGAGGCTATACAAACAAAGGATCATGTCAAATGGTAGCATGCCATGAAGATATTTGGATTCTATTCACACGAATCATACTTGGGATTTAGTACCTTTTCCATAGGGAAGGAAAGCTTTACCATGTAAATGGGTATATAAATCGAAATTCACATTAAATAGTTCTTCTCCATAGTATAAAGCACAACTTTTTGCAAAGGATTTTAAGCATCAACATGGTGTTGATTTTAAGGAAATCTTCTCTCTAGTGTTCAAGATGATTACCTTGCAAGTGTTGCTTGGATTCTTTGCTATGGAGGACTTAGAGCTAGTCCAAATGGATATGAAAATTGCTTTCTTGCATGCAGATCCTATAGATGATATCTATATGGAACAATGTCACTCTAGCACAGTGGTAAGTACCAATTTGAGAAGGTTCACCTCATAAATGTCAATCTGCGGAGACGTGAGGACTAGTATGAAGACTATGAGCAAGTGATGGCACAAGTGCGTGAGTGAAAGCACACAAGCATGCACACACATACACACACACATGCACACAAAGTAAGAGCAAAGATTGGAACAATGGAAGATCTTTGATTATGAAAGAACTCTCTTGGAAAGCTGAAATCTACAACAAGCTAACCTCAAAATGGGTTTTGTATGAGAAAGTTATGCCAGTTCAGGGTTCTAGGGGTTAAAATAGTGAAACAGGACCTCTCAGGGAGTGCTTCAGAACAAGCGACACACGACACTTAATAAGTATCCGCGATACTTGGAAGCAGACAATACATGATATCTAAACTAAACAATACACGACACTAGGAATTCCACGATACATGACACTTGGGAAGTATCAGGACACTTGAGAAATATCGTGAGACTTGATCACACAACACCTGGGTGGTCACGACACTCGACACTTGCTAGATGTCGCACCACTTGATGTCAACGACACTCGACACCTGAGTTGTCATGACACATGACACTCGTCAGATATCACGACTCTTGTCCCTGAGCAAGACACTCGACACCTAAGGAATATCACGATACTTGGCCCCGCACGACACTCGACACTTGTCAGGTATCACGACACTTGAGGTCCGATGACACATGATGCTTGTAGAGATGTCGCGACACTTGATGTCCTTGATACTCAACACCTGAGCGGTCATGACACACGACACTTAGCAAATGTCGCGACACTTGATGTCCACGACACTTGATGTCCACGACACTCAACACCTAAGGAATATCATGACAGTTGAAGGTCATATATATTGCGATACTTTGAGAGTGCAAGATATCGGCGATACATAATATCTACCAAATATCGTGACACACAGGAATTCATGTATCGCGACACTTGAACTCAACCAATCATGACACTTGGATTTTTTGGAGTCCAAATTCAAACATTTTTGCAAATATGAGTACCTTGTGTCCTCCTTGTCACTCCTATGTGCCTACAGATGCTAAATCTATCTTCACACCAGTGATACCACATTGATGATACTTGGCACAGGTCGTGTCATGTTTGAGTAGTTCACTCAATTTTTGGGTATTTGAGGTGTATTTCTTTAGCATTTTAGTTCTGTGCCCTTTCTAAGGTTCTTTCTCACAACCACAAGTGAAAACAAAGTGAATGTACGGTCGAAAAATGAAAAAACTCATAGAAGATAAAGGTGGGAGAAGATGGTCATGATGATGAAGATGAAGATGGACAAAATAAACTCAAATTGAACTGAAAATGGTGATTTTTTTACCTTCCAACATCGCTACTCTACGTCTTATCATCACATGCTCGTCCTCCAAGCTCTGTCCCCGGCAACAACGCCAAATTTGGTGTCACTCTACCACAATGGTAAGTACCAACATGAGGAGATTCACCTCATAAATGTCAATCTGCGGAGAGATGAGGACTCGTATGAAGACTTTGAGCAAGTGATGGCACAAGTGTGTGAGTCAAAGCACACAAGCATGCACACACATACACACACGCGCACAAAGTAATAGCAAAGAGTGTAACAATGGAAGATCTTTCATTACGAAGGAACTCTCTTAGAAAGCTGAAATCTACAACAAGCTAACCTCAAAAATAAGCTCTCTAGCCCTTTTTATAGATTTTTGAGTAGTTTTGCCCCTGTCCAAACCAAGTGTCTTGCCTAGTTAAAAAATAGATTCCAAGGCTTATTTGGGGGCTCAAACGAGTCTAAAAATTAAGAAAATTGGTAGCATGATACTTCTAATACTCCTCAAGCTTGAGGACTCTTCGTCTTGAAAAAAATGGAGTTACAAAAATGGAAAATGGTATTCACAATGGTTCTAAGTGAAAAAAATCACTATTTTTATAGGGATTTCTTCTAACCATTTGAGATGTGCTTCTTGGAGCTCCCTACATGCTCCTTCTTCTTGTGTGTCTGCTTCCTTGATGGGCTTCCATGCTTCTGCTTGAGCCTGACTATCAACAGCAGGTATAAAGAACGATTGGTAGCTACAAGATATGCACAGACATATGGCATTGATTATGAGGAAACATTCAGCCCTGTAGCTAAAATGTCTACTCTCAGAACAGTTGTTGCATTAGCTATAGAAAAAGGATGGACTTTGCATCAGATGGATGTGAAGAATGCTTTCCCACATGATGAGTTATAGGAAGAAGTATATATGGATCAGCCACAAGGATATGAAGATTCAAAGTATCCAGAGTATGTTTGCAAGTTGCGAAAGGCCTTCTATGGGCTGAAGCAAGCTCCGCCTGCATGGCACGCAAGGATTGCTGATTACTTAACCACCATTGGGTTTTCTATGTGTGATGCAGATCATTAACTATATGCAAGGAAGGCTGATGATGGCATCACGATTGTGGCTATCTATGTTGATGACCTGCTTGTAGGTGGTGATAATGAAGAAAGAATCAAAGAGGGTACAAAGGTCAATCAACTATAGACTTAGACTTGTACAAAAGCATTTCACAAAAGATTCGACACAAAGGCAGAACTCTTAGAAATATTAGGTGTAAGTTTTCTTCATTTTTGGAAAACTTTACATTTGAGTGATGAGAGAGATCTTACTCACTTCTAAAGTGTCGAATGACTCATACAACTTCTAATTTCTCTATTCACATACTCTCTCATATTTGCCCCGATGTTTTTACTTGTATATATAGGCAAATATGTACAAGCTCATAACCATACAAAAGTATAAGTGAGCTCTAAATTAATGTACATATGTATACACATCTTCATTCTCTGAACATGTACTTTCTTCATGCTTCATATCTTGATCTTTTCTTCAATCCTTGACTTCAAAACTTCAATTGTTGATTGCCTTGCACCAAGAGCTCCCCCTCAATCATCAATTGAGGTTTTCTCTATCTTCTTTATACCTGCCATGTCTTTGAATCTCTGTAGCTTTGGTCCATCCAAGCTTTTGGTTAGCATATCATCTATCTGATCTTTTGTTGAGGTATGTATGACTTCAATCTCTTTATCCATTACCTTCTCTCTTAGAAAGTGATACTAAATGTCAATATGTTTAGTCCTGGCATGAAAAATAGTATTAGCAGCTAAATACAATGAACTCATGTTATCTCCATGAATAGTAGGTGTACTCTGAATGATGTCAAAACTCTTCATAAGAGTCTTTATCCATATGACTTCCTTTGCAGCTTCAACCATACCTTTATACTCTGCTTCTGTAGATGATAAAGCAACTGTGTGTTGCTTCTTTGAACACCAACAGATTAACTTATCTCCCACATAACACAAGTATCCATAAGTTGATCTCCTATCATCAGGATTACCCGCCCAATCTATATCACTACAAATCTTGATGTTTGTATCTGATGTAAACCCATAATACAAACCTTCTTTGAGTGTACCCTTAATGTACCTCAACACTCTTTGTCCTGCAACCCAATGTTCTTTCCTAGGACAATGCATAAATTGAGATAATACTCCAATTGCATATGACAAATCAGGCCTAGTTAATGTAGCATAGATCAGACTACCAACCAAACTTTGATATACCTTCATGTCCTTGAATTCTTCTCCTCCATAACTGCTCAATTTGTGATTCACCTCCATTGGAGTAGGTGCTATCCTCCAATGATCCATCTTTAACTTGATCAACAAGTTTTTCAAATATCTTTCTTGAGTTACATACACTCCATGTTCAGTGTATGAGATCTCCATGCCCAAGAAATGTGACAAATCTCCCAAGTCACTAATCTTGAATTCTTTCTGCATTTCCTTCTTGAGGCTTTGTATGCCCTTCTCATTTGTACCTATAAGGATTATATCATCAACATATATGCACATGTAAATGAACCCATCATCACTTGCTTTAACAAGTAAGCTACTATCTGCTTTAGATACATGAAAACCAAGTTCCTTCAAGAACTTCACAAGTCTATAATTCCATGCCCTTGGGGCCTGCTTCAAACCATACAAAGGTCTCTTGAGCTTGCATACATAATCTGGATACCTTTCATCTCTGAATCCTTGTGGTTGCTCCATGAAAACATCATCTGAAATGTAACCATTTAGAAAAGCATTCTTCACATCTAATTGACATAATTTCCAACCTTTACATGCAGCAATGGCTATGAGTGTCCTGATAGTTGTCATCTTTGCCACAGGACTATAGGTCTCATCATAATCTATTATATATGTTTGAGCAAACCCTTTCACAACAAGTCTAGCTTTATATCTAGACACACTTCCATCTGCATACCTCTTTGTCTTGTAGACCCATTTGCATCCAATGATCTTCTGACTATTTGGTTTAGGAACCAAATCCCATGCCTCATTCTCCATCAATGCATCATACTCTTCCTGCATAGCTTTCTCCCAATTTTCCTTACCTTTCACCTTTTCATATGTAGAAGGGTCTTCATCTACCTTTATCATATAAGCATAATCTTTGGTAGCCAAGAAAGAAGTGTCATAGCTATACCTTGTAGGTTGCCATTTGTGTCTTGATGACCTTCTGAGTTCTCCACTTCTTGAGGTTTCGGGTTCATCACATTCTAGATCTAACCTTGGCACTTCTTCAACTTCAACCTGTGCTTCATTATTCTCTTCTTCATCAAATATTTGAACCTTTGATTTAACTTTCTTTTGAGTTACAACTTCTTCATCACTGGCATGAATATTGATTGTACCTACATACCAAGTACCTTGCTCATCAAATGTAACATCCTTTGACACAAGGATTTGTTTTGTGGATGGACTCCACAACCTATATCCCATCTGCTTATCATCATATCCAATGAACACATTGTTTTCAGCTTTAGGTTCCAATTTGTGCTTTAATTGAGATGGCACATATGCATATGCCAAATATCCAAATACTTTGCAATGATCTAGATTAGGTCTCTTACCCCATCATGCTTCATATGGTGTCATACCCTGCAAAGCTTTACATGGTAACCTATTGACCAAATATGTGGCTATATTTACAGCCTCAGCCCACAAATAATTTGGGCAATTTTTCTCCTTCATCATGGATCTTGCAAACTCAACAAGAGTTCTATTCCTCCTTTTTGCTACACCATTTTGTTGAGGAGAGTACCTGCAAGTAATTTCCCTTTTTATGCCTGCATTCCACAAGTAGTCACTGAACTCATTAGAAAAATACTCTCCCCCTCCATCTGACGTTAGTCTCTTCAATTTTTGACCTGTAATTCTTTCTGCATACACATGATAATGCTTGAATGTATTAAATACCTCTGACTTATCTTTGATCACATAGATAGTGATCCATCTCGTAGCATCATCAACATAAATCACATAATACCTAGAACCATTGATACTGAAATCCTTTGATGGTCCCACATCTCTGTGTGTACCAATTGAAGCTTCTCTGAATACATAAATCCATGCTTGGAATAAGATTTCTTATGAGCCTTACCTAATTGACATGCCTCACATCTATATGTCATATGTTGACCTGCAACATTAGGCAATCCAAGCACTGAACCATTGTTGACCATATCTTTAATTCCTCTTTCATCAAAATGTCCAAGCCTTTTGTGCCAAAGATCTAACTCTGAGATCTTATGTCCTCCATAGGTGAACAAGGCATGACCAATATTACCTTGAATCTTCAATGTGAACAATCTTCCTTCTTTCTTCCCTGAAACAATTTGTTTATACTCATTGCTAGGGTCTTCGACAACCTTTTGTATCTTCAAATGTTGAATTCTTTATGGCTGCAGTAGTCGGGGTCCTCGTTTCTTCAATTTTGATACTTCCTACTGTGATACCACTAAGGATGTTGGGAAAGATGGATGGATCCTCCAAAAGATTGAGTAGATGCTGCTAATCTTGCTTTGCACCAGCCCTCAGTGACTCCAGACATGATTAGTAGACACCCTTAGCTTCCAAATGATACCAAGAGATCATATATGTACTTTGCAAATGATGTGTGTAGTGATCAAATCAAAACAGACTACTTGATACTTCACAAATCCAAGAAAACTTGCTATTTTGGTATTGACACCTGCTCAGAGTTATGCTCAGTATGACCAGTACACTTACAATTGGCAAAATTCCTTCTAGAGGTATTCTATTAGCTTAGTAAGATACCATTTGCAAGTGGAATCATTCAAAATGATAAACTATACAAGGAGAAATTACTTTAGCAAAGTTATGGACACTCCCGACTTTTTAGGAAGTATGCAGACAAATACTAGTGAGCACTTCGACCGCGATTTCTCGAAAGTGGCTGAACCAAGTTGCTTCAAAACTTTGTATGCTTGTAGTATGCTTTGAGCTGGATCTACTAAGCTTTGAATCACTTGATTTGGTGGAGTAGACACTGAGATATGCCTCTTTGAAGTTGACAGACTTGATGTGGTAACTCAGAAAATCAGAGAGATGATGAATGTAAAGACTTGTATTAATTCACAATGATGTAAAACCTCATTGGCATCATAAGTGTAGCCTAATGAGTTTGAGTGTTGTGGGCTATGGTGTAGCACTCACACACACTCAATGATAGTGTAATGAATCTCGGATGTACACTCTCTCTCAGCCCGCGAGTTTTCTTCTCACTTTTATATGAGTTGGAAGTTGATTTGAATTTCAAATTCAAATCTAAGGCTCCCTATATCACTCCTCTAAAAGTAGGGAGATATTCTCTCAACTTATACCATCTAATTCCACGAATCTATTAGGTAAGTGATTACATAAGAATGCCAAGTCATTTAGACTTTTACAAGAGGTAGAAAAGTAATAACTCATAAGCTAGTGTTCCTATGCTACTTGCTTCATGTGAAAATCTTCTTCAAGGATTCCAAGCCAAATGTGTAGGCTTGATTTGCACCAACAGCTCCCCCTCAAGCCAAGCACTTTGGCTTAAGTCTTCATCTTCAATCTTCAATCACATCCTGCAATCCAATCATGGATTTGAATCTGCATAATTTGTTTCCATCCAAAGCTTTTGTGAGTAAATCTGCACATTGCATATTAGTAGACACATAGGTCAACTGAATGTCCTTGCTTAGTAATTTCTCTCTCACATAGTGGTAATGAACCTCTATGTGTTTTGTCCTAGCATGATATATTGGATTAGCTGCAAAGTGAAGAGAGCTTGTGTTGTCTCCAAAGATAATTGGGGGCCTAGTGTATAGGCCTAGCTCTGTATACAAAAGCTTTAACCAAATAGCTTCTTGAGTGGCATTAGCTAGCCCTCTATATTCTGCTTTAGTGGATGACAATGCCACTGTTGGTTGTTTCTTAGCTGACCAAGAAATAGGTGCTCCTCCTATCATCCTTGCATCCTGCCCAATCTGCATCTGAATACACTTTAATATCAATATCTGATGTATAAGGAAAGTACAAACCATGATTCTCAGTTCCCTTTAGATACTTCAAGATCTTCTTTGCAGCCTCAAGGTGAGGTACCCTTGGTTTGTACATGAATTGACTTAGCACACTAACTCCATATGCTATGTCAATTCTGGTCAAGGTAGCATAATTCAAACTTCCTACCATACTTTGATATCCTGTAATGTCTTGGACTTCATCCCCTTCATGAGCACTTAGCTTTAGGTTGACCTCCATTGGAGTACTTGAGACTTTTGCATCCTGTAGGTTAAACTTCTTCAACATGTCTTGTACATATTTTTTCTGAGTGATATATATACCTGAATTAGTATAAACCAATTCAAGTCCTAGAAAGTACTTCAATAATCCAAGATCATTGATCTTGAACTCTTTCATCATCTGATTTTTGATGCTTCTGATTCCTTGGACATCATTACCTGTAATGATGATGTCATCAACATAAACACAGAGATAGATTACCTTTGAATTGCTTCTTTTGATAAACAATGAAGTGTCTGCCTTGCTCATAGTAAACCCTTGGTCTTGGAGGTATGTTGTCAGCCTGTAGTTCCATGCCCTAGGTGCCTGCTTCAATCCATATAGAGCCTTCTTCAATTTACAAACATAATTTACCTTCTTGGGATCTTCATAGCCAGGTGGTTGTGACATGTAGACTTCTTCAAATATCCATCCATTCAAGAAAGCATTCTTAACATCTAATTGATACATGTTCCAATTCTTGGATGCAGCTACACTCACCAATACTCTGATTGTTGGCATCTTAGCCACAGGAGAAAATGTCTCCTCATAATCAATGCCTTGGGTTTGTGCAAAACCCTTGGCTACCAACCTAGCTTTGTACCTGTTGATTGTACTATCAGAGTTCCTCTTTAGTTTGTAGTTCCATCTGGATCCTATCACCTTCATAGAGTCCTTCTTGGGTACTAATTCCCATGTGTCACTCTCCTTGAGAGCTTCTATTTCTTCATCCATAGCTCCTTTCCATTCTGGTTTGGTGATTGCCTCTTCATATGAACCTGGTTCTTCACTTAACAAGTCCTTTGCAAGATAAATTGAGTGCTTAGTTACAAGAGATGTATCATACCCATATCTAATAGGCTTCTTACTTTCTCTCCGAGATCTCCTCATTGCTTGAGTTGAAGATTCTGGTATGTCCTCAAGCTTCTTCATCTTTAACTTGCCTTTGGACTTCCATGCCTTGAATTATTCAAGATTGATTGTGTCATCATCTTCTGAACTTGAGTCTTCCTTCTGGATTGGTTCCTCCTTTGAGAGTTTTGGAAACTCCTCTTCCAAATCATAGGGTAGACTAACCTTCCTGCATTCATTCTCATACCATGAATCATTCTCATCAAAGATGACATCTCTGCTTACCTTGAACCCTTTATTGGTTGGGTTGTAGAATCTGTACCCTTTTTGATTCAAGTCATAACCAATGAAAATACATTTTTCTGCTTTAGGGTCTAGTTTTCCCCTTACCTGTGAGGGAATATGCACATCCAATGATGGTCTCTTACCATACCAAGCTTCATAATGTGTCATTCCATCAAGTGACTTTGATGGCAACCTGTTTATGAGATAGGTGGCAGTAGATACACTCTCTGCCCAAAGATAATTTGGCAATTTTTTTTCATTAAGCATGGACCTTGCTGTTTCAACTATAAGTCTATTCCTTCTTTCAGCTACCCCATTTTGTTCAGGTGAGTACCTTGTTGTTATCTCCCTTTTGATGCCTCTTTCCTGCAAGAAGTCCTCAAACTCATTGGAGAAGTATTCACCTCCTCCATCTGACCTTAGCTTCTTCAAGTTCCTTCCTGCTTGATTTTCAACTAGTGCAAGATATCTTTTGAAACAATTAAACACTTCATCCTTGTGCTTCATAAAGTATAACACAGTCCATCTGCTATAATCATCAATGAAAGACACATAGTACCTTGATCCTGAAATGGAGGGATCCTTGCTAGGTCCCCAAACATCTGTGTGCACCAAGTCTAGGTAGTCTTCATGCATAAAACCTTTCCTTGTATAAGGTAACCTGTGAGACTTACCAAATTGACAAGCACCACACTTGTAAATCATGTGTTGCTTGGATACATTAGGTATCCCAAGCACACATTGATCTCTGCTCATTTGCTTCAAGGTCCTTTCACCTATGTGCCCTAGTCTCTTGTGCCACATTTCAAGTTCTGAAAGTGTCTAGTCCTTGTAGCTATACAAAGCAATATTCTTTGTGTCTTCTAATTCAAAAGTAAATAATCTACCTGATTTTTCTCCCTTGGCTATCCTTTTGAATCCATGTCTTGGGTCCTCCACATATGCTCCATGTTGAGTGAATCTGACCTGCAAACCTTTCTCCACAATCTGACCAACACTCATTAAGTTTTTTGTGATAGTTGGTACATAAAGTACCCTGCTCAATAGGTTCTGGTTACCATCACAAGTTTTTACATTTCCAATCTTTACTACAGAATGCTTAGTATCATCACCTGTCTGTACTTGATGTTTGCCCTTGGGTTCCTCAAGATCAGAGAGTAGTGCCACATTGCCAGCTACATGATTAGAACACCCTGAATCAATATAAAACAGATGATCATCATTGATGCCTGACTTGGAAGTCATATTCATGATCAATAGGGAGTCATCTTGCTCCTCTGTGTAGTTGTTGTAGTCTTTCCTATTTCTGAATCCTCCTTGGTAGTTACCATTATGGTTATTGTTGTAATTGTTGTTGTAGTTATTGTTGTAGCCATTGTAGCCTTGGTGTTGGTTGAACCTTCCTCTACCTTGAGAGTATCCACCTCTTTGATAGCCTCTTCCTCTCTGATTTTTGTAGTTTCTGTAGCACTCATCTGTGGTGTGGTTAGACAATCCACAAATATTGCATGGTGATGAATTGTAGGGTCTCCCCCTACCTTGCTTACCTCCTCTGCCCCTGCCTCTTGAAGATCTACCTCTCCCTGCATAGTTGGCTTGGGAGGTAGACCCTTCATCCTCTTGCTTTTTACCTTTACCTTTGTCTTTAACCTTTTTATCAGTATATAGGGCAGAAGGAGTGTTACCTTTAGATGTATCTCCAACCTTTGTGAACTTTGCTTCATGTGTGAATAGTTGGCCCATCAGAGTTGTGAGATCTGGGGTATGCATATCCATGTAGAGATCCATTGCAGTGGTGAAACTTTCCCACTTATCATCTGCCTTTAGTCCATTGGTTACTTGCCTTACTATTTGTTCCTCTTCAATCTCCTCTCCTATGCTTGCTAATTGGTCTACCACATCCTTGATCTTGGTCACAAATTCTGAGACTGATTGCTTTGGTTGCTTCCTAAGGGTTGTGAATTCAATCCACAATTGATTCTTCCTGGCCCTTGTATTAGATGAAAAGTATGATGACAAGGTTTCCCAAGTTTCTTGGGAAGTCTTACAATTCCTGATGTGAGGTAAAAGAAAATCAGATATAGAGTTAAGAAGATAAGACCTTGCCAATGCATCTTTTGCACACCATGTATTAAGTCTTTCTTGTTCTTCCTTGGTGGGTAGATCCCTTGCTTTGAATGAGGGCAATTCCTCATCTCCTGAGATGAATCCAAATAGACTTCTTCCTTGTAGATAGGTCTTCATCCTCAAAGACCAGGCTTGATAATTGTTCCTCTCCAATTTATCAATGAATGAAGAAAAACCATCTCCCATATTACCTTGTTTGCTCTGATACCACTGTTGGGAAAGATGGATGGATCCTCCAGAAGATTGAGTAGATGCTGCTAATCCTGCTTTGCACCAGCCCTCAGTGACTCCAGATATGATTAGTAGACACCCTTAGCTTCCAAATGATACCAAGAGATCATATATGTACTTTGCAAATGATGTGTGTAGTGATCAAATCAAAACAGACTACTTGATACTTCACAAATCCAAGAAAACTTGCTATTTTGGTATTGACACCTGCTCAGAGTTATGCTCAGTATGACCAGTACACTCACAATTGGCAAAATTCCTTCTAGAGGTATTCTATTAGCTTAGTAAGCTACCATTTGCAAGTGGAATCATTCAAAATGATAAACTATACAGGGAGAAATTACTTTAGCAAAGTTATGGACACTCCCGACTTTTTAGGAAGTATGCAGACAAATACCAGTGAGCACTTCGACCGCGATTTCTCGAAATTGGCTGAACCAAGTTGCTTCAAACTTTGTATGCTTGTATTATGCTTTGAGCTGGATCTACCAAGCTTTGAAGCACTTGATTTTGTGGAGTATACACTGAGATATGCCTCTTTGAAGTTGACAGACTTGATGTGGTAACTCAGAGAATCATAGAGATGATGAATGTAAAGACTTGTATTAATTCACAATGATGTACAACCTCATTGGCATCATAAGTGTAGCCTAATGAGTTTGAGTGTTGTGGTCTATGGTGTAGCACTCACACACACTCAATGATAGTGTAATGAATCTCGGATGTACACTCTCTCTCAGCCCGTGAGTTTTCTTCTCACTTTTATATGAGTTGGAAGTTGATTTGAATTTCAAATTCAAATCTAAGGCTCCCTATAATCACTCCTCTAAATGTAGGGAGATATTCTCTCAACTTATACCATCTAATTCCACGAATCTATTAGGTAAGTGATTACTGTTGGTGCATGACAATCATCAATTGAAGGATTATGGAGAAATGAAGTCAAGGAGTCAAGAAGGAAACAAAGTCAGATGGTTGAAGGAAGGACATTTTCAGAAAACTCAAAGATATGTACACATATGTACATTAGCTGACTTATACCCTTGTTTAAGTCATACACTGGTATATATTCATCTATAAATATGTTTGAAAATGTCGGGCAAGCAGAGCAGTAGAAGATTTGAGAATAGGGAGAGAGAAATTAGTGTCATTAGACACATGAAGAGTGAGTGAATTGTCCATCCTCACTTAGATGTAAATTTTCTGAGAAATCGAGAATTTTTGCGCCCGATATTTTGCTGTCTGCTCCTTCTGTGCTTAATCTTTTGAGAAATCCTTTTGCACGTATCTAAGTCCATAGTTAATCTATCTATGGCTAGAATTTGAGAGGTTAATTGTAATCAGGATGTGAGAATTTTGATTAGGAACATTCATATGTAAGAATGTTCTAACAGTCGAGAAATCTGGCGCACATTTCATCTTCAATGAAATGATCATTGCTCAGTCTACAGTGTAAAGTTTTACACAAGTGAGGGCTCAAAATCTAAGTTGGAAGGTAAGCCATCTATGGCTAGAAGATCTTGATGAAACGGGTTCAGAGTTGGGAGAACCAGTGCTAAGAAGTTGCAGGTGTCAAAGTCGCCATTGCAGAGAAGTACTTTCAGACATAGGTAAAGTGTTTCACACATTTCTCAGAGTGTACTTAATCTTTTTGAGAGATTTAACTTGGCAAAGTTGCGCAACCTCAAGGCGAAGTGTTGTGCAAAGTTTTATCAAAAACTTTACAGAATTGATTAGTCAATGAGTGACTAATCTGCAGCAGACTTTTCTGAGAAGTTGATTTTTCAGAACTTTCAATATTTCTGATAATTTGGTGGATGATCTCTAAGTTTGGTGGAGTCTAAGGTTAACCTTGATATAGAAGTGATCTAACTTCAAGGTTAACTTGTTCTTTTGGAGATTAACACTCTCCATCAGTGGTATCAGAGCAGGTTGTGTCAAAATTGAAGTGAAGAAGACTCCGACTATTGCAGAAATACAAAACTTTACATTTTGAAGGTGCAGAAGGGTAAAGGTTGAAGAAAGATCAAAGGAAGACATACAAAGAGCATCAAAAGGATCAGAAGGAGCAACATTCGAAGTAAAGGTACATTTATTATTTGTAAAGGTTTAAGATTTGAAGCTACAGGTGAAATAAAGATGGGAGATAGTCTCCAAATTGAAAAGTTGGATAGAGAGAACTATCCAGCATGGTCTATGAGGATGGAAGCTCACCTTATGAGCAAAGATCTGATAGGATATATCACAGGAGATGAAGAAAAGCCAGAATTCAGAGATCCTAGTGTTCCAACTAGGGAGGAGCTTGCAGATTTGAAGAATTGGATGAAGAAGGATGCTCAAGCAAGAAGCATCATCTACATGGCAGTCAATGACTATTTGCTTCCTCACATTAGAGGACTTGAAAGTGCTTGTGACATTTGGAATGCTTTGGAAGAGCATTTCCAAAATACAACCAAATCAAGGAAGGCTTCACTATGGGCAGAGTTTACTACCTTCAAGAAGAAGGCCTCACAATCAATTTCTGATTATGTGACAAAGATGAAGGACATTGCAGATTCTTTAGGTGCAGTGGATGAAGATATTGAAGAAGACAAATTGGTAAGACAAATACTCACAGGGCTAAGAGGAGATGAGAAGTGGAAGCCTTTCATTTTATCTACAGAACTTTCATTAGATCATTTTACTCCTGATTTGAATCAATTGTTAGGTCATATGCTAACTTTTGAGAATGATATCAAAGGAGATGTTGATAAGAGTGCAGGTCATGCAATGTATTCTAAAGACAAGAAGAAAGCCAACAAAGGGAAGCAACAATCAGGTGAAGAAGAAGGTACATCAAACCAAGCAAACTTCATAAGAGGAAGAGGAAATGGCAGAAGTAGAGGAAGAGGCAGAAACAACAAAGAGAATGCATGAGCTTGTTGGATATGTGGTAAGACCAATCATCTATCTCATGATTGTTGGCACAATAATCAAAACAATGGTAATTATCAGAACTTTAATCAAAGAGCAAGAGGTGGTAGATTTCAGAGAGGAAACTTCAGAGGAAGAGGTGGTAGGAATTCTTTTGGAAGAGGTGGTGGAAGAAACTTCCAAAGTCAATCCTATAATAACACCTACTACAACTATGCATCAGATCAAAAGGAGGATTCGACTCTCATTATGAATACATGTGAAACTTCACATGAGGACATGAGAGTGTTCTATATTGATTCAGGATGTAGTAATCATTTGAGTGGAAATATTGCTTTGATGACTGACCTAGATCATAATGCAATTAATCATACAGTTCAGACAGGTGATAATACAAAGCATAAGGTAAAGTCAATTGGTTCAGTCAAAGCTAAGGATGGGAGCACTCTTCTGAGTAAGGTACTTTATGTTCCCACAATTCCAAAGAATTTGATCAGTGTAGGTCAAATTGTGGAAAAAGGTTATGAGGTAAGGTTTACCAATGATGGAGTTTATGTGGAAGACCCTAGTCAAGGGTATAAACAAGTTATTGCAGGAAAGAAAGAAGGAAGGCTTTTCACATTGAAGGTACAAGGAAATGTTGGACATGCTATGTTCACATATGGAGAGCAAAAGGTGTCAGAGTTGGATCTTTGGCACAAAAGACTTGGACACTTTAATGAAAGAGGTATCAAAGAAATGATTAACAATGATTCAGTACTTGGAATGCCTAACATTGCAGGTCAACACATGACATACAGATGTGAGGCATGTCAATTAGGTAAGGCTCATAAGCAATCCTATTCCAAGCATGGATTTATGTACTCAGAAAGACTTGAATTGGTGCATACAGATGTGTGGGGTCCTTCAAAGGACTTTAGTATAAATGGTTCAAGATATTATGTCATATATGTTGATGATGCTACCAGGTGGATCACAATTTATGTGATTAAGGAAAAGTCAGAAGTGTTTAATACATTTAAACACTATCATGCATATGCAGAAAGGATTACAGGTCAAAAATTGAAGAGACTAAGGTCAGATGGAGGGGGAGAGTATTTTTCAAATGAGTTCAATGATTATTTGTGGAATGCAGGTATAAAGAGAGAAGTTACTTGCAGGTACTCTCCTCAACAAAATGGGGTAGCAGAAAGAAGAAATAGGACTCTTGTTGAGTTTGCAAGGTCCATGATGAAAGAGAAGAATTGTCCAAATTATTTGTGGGCTGAGGCTGTTAATACAGCTACATATTTGGTTAATAGATTGCCTTGTAAGGCTTTGCAGGGTATGACACCATATGAAGCTTGGTGGGGTAAGAAACCTACCTTGGATCATTGCAGAATATTCGGATGCTTGGCATATGCATATGTGCCATCTCAATTGAGGCATAAGTTGGAGCCTAAGGCAGAGAAGTATGTATTCATTGGTTATGATGATAAGCAAATGGGATACAGGTTGTGGAGTCCATCCACAAAGCAATTTATTGTATCCAAGGATGTTACATTTGATGAGCAAGGTACTTGGTATGCAGGTAAATATAATGTACATGCAGATGATGAAGAAGTAGTGGAACAAAGGAAAGGTAAAGCAAAGATTCAATTACTTGATGAAAGTGAGAGTAATGAAGTGCAGATTGAAGTTGAAGAGAGGCCAAGGTTTGATCCAGAATGTGATGAACCAGAGACCTCAAGAAGTGCAGAAGTTAGGAGATCATCTAGGCACAAATGGCAACCTACAAGGTATAGCTATGACACTTCATTCTTAACTACTAAAGATTATGCTTATTTGGTAAAAGCAGATGAAGACCCTTCTACATATGAAGAAGCCAAAGGGAAGAAGAATTGGGAAGATGCTATGCAAGAGGAGTATGATGCATTGATAGAGAATCAAACATGGGATTTGGTTCCTAAACCTAATAGTCAGAAGATTATTGGATGTAAGTGGGTTTACAAAACAAAGAGATTTGCAGATGGAAGTGTGTCTAGGTACAAAGCTAGACTTGTTGTGAAAGGGTATGCACAGACATATGGAGTGGACTATGATGAGACTTATAGTCCTGTGGCAAAGATGACAACCATCAGGACACTCATTGCAATTGCTGCTTGTAAAGGTTGGAAGTTGTCTCAATTAGATGTTAAAAATGCTTTCTTGAATGGTTACATTTCAGATGAAGTCTACATGGAGCAACCAGATGGGTTCAAAGATCAAGTGAGTCCAAATTATGTATGTAAGCTCAAGAGAGCTTTGTATGGGTTGAAGCAAGCCCCAAGGGCTTGGAATTATAGGCTTGTAAAATTTTTGAATGATCTTGGATTTCAAGCATCAAAGGCAGATAGTAGCTTGCTAGTCAAAGCAAGTGAAGATGGGTTCATTTATGTGTGTATTTATGTTGATGACATAATACTTACAGGAACAGATGATAAAGGGATGCAAATGATCAAGAAGCAGATGGAGAAAGAGTTCAAAATCAGTGATTTGGGGAACCTATCATTCTTCTTGGGAATGGAGATTTCTTATACTCAACATGGAGTATATGTGACCCAAGAAAGGTATCTTAAAAATTTGCTAACCAAATTTAAAATGGAAGATTGCAGGGTTGCACCTACACCTTTGGAAGTGAACCATAAATTGTCTAGGTTTGGAGGAGAAGAGTTCAGAGATATGAAACTTTATCAAAGTTTGGTTGGTAGCTTGATTTATGCTACATTGACAAGGCCTGACTTGTCATATGCAGTTGGTATGCTTTCACAATTCATGCATTGTCCTAGAAAGGAACATTGGATTGCAGGACAAAGAGTACTTAGGTACATCAAGGGTACACTCAGAGAAGGGTTGTACTATGGGTTTACTTCAGATACAAGAATCAAGATATATAGTGATGCAGATTGGGCAGGTAATGTTGATGATAGAAGATCAACACATGGATACTTGTGCTATGTAGGAGACAAATTGATTTCATGGTGTTCCAAGAAGCAACATACAGTTGCTTTGTCATCTACAGAGGCAGAATATAAAGGTATGGTGGAAGCTGCAAAAGAGGTAATATGGCTAAAGACACTTTTGAAAGTTTTTGATGTGATTCAGAGTACTCCTATTATTTGTGGAGACAATATGAGTTCATTATACTTGGCAGCTAATCCTGTATTTCATGCTAGAACTAAGCATATTGAAATACAGTATCATTTTCTGAGAGAGAAGGTCATTGAGAAAGAGATTGAAGTCATACACACTCCCACAAAAGATCAAGTTGCAGATATGATGACTAAAAGTCTAGATGGACCAAAACTACAAAGATTTAAGGATATGGCTGGAGTAAAGAAGATAGAGAAGAACCTCAATTAATGATTGAGGGGGAGCTGTTGGTGCATGACAATCATCAATTGAAGGATTATGGAGAAATGAAGTCAAGGAGTCAAGAAGGAAACAAAGTCAGATGGTTGAAGGAAGGACATTTTCAGAAAACTCAAAGATATGTACACATATGTACATTAGCTGACTTATACCCTTGTTTAAGTCATACACTGGTATATATTCATCTATAAATATGTTTGAAAATGTTGGGCAAGCAGAGCAGTAGAAGATTTGAGAATAGGGAGAGAGAAATTAGTGTCATTAGACACATGAAGAGTGAGTGAATTGTCCATCCTCACTTAGATGTAAATTTTCTGAGAAATCGAGAATTTTTGCGCCCGATATTTTGCTGTCTGCTCCTTCTGTGCTTAATCTTTTGAGAAATCCTTTTGCACGTATCTAAGTCCATAGTTAATCTATCTATGGCTAGAATTTGAGAGGTTAATTGTAATCAGGATGTGAGAATTTTGATTAGGAACATTCATATGTAAGAATGTTCTAACAGTCGAGAAATCTGGCGCACATTTCATCTTCAATGAAATGATCATTGCTCAGTCTACAGTGTAAAGTTTTACACAAGTGAGGGCTCAAAATCTAAGTTGGAAGGTAAGCCATCTATGGCTAGAAGATCTTGATGAAACGGGTTCAGAGTTGGGAGAACCAGTGCTAAGAAGTTGCAGGTGTCAAAGTCGCCATTGCAGAGAAGTACTTTCAGACATAGGTAAAGTGTTTCACACATTTCTCAGAGTGTACTTAATCTTTTTGAGAGATTTAACTTGGCAAAGTTGCGCAACCTCAAGGCGAAGTGTTGTGCAAAGTTTTATCAAAAACTTTACAGAATTGATTAGTCAATGAGTGACTAATCTGCAGCAGACTTTTCTGAGAAGTTGATTTTTCAGAACTTTCAATATTTCTGATAATTTGGTGGATGATCTCTAAGTTTGGTGGAGTCTAAGGTTAACCTTGATATAGAAGTGATCTAACTTCAAGGTTAACTTGTTCTTTTGGAGATTAACACTCTCCATCAATTACATAAGAATGCCAAGTCATTTAGACTTTTACAAGAGGTAGAAAAGTAATAACTCATAAGCTAGTGTTCCTATGCTACTTGCTTCATGTGAAAATCTTCTTCAAGGATTCCAAGCCAAATGTGTAGGCTTGATTTGCACCAACAATGGAGAGTGTTAATCTCCAAAAGAACAAGTTATCCTTGAAGTTAGAGCACCTCTATATCAAGAATAACTCAAAACCTTTACCAATTTGGAGGATCAATGATCAATTACCAAAATCTTGAATAAACTATGAAGAAGATGACTACACAGAAAGTCTACTGCACATAACTCACTCATTTACTTATCAATTGTGTAAAGTTTTTGATAAACTTCACAGAAGGTGTCACCTATAGTTTGTGCACCTTCTCCAAGCTAGACCATTTCAAAAGACTTAGTAGATTTTGAGAAATGATCTTAACAAGTCACCTATGTCTAAAATTATAGTTCTTTACAGTCGATTGTGACACCTGCAACTTCTAAAGCTTGGTTCTCCCAAATTAGAACCCGTTTAATCAAATGCTTTTAGCCATAGGTAGCTTACCTTCTTACTTAAAAAATGAGTGCTTGCGTGCTCAAAACTTTACACTGTGGAAGGAGATCTGACCAAAACATTAGCATCAAATTTTGCGCCTCCTACAACTTCACTTCTTTACATTTTAACATGTAAATGTTCATACACTCAATTCTCTCAGCCTGATCACAATTAAAAGCTGAAAACTTATACACATGTCAATCAAGTATAGACTTAGACTTGTACAAAAGCATTTCACAAACGATTCAACACAGAGGGAGAATTCTCATAAATATCGGGCGTAACTTTTCTTCATTTCTGGAAAACTTTACATCTGAGTGATGAGAGAGATCTTACTCACTTCTAAAGTGTCTAATGACTCATACAACTTCTAATTTCTCTAGTCACATACTCTCTGATATTTGCCCCGACATTCTTACTTGTATATACAGGCAAATATGTACAAGGTCATAACCATATTCAAAGTATAAGTGAACTAACTCTAAATTAATGTCCATATGTATACACACCTTCATTCTCTGAACATGTACTTTCTTCATGCTTCATATCTTCATCTTTTCTTCAATCCTTGACTTCAAAACTTCATCAAAACTTCAATTGTTGATTGCCTTGCATCAATAGTGTCTGCTTCCTTGATGGGCTTCCATGCTTGTGCTTGAGCTTGACTGTCAACAACACGGATAAAGCATGATTGGTAGCTAAAGGATATGCACAGACATATGGCATTGATTATGAGGAAACATTCAGCCCTATAGCTAAAATGTCTACTGTCAGAACACTTGTTGCATTAGCTATAGCTAAAGCATGGACTTTGCATCAGATGGATGTGAAGAATGCTTTCCTACATGATGAGTTATAGGAAGAAGTATATATGGACCAGCCACAAGGATATGAAGATTCAAAGCATCAAGAATATGTTTGCAGGTTGCAAAAGGCTTTGTATGGGCTGAAGCAAGCTCCACGTGCATCGCACGCAAGGATTGCTGATTACTTAACCACGATTGGGTTGTCTATGTGTGATGCAAATCATTCACTATATGCAAGGAAGGTTGATGATGGCATCACGATTGTGGCTATTTATGTTGATGATCTGATTGTAGGTGGTGATAATGAAGAAAGCATCAAAGAGGTAAAGCAACTTCTTATGCAAGAATTCGACATGAAAGGTCTTGGTGTGTTGCGCTATTTCTTGGGCATTGAATTTATTCATAAAAAAATAGGTATATGGATGGCACACAAGAAATATGGCTTGAATATGTTGCAAAAGTATGGTATGGCTGATTGTAAGCCAATTTCTATGCCATTAAATAAGAATTTGAAGTTATATACTACGTCAGGTGAACCATTGGAAAATGCTACTATGTATAGGAAAATTGTGGCAAGCTTGATATATCTCACAATTTCGAGGCTTGATCTTAGCTACACTATGGGATTGAAAGTGAGTTTATGCAGGTTCCTAGGAAGCCATATTTGGATGCTTTGAGGTGCACTCTATGTTATGTGAGTGCTACTTTGGACTATGCCTTGTTTTATGAAGCTGGTGTAGATTTGCAGGTTCATGGATACACTGATGCAGATTGGGCTGGTAGTACTCCAAACAGAAGATCTACTAGTGTCTTTGTATTCTCACTTGGAGGTGCAACTCTTACATGGAGCAGTAAGAAGCAACCCAGTATTGCTTTTTCAAGTACAGAGGTTGAGTATAGAGATGCTACAATGGCAACATGTGAGGCATCATGGCTGGAGATGTTACTTGCAGATTTAGGTGTGGAAGTGCAAAAGCCTATCACTATATTGTGATAATCTTAGTATCATGGCTGGAGATGTTACTTGCAGATTTAGGTGTGGAAGTGCAAAAGCCTATCACTATCTATTGTGATAATCTTAGTAGTATACAGTTAACACGGAACTAATCTACCAAAAATGGTATGTATAATATTGGTGTAGTGATAAAAATAACTTTTGAAAAGGATTTATCTTTTAAAAATTGAATAGGCCTAGTTGTTGGATCTTCATTGACCACTCTACCTACTTGGTTGTGCTTGATTGTCCCTCTGCTTTGACTCTTTGTAGCAACTCGCGTGTTTTGTAATGCCTTGACTTCCCTGGCTGCTCCCAACATAAGCATATGTTCATATACCCAAGAACCTTGGTCAAAAGCTCGACCATAAGTCCAAGAAATGCATTTTTCTTGGATATGGTCAAAAAGGCCAACTCGGATATCAATTATGGGATCTTGAAACATGGTCAGTCATTTTCAATGAGTCCAAGATGCATAAATAACCCATTAAGGAGGTTGGATTTTGAAGAGTGGTGTTAAGGATATAGTCCCCTATTTAGCATGCATAAAAATGTTGCACATAGGAATTTTCAAGAGAATGTTCAATTGCATCATTCTACAAATGTTCCAGTTCAACAACCATTGAGACCCTCTACATGTGTCTCGCATCCACTTGATAGATATGTTCCACATTCAGATTTTGTTATGCTAACAGATGCTTGTGCGCCTTCGAACTACAAAGTTTAGTACCTTTCCAAAGCGAAGGAAAGCTTTACCATGTAATTGGGTATGTAAATTGAAATTCACATTAAATAGTTCTAGTCCTAAGTATAAAGAGTAACTTTTTGCAAAGGATTTTAAGCAACAACATGGTGTTGATTTTAAGGAAATCTTTTCTCTAGTGTTCAAGATGACTACCTTGCAAATGTTGCTTGGATTGTTTGCTATGGAGGACTTAGAGCTAGTCCAAATGGATGTGAAAATTGATTTCTTGCATACAGATCCTATAGATGATATCTATATGGAACAATGTCACTCTAGCACAATGGTAAGTACCAACATGAGGAGGTTCACCTCATAAATGACAATCCACGGAGATGTGAGGACTAGTATGAAGACTATGAGCAAGTGATGGCACAAATGCGTGAGTCAGAGCACACAAGCATGCACACACATACACACACGTGCGCACAAAGTAAGATCAAAGAGTGTACAATGGAAGATCTTCGATTACGAAAGAACTCTCTTACAAAGCTGAAATCTACAACAAGCTAACCTCAAAAATGAACTCTCCAGCCCGTTTTATAGTTTTTTGAATAGTTTTGGCCCTGTCCAAACCTACTGTCTGGCCTAGTTAAAAAATAGGTTCCAAGGCTTATTTGGGGGCTCAAACAAAGTCTAAAAATTATGAAAATTGGCAGGTTGATGTTTCTAGTACTCCTCAAGCTTGAGGACTCCTCGTCTTGAACAAAATGGAGTTACAAGAATGGAAAATTGTATTTACTATGGTTTTTAGTGATAAAAATTACTATTTTTATAGGGATTTCTTCTTAAATTTTGACATGTGCTTCTTGGAGCTCCCTACATGCTGCTTCTTCTTCTGTGTCCGCTTCCTTGATGGGCTTCCATGCTTGTGCTTGAGCCTCACTATCAACAAACAACCAAAGGGTTATGTATTTCATAGAAAAGAAAGTATAGTTTGTAAGTTGAAGAAGAGTTTATATGGACTTAACCAAAAGTTTGATGCTTTTTATGAATGCTCAAGGCTATTCGAGAAGCAATCAAGATCATTGTCTCTACACAAAAAGATGCTCAAATAGAAGATTGATATGCTTGATAATTTATGTCCATGATATGTTGATTGCTGGGAAGTCCTCTTATGACTTGCCAATTCTCAAAAAGAAGTTGAGTGTGACATTTGATATGAAGGATTTGGGGGATGCCAAACATAATCTTAGCATGCGTATTACTCTTGATAGGAGTAAAAGATGCATATACTTGTCTCAAAGTGAGTACATATTCAAAGTACTTTATAGGTTTTGTATGCAAGGTGGAAAGGTATTGAGTACACCTTTAGCCACATATGTGAAATTGAGCAAGGGTGATTGCTCCAAATCAGACCATGAAAAGGAATTCATGGCCAAAATTCCTTATCAGTCTGTTGTTGATAGTCTCATGTATGCTATGGTAGCTATGAGACCAAACATTGCATTTGCACTAGGGGTTGTAAGAAGATATATGTCGAATCCTCACAAGAAGCATTGGGAAGCAGTGAAGATGATTTTGAGATATCTGAGTCGCACTAAGGACAAGTGTTTATGCTTGGGTAGAGGGAAAGCATCCATTATTGGTTACATACATTCTAATTATGCTAGTTGTGTAGACAAGCATAAGTCTACATCAGGGTACATTTTTCATTTTTTTGGGGGTCTTATCTCTTGGAGATCTCCTCTTCAATAATGTATAACTATTTGCACTATAAAGCAGATTATATTGCAGCAAGTGACGCATGTCAGGAGGCATTGTGGCTTTTTTGTGTTGCTTGTGATATGGGTCTACCTCGACATGTACCTCATTTACTCAGTGATAGTACAAGTGTCATTGCATTGGCTAAGAATCCGGTCTATCATGCAAAGACGAAGCACATTGAGGTGAGCTATCACTTCATTAGAGACTTCTTAGCCACTAAGCACATTATTCTTGAGAAGTTTCATACTCGAGATAATGTTGCAGATGCTTTGACTAAAGCTCTACCACAGGATGGATTTTGACACTGCTCTCACTTGATGGGGGTTACTTGATTCATGACCTTACATAACTACTTGTATACTATGTAACATGCCTATCAAGTCGGAGGTATAGTTTCTATACTTACACTGAGGTATTCTTTATCATTCTTTATTTTCCTCCCATAGTCACTTTGGCCATATTGGCATTTAGTGGGAGATTGTTACCCCTAGTGCCCATGTGAAAGGCCAAATGGTGGCAAGACACTTTTTCATATCTTCCTTAGTAAAATATATAGTGGCCTCATCAGCCACATACTCTAAGTTGGACCACATTTGTAACACCTACAAAAATCTATCTTCATGTTCCCTCTGTATTGTGTTTCCTATGTATTTTTTAACCTCTGTGTGAACTAGTGCATGTTGTGCCAAGAGCTCGGTTCTCCACTCTGAGGGTATCATCTTGGAGCTCTTGTGAAGGAGAGTTTGTGAAGAGATGGATTTGTAGTTGATGAAGATGAAGTGGTGCTGCAGAAACTTTGCACTACACCAGCCAAATGGACTCTAGAGATATGTGGTGGGCCCTTTTAGCTTGCCAAAGAATGTATTTGACACCCTATGTACCTTGGAAGATCACTCTCAAAAAGTTGAATCAAAACAGATAAGTTGGAGTACATTCAAGAGCCAAAAACTTGTTCTTTATGTTCATACACCTATCCAAAGTTTTGATCAATTCTCTAACCACAACAGCAATTAACTTAATTCCTTTTGGGGAACTCTTACTATAAGCTAACAATCAAGAGTTATCTCAAAAAAACTGATGGACTACACAAGGAGAAAGAAGTTTAGCAAGTGATAGGATGACCCAGATTTTCCCGGGCTGCAATAGTACACAGACCTGTGCGTAGTAAAATAGAGATATCTCATGACTAAAGAATTTAATGCTCATGAAACTTTGTACACATATACTAAACAATATGTGGATACTAGAAAATTTTAAATGATGAAAAATGGTGAAGTACACACTGAGAAACAGCTCTAACAAAATGACTATTTTGAGAGAGTGCTAGCAGAGAAGAAGATAATGAGATGACATAGTTGACTTCAAATGATCATAACTCAAGATTGAAACATTCAAATACAATGAAAATTGATGAACATATAGAAGACTTTGAGAGCTAACGTTACCAAGTTAAATCACTAAAAATGATTCACCAAGCTCAGAGAAATCATCTCTGCAACTTGACTGCGAAAATTGAGAGATATGGCAGTGAACAGTACACTTCACAAGAACATGAAAATATGAACTCAAATGATCATGAAAATGAATGTATATTGACTATACAATACAACGGACTTACTGACACATATGTGTGCCTTGAAAGCACACCTTGATATGGCATAAAGCTCAGCTCTTGGAGGTCTTCTCATAACCACGCATAAAACTACCATGTATCTATAGTTGATCTTGGGAGCCTAACTTCTTACAATCACTCTCCAATCTATTAGTGATTGATTTGAATCTCCAACTACCATCAATCACAAATTTGTGGCTTCTCTTTCCTCTTTTGATCAAGTGGACTCAACCACTTTAGATTCCCTTTACTTTAGAGGGAGTTCACAAGTGAACTCTAGAAGGAGTAGACATTTCCTTCAAGTTTCTAAGCCTTTTGATGACTCAAGACAATATTTGATGACTCCAATAGAGTTCAGTGTGGTGCATCGCCAACAAAATGCTTCATGTTGAAGATGTTGTCTCCCTTGGTGACCCTTCTCTTCCCTCCCATTCTCCAAACCTTGCCAATGCCACCATGATTCCTTATCCTGATCATGTTGTTCCACTCCCTACCCCTGCTTCCTCACCATCATGTTCTCCATGAGGCACTCCTTAGAGTGCAGGATGGTCTATCCCTTTCCCATTGACAATGATGCCAATCTGCCTGAATTTCCACCCCTTGTGGCCCCCAATGAAGAATTCTAGTAGTTTAGTGTTAATGGGAAATGTGGTGTCCATGAGTTGTGTTATCTTAGCACTTATCTCATGTATATGCAATTCCTTATTGTTCATGATATGGATCATTACCAACAAACCTGCAACCAGCTCAGAGAACACAATGAGTTGCTACAACTATGAACTCAACAATTGTAGCATGAGCTCGTTAATCAAGTCTTGACTAATTGCTAGCTGAGAGATGCATTGTATGAGGAGTCTCAGCAAACTCATTATTTTAAAGATCCTTTTGAACAATTGAGGGGAGAGAGAGAGAGAGCTATAAGAAGAAGATGACCAATGTTCAGGAAGCCAACGCTCCATATCTTCTGCAAATACAGGAATTGGAAAAAGAGACCATGGTTCAAGATGTTGCCATTAATGAGATGAAGTTTCACCTACAAGGGGAGGCTCAAGATAATGAACTCCTAGAATAAACTACAGTTGTAGTGAAGGAAACAAATGGACATTTTTCCACTAAGGTAGACTAGCAAGAACAACAGGTCTAGCAGCAAGAATTTTCAGCCCTCGAGAAACCTTTAGACTAGGAAACACAACTAAAGGAACAAGCTTTCAAGACTACTCAGATTGAAACACAATGTTAGAAGTATATTTTTCAATAGGATTTTTACCTTGGAGAGGAGTTCTGATTGCAGTTGGCAAAAGCTTAAAGTAAAGCTAGTTTGTCTACGGCTTCAACCTCCAATTCCACCTCCGATGGAGCTCTCACATTGCAACGGGATGAAGTCTAGTGCTTACTTAAAACCATTACTAGAAAGATTTAGGCTACCTTCAGAGAAGCATAGGATTTTTTTAAAGCTGAAGTTTTCCCTTTCTCCGATGAAGAACCAGAAGATGCAGAACAAAGTTCTTTTTTTTTTGTACTTAATCTTTGTGGGTTCAAGTCCCCCGCGCATGCCAGTGTTAGTAGTTAGATGTAGGACTCTTAATGCTTGTAAATATTAACCCGCTGAAATGTCTCGCCAAAGGGGTAGACCACCAATGAAAGTGTTCATAGTAGTATAGCTATATATCTCAGGGTATGCAGACACACTAGCAAGACGAGAAGTAGACAAGTACGAAATATGCTGGATTGTTGGTATGTAGCATTGTAGAGAAGAGAAATTATGTTAATTGATTGAATCATTGTGATCAAGTGTCTAATTGGCGATATTCTGGTGAATCATTGTTTGTTTATCTATAAGTGTTGGTGATTTCATAATTCAATAGAATATTTACGTCTATTTTGTATCTATGTATCTATAAAGTTTGCTACAGAATATACGATTGATGTCGTATCTCAAACGTTGTTAAGTAATTTGGTATTGAATACTTGGAGAAACACAAGGATTCAGCCTTTACTAAATTTTTCCACCCAAGAACCTATCGACCTATTGTGTTCCCTCATCAGACTTGACCAAAGGTTAACACTACGCCTGTAGAAACCTGAAATGGTATCTGCTCTACCCAAAGTTGAGGCCCCTAGTAAATATGTCTATGAAGGTTGTACTCTAGGAAAAATCTAGTGTTCCTCCTTCCCAAAAGATTGTTCAATTTGAGCTACTAAAAAATTGCAGTTTGTTCATAGTTATGTTTTTAATTGAAAATTTGTGAGCATGTAAATTGGGCACCCTTCGTTCTTATGGAGGGGGGGAATATTCTGATTTTAATGCATTTTTCGTTGAACGTGGGATAAAACATCATTGTACAATGTCATGTACACCTCAAAAGGATGGATTTGCTGAAAGAAAGAACAGGTCTCTCATGGAGATGCCGAGGTGAATGGTCAAAAGTCAGGCTTTACCACATAGCTTTTTGTTGGCGCAAAGTGCAAGCCTACACATTTAGCTTCAAGGTCACAAACATATGAAGCTCCATGGAAACCATTGCTATGAAGATTTTTTATCTTTACCATTTGTAAAAGTCTTTTTTTGACTTAAGAGAATATTTGTAATCACCTAACAAAAACTCGTGGATTTGTTAGATAGAAAAGTAACTACTTCATTGAGAGAATATTTCCTAGATTGGTGGAACACTTTTAGAGAGAGCCAAAATTTGAATTCAAATTCAAATTTGAATGAAGTGCTTATAAAAGATGACTTGAAAAAGTCGTGTGTAGACAGCTTAATTTCCCGAGCTCTCCATTGCCATTTTCTTACGTGTGAGGCCTACATTGTATCCTACACTACTCTCCATCATAAGGCTATGATTGTCAAGCCTATGACCTTGTACAACGTTGTTTATTAATACAATACATCTACATTGTTCATCTATGATCTATCTATTCTAGTCATTCATTATTGTCAAGGTGTGCTGATCATATCTCGGTCAATTCTCCACCATTTTCAATGATCTATAGCTTGTTTGAATCCCCTCCACGTTCTCTACCTGCTCAGAGAATTTTAAGGAATTTCATTAAGCCAATTTGGAGAAAAGTTCATCAAAGTACTCACTTGTCAAACTCTACAAAGGCCCTAAAAAATCAGGGGTAATAAATTGATGCTCTGTGTATAGTGCATCATTTTAAGTGATTCCACTTGGAATCATTAGCTTAATAAGCTAACTAGATAGCTCTAACAGTAATGGTTTTAATTCCTACTGTACTGGTAACACTGAGCATAACAAGCAACAGGCGTATGATAAAAAATAGAAGGTTTTCTTTCATCCTTCACTTTGGAAGTAGTCTGTTTTGATTCAATCTTTTCTTACATCATTTCCAAACTACATAGGCACTTGTATAGTGTCATTGGAAAGCTAAGAGGGCCCAAAACACAACCCTGAATCTAAAAAGGGCTAGTACTAAGCACGATTTGGCAGTACCTACTCATTTCTTGGAGTGTCCATCCATCTTTCCCAATAGTGGTATCAGAGCAAAGCTAAGGTAAAATGGGAGATGGTTTTCCTTGCATTGATAAATTGGACAGGAACAACTATCAAGCATGGTCATTAAGGATGAATACATACTTGCAAGGAAGAAGCCTCTATGGATACATCTTAGGAGATGAGGAGATGCCCATATTCAGAAGCAAAGGACAACCTACAAGAGAGGAGCATGGAAGACTCAACACATGGTGTGCCAAGGATGCATTAGCAAGGTCCTACTTACTTAACTCAATCTTTGATTTTCTTCTTCCACATATTAGGAACTGTAAGACATCCCAAGAGACTTGGGAAACATTGTCTTCCTATTTCTCTTCCAACACAAGGGCCAGCAAGAACCAACTATGGATTGAGTTTACCACTCAAAGAAAGCAACCCAAGCAAGGCATCTTAGAGTATGTGACCAAATTCAAAGATGTTGCAGATCAATTGGCAAGCATAGGAGAAGAAATTGAAGAGGAGCAGATTATAAGGAAAGTAATCAATGGTAGAAAAGTTGATGACAAATGGGAGAGCTTCACAACTACCATGGACTTGTACATGGACATGCAGATTCCAGACCTTACCACACTCATGGGGCAACTATTTACTCATGAAGCCAAGCTCAACAAGAATGGAGATTCATCAAGAGGTAATAGCTCTTTTGCCCTGTACACTGATAAAAGTAAGTCTTAAGAGAAAAGGAAGAACAAGAAGGTAGAAGATGAAGGAACTACCTCCCAAGCCAACTATACAGGGAGAGGTAGAACATCAAGAGGAAGGGGAAGAGGAGGTAAGCAAGGTAGGGGGAGATCTTATAACTCCTCACCATGCAATATTTGTGGATTATCAAATCATACTACAGATGAGTGTTACAGGAACTTCAAAAATCAGAGAGGTAGAGGATATCAAAGAGGTGGATATACACAATCAAGAGGAAGATTCAATCACCATCAAGCATACAATAACAACTACAACAACAACTACAATAGCAACTACCAAGGAGGCTACAAATCAAGGAAGGATTACAACAACTACACAGAGGAGCAAGAAGATTCTCTTTTGATTATGAACATGACTTCAAAACCAGGTATAAATGATCAACATCTCTTCTACATTAATTCAGGATGCTCAAATCATGTGGCAGGCAATGTCGCTCTACTCTCCGACCTTGAGGAGCCAAAGGGTAAGCATCAGGTACAGACAGGTGATGACACCAAGCACTCAATGATTAAAGTAGGGAATGTTAAGACCTCTAATGGAAACAAGAATCTGTTGAGTAGGGTTCCGTATGTACCCACAATTTCCAAGAACTCGATGAGTGTTGGACAGATTATGGAAAAGGGTTTGCAAGTTAGATTCAACCAATATGGGGCATTTGTGGAGGATCTCCAGCATGGGTTCAAGAGAATTGCCAAAGGAGAAAAGATAGGTAGACTATTCACTTTTGAACTTGAGGATAAAAGGAACATTGCACTTTATAGTTATAAAGATCAAACATTATCAGAGCTTGAAATTTGGCATAAGAGATTAGGGCATGTTGGTGAAAGAACCTTGAAACAAATATGTAGAGATCAATGTGTGCTTGGGATACCTAATGTATCCAAGGAACACATGATTTATAAATGTGGTGCTTGTCAGCCTGCAAAATCTCATAGGTTACCCTTCTCAAGCAAAG
This sequence comes from Ceratopteris richardii, assembly GCA_020310875.1. Lineage (NCBI taxonomy): Eukaryota > Viridiplantae > Streptophyta > Polypodiopsida > Polypodiales > Pteridaceae > Ceratopteris > Ceratopteris richardii. The sequence continues at coordinate 8,791,486 of CM035412.1, forward strand.
GCTACATGCATGAGGACTACCTAGAGCTTGTCCATACATATGTATGGGGACCAAGTAAGGATCCTTCAATTTCTGGAGCAAGGTATTATGTATCTTTCATTGATGATTACAGTAGGTGGACTGTATTGTACTTTGTCAAGCACAAAGATGAAGTATTCAGTTGCTTTAATAAATATCTTGCACTTGTGGAGAACTAAATAGGGAGAAACCTAAAAAAGACTAAGGTCAGATGGAGGAGACTACTTCTCAAATGGGTTTGATGCATTCTTGCAGGACAGAGGAATCAAGAGAGAAATCACAACAATGTATATCCCTAAGAAAAATGGGGTGGCAGAAAGGAGAAATAGATTAATTGTTGAAACAGCTAGATCAATGTTAAATGAGAAAAAATTACCTAACTACTTGTGGGCAGAGAGTGTATCTACTGCCACATATCTTGTGAATAGGTTGCCATCCAAATCCCTTAATGGGATGACCCCATATGAAGCATGGCATGGTAGAAGACCATCACTTGATCATTGCAGGATCTTTGGATGTGTAGCTTATGTGCATATCCCTTCTCAGGTAAGAGGTAAGCTAGACCCTAAGGCAGAGAAGTGCATCTTCATAGGGTATGACTTGAATCAGAAAGGATAGAGGTTCTACAAGCCTTCAACCAAAGGATTCATGGTCAGTAGCAATGTTGTATTTGATTAAAATGACTTTTGGTTTGATAGTGAATGCAGGAAAGTAAAACTACCTTATGACTTCGAAGAGGAGTTTCCAAGCCTCACTAAGGAGGAGTCTACTCAGAATGAAGACATCAACTCAGATGATGAGGACATCATAAACCTAGAAGAGTTCAAGGCATGGAAGTGCAAAGGCAAAGCCAAGATGAAGAAGTTGGAGGATATGCCAGAATCATCCAACCAAGCAATCAGAAGATCACAAAGGGAGAGCAAGAAGCCAATCAGATATGGGTATGACACTTCCCTAGTTACGAAGCACTCTGTTTATCTTGCAAAAGACTTGTCATTTGAAGCACTCCGTTTATCTTGCAAAAGACTTGTCATTTGAAGAGCCATCATCATATGAAGAGGCAAAGACCAATGCAGAATGGAAGGAAGCTATGGATGAGGAAATCGAAGCACTCAAGGAGAGTGATACTTGGGAACTAGTACCAAAGAAGGAGTCTATGAAGGTAATTGGTTCTAGATGGATCTATAAAATCAAAAGGAATTCTGATGGATCAATAAGCAGGTACAAAGCTAGAATTGTGGCTAAGGGTTTTGCACAAACCCAAGGAATAGATTATGAAGAAACCTTCTCACGTGTAGCCAAAATGCCAACCATCAACGTATTGGTAAGTCTGGCTACATCAAAAAACTGGAACATGTATCAGTTGGATGTAAAAGATGCATTTCTAAATGGCTGGATTTCAAAGGAGGTATACATGTCTCAACCTCCTCGCTATGAGGACCCAAACAAGGTAACATATGTATGTAAATTGAACAAAGCTCTTTATGGATTGAAGCAGGCACCTAGGGCATGGAACCATAAGTTGACTACATACCTTCAGGATCATGGTTTTGTAATGAGTAAAGCAGATACTTCTCTGCTCATTAAGAGAAGTAATTCAAAGGTAATATACCTATGTGTATATGTTGATGATATCATACTCACAGGTAATGATGCTAATGGCATCAAGCAGATTAAGGATCAAATGATGCAGGAGTTCAGAATTAGTGACCTTGGATCACTAAAATACTTTCTTGGACTTGAATTAGTCTATACTAATTCTGGAATTCATATTACTCAGAAAAATTATATACAGGACATCTTGAAGAAGTTTCATTTGCAGGATGCCAAAATTGCAAGTACTCCAATGGAGGTAAACCTAAAATTAAGTGCTCATGAAGGTGAAGTGCTTGAGAATATTGCAGGTTGCCAAAGCATAGTGGGAAGCTTGAACTGTGCTACTAGTGTTCTAAGTTAGTTTATGCACAAGCCTAGGGCACCTCACTTGGAGTTTGCAAAAAGGATCTTGAAGTGCCTTAAGGGTATTCAACATCATGGATTGTATTTTCCTTATACATCAGACTTGGACATCAAAATATATTCAGATGCAGATTGGGCAGGATGCAAAGATGATAGGAGGAGTACCTCAGGATACTTATCCTTTGTAGGTGATAAGCCAATATCATGGTCTTCAAAGAAGCAACCTACTGTTGCTTTATCTTCTACAGAAGCAGAGTATAGAGGATTGGCCAATGCTACTCAAGGGTCCATATGGATTAGATTGTTATACACAGATTTGGGTTTGTATACCACATCTCCAATGATTTTTGGAGATAATACAAGCTAATTACATCTTGCAGCAAATCCTATTTATCATGTTAGGACCAAGCATATAGAGGTCCACTATCATTATGTGAGAGAAAAGCTATTGACAAGGATATATAGTTGGCATATGTATCAACTAATATGCAATGTGCAGAGTTATTGACTAAAGCTTTAGATGGTACAAAGCTTTGCAGGTTTAAGTCAATAATTGGATTGCATGACATTCATGAAGATTGAAGATGAATACCAAGCCAAAATGTTTGGCTCGAGGGGGAGCTGTTGGTGCAAAGTGCAAGCCTGCACATTTAGCTTGAAGGTCACAAACATATGAAGCTCCATGGAAACCATTGCTAGGAAGTTTTTTTATCTTTACCATTTGTAAAAGTCATTTTTTGACTTAAGAGAATATTTGTAATCACCTACCAAAAATTCGTGGATTTGTTAGATAGAAAAGTAACTACTTCATTGAGATAATATTTCCTAGATTGGTGGAACATTTTTAGAGAGAGCCAAAATTTGAATTCAAATTCAAATTTGAATGAAGTTCTTATAAAAGATGACTTGAAAAAGTCGCGTGTAGACAACTCAATTTCCCAAGCTCTCCATTGCCATTTTGTAAGAGTGTGAGGCCTACATTGTAGCCTACACTACTCTCCATCATAAGGCTATGATTGTCAAGCCTATGACCTTGTAAAACATTGTTTATTAAGACAATATATCTACATTGTTCATCTATGATCTCTCTGTTATAGTCATTCATTACTGTCAACTTGTGCTGATCATATCTCAGTCAAGTCTCCACCATTTTCAATGATCTATAGCTTGTTGGAATCAACTCCAAGTTCTCTACATGCTCAAAAGTTGTGAAGGAATTTCATTCAGCCAATGTGGAGAAAAGCACATCGAAGCACTCACTAGTCAAACTCTGCCGAGGCCTTGGAAAATCGAGGGTAATGATTTATTTGCTAAATTGATTGCTCTGTGTATAGGGCATCATTTTAAGTGATTCCACTTGGAAGCATTAGCGTACTAAGCTAATTAGATACCTCTAAAAGGAATGTTTTTAATTCCTATTGTACTCATATTGATCATAACAAGCAGCAGGTGTATGATAAAAAATAGAAGGTTTTCTTTGATCCTTCACTTTGGAAGTAGTCTATTTTGATTCAATCTTTTCTTACATCATTCCAAAGTACATAAGCACTTGTATAGTTTTATTGGAAAGCTAAGAGGGCCCACAACACGAACCTGAAGCTACAACGGGCTGGTACTAAGCAAGATTTGGCAGTATCTACTCATTTCTTGGAGTGTCCATCCATCTTTCCCAACACTTTTGGCTTGAGGCTATTATATGTGTAGCATGTGTACTTAAAAGCTGTCCCACCAAATCACTACAATATATCAATCAATATGAGGCTTGACATCTTCACAAGCCATCTATTGCTCATATGTGTGTCTTTGGTTGTCTGATATATGCATTAATACATGAATAACAACACATAATGTTGGATGATAAAGCAGAAAAATATATTTCTATTTGGTGTAGTTCTAAAAGCAAAGGATGTCATCTATATCATCCACATAATAAATGTGTTTTGGATATTCTAGATGGTGTCTTTGTGGGAGATGCAATTCAGCCATTACTTTCATGCACTAAGGACACATCGATTAGCTCCAACGATATTTATGACACTTTGCTACCTCTTTATATAGGTGGACAATCAAATGGTGGTGCACATGAGTCAATTTCTCAGCCTTTACACGTTTCACATGATGATGTAGATTATTACATCTGATGAGAGAGCTAATATAGAGGGTGCAAAAACTATGCCTGAATGTTTGTTGCAAACTTTGCGAGATAGAAAATTAGATACATCTTTCTCATATCGTACTTCTTTTGCATCAAACTGCTATCCTGGGTTTACCTCTAGTCTTTGTGATGAGAATGAGCCTATTTTGTTTTATGAAGCATAGAATTCAAAAAATTAGATGGATGTTGTGTAATCAGAATATGATGCTATTGTGATGAATGCTACTTGGTCTTTATGTAAATGGGTATACAAGCTAAAACAATTGATGCAACAATTGACAGGTATAAGGCTAGGCTTGTTGCAGAAGGTTATGGTCAAGAAAGAGGCATTGATTTTGATGAGACCTTTGCACACACATGTCAAATGACTACCATTTCTAGCATCCGTGCTTGCAGCCCATCATAGTTGGAATGTACCTCAGTAGAACATTAAAACTGTATTTTTGAATGGTGAATTACGTGAAAAAGTTTATGTTTTCCAGCCCCATGGTTTCTTTTAGAAACAGAATGAACACAAATTGTGCAGGTTGAAAAATGGATTATATGGGTTTGAGGCAAGCACCACGTGCTTGGTATGAAAGAAGATACATGCCTACTTGATTACACATGGTTTTGAGAACAATCCAACTGAAAGCACCTTATATGTTAAGGATGCATACCATGTTTTTCTTATCATTGATGTCTATATTAATGACATGTTGCTCATTGGTCCTAATGAGAAGCATATTGCTGATTCGCATGTCTCTTTTGAGAAGTCAGAATTGGAGCATTTGCATCATTATTATGGCATTCACTGTAATATGCAAGTTGATAACGGAATAGCTCTGTGTGGAGCAAAACACATCGACAAATTATTGCGGTGTTTTGGCCTTGAACATTAGAAACCTATTGCCATTCCTATGGAAATATGTTTACGGTTGATTCCTAGGTTGCATTATTTCTTATTCAATTATTCGATTATTCATGAATAATTACGGAATTTTTCAATGACCCCTTATTATTCAACCAAATTATTCGGTGCCACATCAGCTTATTTGGACAAGTTTAAATAGTTTTTGCACCACAAATTGGAGATTTTTTTATCCAAGGCGCTTTCGATCGAAAATTTTTTATCGAAAAGGTTTTCGATCGAAAATATTTTAGATTGAAAAGGTTTTATATTGAAAAGGTTTTAGATTGAAAAGGTTCTAGATTGAAAACATATTAGATTGAAAGGATTTTAGATCAAAAACTTTTTAGATTAAAAATCTTTTAGAATGAGAATATTTTTTATTGAAAATATTTTAGATATAGATAGAAAAGATTTTACATTCTATATTTATCATCTAAAACTCTTAGAGATCTAACATGATCAAGTTAATTATTCATTTTTTTTACTTCTAAAACTATAATATATCAAATAATATAATAACACTTGATCATTCATCATATGATATCATCACGATACTCCACATCATAAGATTTGAATCAAAATCCACATAATATAAGTACACATCTTAATTTCTAAATTAAAAATCATTCGACATCATCCACATCATAACATTTGAATAAAAATCCATATAATATCATTGCAGATATTAACTTTTGAAGTCCATATCATCACTACTATATCAATCCATATCATAATACTTAAACTAATATTCAATCGATATCATCCACATGATAACATTTGAATTAAAATCCATATTATAGCACTAAACATCTTAACTTTTGAAATTCAAATCATCATTGTTATATCAAGTGTAATAAAGCAAGTTTATGATCTAAGGGTCCAGCTGATTCAGACAGATCTGAAATCGGACACCGTTTGGTCACTCATGTGTATGGCCAAAGATCTCGAGACTAGACTTAAACAAGTAATCCAATTAGCCTAGTGGTTAAGTCTCAAGGTTGTGAAGGAGGAGGTCGTGGGTTCAACCCCCATGGGCAGCATGGGGAGAGACTTTTGCCCAAGGAACTCTAAGCCTTCTAACTCAAGTTAAGGTGAGTTAACTTGAGTCTAGTGGATTTAACTCGAGAGGTGAGTATACAAACCACTAGTGGACTCTAGTGGAAGGTACTAAAGCAGTGGTCGAGATCACACCAGCCACTAGTAGACTCTAGTCGAAAATATGAAAGGAGTGGAGGAGATTGCACATGCACTTGTGGACTCTAGTTACATTTGTGGCCCTCGTTGATTTGAGCAGCTATATATACAGGCATAAGGTTGGGAGGAGAGTCATCTCTCTAGCACGTGGTCCATTGGTATCAGAGCCAAGCTTTCATGGTGATCTTGCTAAGTTCATCATCTTCTTCATTAGAATGTGCTTTCATTGTTTAACCATATTCTCATCATTTTTTTCTACCCGGAATGTTTTGCCTCTCTCCTTGGATTCGGATGCTATGCATCCTCTGTTTTCGAGTTTTCGAGAGCAAAATAGAGAATCTTTCTTTATGATGTCTGCGAGGCTTGAACCCGACACCTTGGCATCATATGGAATCTGTTCATCCAATACATCAACCAGCGCTCGTGAGCAAATCACCCAGGACTTTATCATGATTTATTCATCCGGTCTGCTAAAGCCTGCAGATTACAAGCAAAGGTAGGAGATCGAAGATGACTACACAGGGTAGCAGCCTGAGATCAAACCCATGACACAAAGACGTTATCCATCTCACCTAACCACAAGCGTTATGCACGTTTATCTTGCTCGGTGCTCTTAATTAATATTACATCACTGATCCTTGCACTGTAGAACCTTCAAGATCACAGAAAAGAACAGAAAACACCCGCTCTACCAGTGCATGCAGGGGAATCACACGCAAGTTTGTTCCGTGGCAGCGATGTATTCTACCACTAGACCACCATTGCAAAGTCTGTAAATCGCCAGCTTCTTTTCAATATCATATATTCATGCTTCCTCTGTGCTTGAAATTTAAATGTTTTTGTCAATTGCCCTCACGTGAATGTGTCCCGTTCGGAGCACTACTCAGAGAAGCAATAGCATTCTGTTTGATTCTGTCACCTCTTGATCGAGAGCAAGCAGCGAATCCCATCTTCTTCGGATTTCAAGAGCGCACTTTCTCTTCCTTCGGATTGCATTAGCAACATGATGAGTTATTATAAGCTTGTTCTAACACATGCTAATGCAAGATTCGAACACTAAATCTCTGTATGCGAGTCGTGTGTTGTAACCACGCAGCCAATAGCTTAATATACTGTTGTCATCAACATCGAAAACTAAAAAAAAAGTTCTATGAACGACTTCATCGGATCTCAGATTCCAGGTGCAGCACTCGAACTTTTTTGCTTGAGTGGCAAATACATTGCTACAACCAATATGGCTGATGGTTGTTGGCACTAAGACTTTGCGTAGCTCAAATTATGGTTCAAAAGATGAACACAAGAATCTTCTACTAACATAGGGATTTGATCATGCATGTTCCTTATATGTCCGTAGTTGCTATGATGATTATATCAGCCAGTTTTTCTATAGGAATTCGCACATTATAATCTTATATTGTGGGTCCTTGTCTCTAGATCAAAGCAAAACTACAGATATTGATGCATCAGTTCTTGTGCTAAATTGGGAATTCGAACTCAAGTAGATGTTCATCGAAGAATTGATGATATTTGTGGGCTATCCATGGATGACGGGCACACATGTAGTAAAGCTTTCAACTGGTATAACCGAAACAATAACTATCCAAGGAATGGATATCGAGCATCAATCTCATCATCTGAAGCATGCAAAGTGGCTGCTCTACCTTGATGGAGTTGTTTACATGCTCATGCACAACATTCCCCATCAATTCTTTTGTACGGGATAAGATCCCACAAACTATTTGAGAGAAGAAGATTTCTCTCGATCTTAAAGAAGTGGATGTATCCTACAGCTTGCTTCTTTGAACCCAAAAGTTCTATTTCAACTACGAAGATATCCAAGGTTTCACAAAGATCATCCCTCAAGAGCTTATCATCAACCCATTCTTTATATGGGCCATATTCCAATATGGGAATACCTTTCATGTGATGGCCAAGGGTTTAGTCCAAGTTTTCAACTCGAAACCTCATTGGATTATCCGACAGCAAATATTTGTAAAGAGTATAAAAGCAGGGATTGAACCATCGATGCATATGGAGGACGTTGAGTTTCTCTCCCGTGGATGGCTAAAAGCTTAGCCAATGACGATCTCAGTGATGGAGAATGGCTCTTCCCGAGGCTCAAGGGAAGGACGTAGCTTAATTGGGAGATAAGTATTTTCCAAGTTAATGATTGGTTTCACTATTTGTTTTTGTTCTCTGCTATTATGTAGGATGCATTTTTATCATTGAAGTATGGAAGTAAAATTCATTCTTGATAATCTTGATGCAAATTATTGAAACCTACATGAAAGAGCATAAACATATTGAAACACTCATTAAGCACAAGCATGCATATATGAAAGAATCTTTTCATGCACAATTTACATTTTCTTCTTGCTTGCAAAAGGAATAGGATGCACTCAAGTCTGTGCACATGTATATTTATAACTTTTTGTAAGGAAGAAGATAGATTGTTTATGCATGGATGATTGGATGCACATATGTCAAGCTCAAGAACTGCTTGATTTAAGTTTGGAGCAAAGTAACTAGAAAACATATGAAACTTCTGTAAAGTTTTCATTTGATTTCATCCCAAGGAGTGATGGAAATCAAAGGTTGAACTTCAACATCAATTACTCTTTAGTTAGTAAGTAGTTCCCTAGCAGTCTCAAACCACCAGAATTGGTACTTAAAGTCCACATGGTTGATATCACCTAGAAGTGTATCAAAGATTCTTAGCTTTAGAATCTAAAAGGCATTACTACATGCTTGGACTTGAGTAGGGAAAAGATCTCTAAAAATCTTGCAGGTAAGCCAAAAAGCTTAGAAAAGCTCAAGAGATCTTAATGATAAAGACTAAGTTCTTTATTTTATTGCATGAACAACAAGACTTGATTAATATGGGCCATGGTTGCCCAAGAATTGCAGTTGGAACTATTGTGAAATTTGCCCAAGTATTGGCAATCGAAATAGTAAGTTGTTCCAAGTTTGAATAGAGTAGATATTCCAAGTATGGAGTCTACAACCATGTCAATGGTAATTAAGTCTATGGAAGGTGTAACGTAAATGTTTACCTATCCTTAAAAGGATTTCTTGAAGATGAAATCCAAAAGCATTAGCGGATGATTAGACTTATGCAATAGAGAGATTCCTGTAAAAGTCCAATCCAGGGTAGCTATTTAAAGCTACAACAAGAAAGGAATCTAAAGACAAGAAGTAAAAGCTCTTGTCACTGCAAATTGTTCAATTTAACCAACTAGATTTGAATTTGATAAATTCAAGGACTTGGAATGATAATGGGTTTTTTCTTTTGAAAACCCTAGTAAAGAAGAAGGGATATTCTAGCAAGAGGTTTTCCAATTTCCAAGATAAACGCATAAGATCATGAAACGATCATGTTAAGGAATCAAAACGATCATGTTAACGATCATGTTAACGATCATGTTAACGATCATGTTAACGATCATGTTAACGATCATGTTAACGATCATGTTAACAATCATGTTAACGATCATGTTAACGATCATGTTAACGATCATGTTAACGATCATGTTAACGATCATGTTAACGATCATGTTAACGATCATGTTAACGATCATGTTAACGATCATGTTAACGATCATGTTAACGATCATGTGAACGATCATGTGAATATAAAATAGGGTGGTATGGGACACCATATTTTATACTCACATTGATGTAGGAAAGATGATATGGGACATCGCACCGTGTGATGATAATTCTGTTTTAGTCTCAGAATGGATCTTGAAGTTAGATTTGATCTTAAGGGAAATTAAAACTTCCAAGGATAAGTTTTAATTCAAGGAGCATAAAAGTATGATCTCAAGATACTTCAAGATCAAGTTTGTAAGAAGATACGAAGTAAGTAACTTCCAAGATCTTCTTGAAACACTTCAAGCTAAAGTGTTAATGATCAGAAATATTTGATAAATTTCTGAAAGACTAAGACTTTGAGTTTGAACTGAACCTTTCGATTAAGGAATAGATTGACTAAGTCAAGCTACAAGTTCCTAGTGTAAGTTGGAAAATTCAATCCTTTGACTCAAAGCAATGCACAAGAATTGCATTCCTAGTAAGGAGCCATAAAGATTGAATATAGGTATGAACTTAGTCTCAAGTGAAGCATTGTTTGAGTAAAAAATCATCAATAGAACTTCAGTGGATCGATACACTGATTTTAGATACCACACTACTATCTTGTGGTTGAATGATGTTTTAGATTTACTCTATCAATATTTTTGAGAATCGAGTTTCTTTCTCTTAAAGATAGAAGGGAAAATGCTTCAATACCTTATTGAAACAGATTGTTAAGAAGTTAAAGTCTTGAGTCATCAAGTACTTGACTCATTGTGAGCTTATATCTTAGAAGTTTGAATTAATTATACAAATTTTTTTTTTTTACTTTCGCTTTCCAAGTCTTTTGGAATTGACTCAAATATAGTATCTGATTCCTTTAACAAAAGTCTAGGGTTAGCTTATTAGAACTAGATAGCTAAATTAAACATCCTAGATAGATGTTCTGTATAAGTACTTATTCAATATTCAAAAGATGGTAAGTCCAAGATTGACTTATTCATTTGGGTTTGCTTCCAGTTACTAGCATACCTCTTATGACTTTCTAGATTTCAGTAGGCTCGAGAACATTAGAGTTAGGAATTGCTCATCAGATTGACAATTCCCAAGAACTTGTGGTTAAAGTCTTTGAGAAAAGTTTCCTAAGATTGGATGATTTTTATTTTGAATTTGACTTGGTCAAGATATAGTAAGGTTGAACCAAAGTAAATGAAAAAATTTCTCCTACTATTTACATAGGATTTCCAAGCCTATTAGGATCGAGTAGTCCTCAAGTTAGGTGAAGAAATCAAGTAATTGTTGGTTGGGAGTTAACTATTGTACAAACATCCAAGTCACATGTTTGGATCAACCAAACTTCAAGTTTTCTAAATCAAATTCAAGTGAATCAAGAGTTCTCAAAGCCTTAGTTACTAAGTACATGCACCAGTCATGCCTAGAAATGGATTAATAATTGGAATCCATCTCAAAGAGATCCATGGCATTTACATTTTAAACTTTTAGATAATAAGAGTCCTTTTGGATTGTGATCAACAAATTGATCATATTCTTCAATAAAGGAAGTGGATTATATTATGATATCATGTTTGCCTATAAAAAAATGGCATCTTGTATTATCCCTTGTGAATCTACACAAACACATAGTAAAACAAAATGTGTGTTTATGTGGCTCTTATTGATGAAACCTATTTAAAATCTTTTTGATCTAAAATCTTCTAGAGCTTAACCGTTTTAGATCTGAAACTTTTTAGATCTAAAACCTTTTAAATCTAAAATGTATTCAATCTAAAACCTTTTGAATCAAAAAATTTTTCAATCTAACATTTTTTTGATCGAAAATCTTTTCGATGGAACGATTATTGATCCAAGGCATATGAGTTTTTATTCAAGGATATTCAAAAAACCTCAAATTTTTGGAACTTATTCAGTATTTTTTCATCATTTGATCGAATAAATGCAACCTAGGTTGAGTCTTCATTATGCTCAAGATGCATTTGATGTTGTTCTCTATCAACAGGCTATTGCATGCTTGATTTAGTTATGCATAACTCCGCCTAATATTTAGTTTATTGTCTCTTAGATGAGTAGGTTTATGCATTGTCGAGGTGTCAAGCATTGGTAGGCGATTAAGTGCATCTTTCGCTACTTGAGTGATACTCGGCTACTTAGTTTATTTTAGCCCAAGGGGGGATCACTAGCGCCGGATTTACATGCTTTTTCTAACTCATACTAGGCTAATTGCTATGACACGTGTGTCCACTAGTGGTTTCTACTTCATGCTTGGTAGCTCATGAATATCTTAGTTGAGCAAGAAGTAGGGTACTATGGCCACTTCTCGTTGTGAGGTTGAGCCTTTTGGTTAATTTGGGTGTTGATGACTCTTTTGCCACCACCATCTTCACTGACAATCAGAGTGCATTGGCGATTGCCAGGAAACCTATGTTCTATGCTCGCACAAAGCACATTGAGGTGCATTACCATTATGTCAAGGATAAGCTCTCTACTAGAGAGATGAGTTTGACATACACGCCCACATCGAATAACATTATAGTTCTTTTCACAAAGGCTCCACCTCGCGACAAGTTTGAAGCTTTTTGCAAAGCTTTGGGCTCACTTCCTTTTGTGGATTGATCTCTTTCCACATAACTTGGCACTTTCTTCTACATGAGTTCCAATTCCTTGTTCACTATATCACTTGGGGTGGGGGGGGGGGATCTATTGATATATTATAGTAGTGATGTGTGAACACACTTAGGACCACCGGGGCACATTTTTTCCTTTTAGGAGGTTTTTTCCCTCGTCTTGTATGTAGGCCTCATCTTTGTACATTCACTTGGTAATACATTTAGTACTATGTGTTGTGCTCCAAGCTTCGTCTTCCTTCTAATGTTGGCATGCTTCCAAAAACCTCAAACTCCAACATAACCAACCAAAAGGATTATGTAAGAATGTAGGTGCTCACACCAATACGTGTGTCAATAAGTAAAACCGACCACTCCATACTTAAAAAATAAAATTTGGAAACATTTTTCCAGAGTCTCCTCTACCAGATGAGCATATGAACAATGTCAAAAACTCATAAAATTATGAGTAATAATGTGTGAAACTACATAGTAAATCATTGACTCCACTTCATATAACCACTTAACTGAAAGAAGCCAGCTAGGCTTACAAGCACTATAAACAACTAGCATACATCTCCTATGGCAGAAATAGGTAAGTTCTCTAGCTGCATCACTTAAGATACCCTCACAACGATGTCCCCCAGTTAAGAGAAGCTAGCCACAACCATCATCATCAACTTCAAAGGATTTATGCAAAAATTTAACCACTATATCAATCACCACATTGATGTACATAAGAGGTATCCACAAAAGCATACATAGTGTGTATGTGCTCAATATATGCAGTAAAATGGCACTAAATGGCTAAGTCTACAGCCAAGAACACCTACAAATGTTTGTGAACTCCATTCTTCCAACCTAAAAAACCTACATAAACTTGCAGTGAATACTCCCACCAAAACTAAAAGCCTTCCAAGAAACTTGCAAGAAGACTCTAAAAACTAGAAATTGAGCAATGAAGTTTAATGTACAATGGGAAGGAGTCACGATTGCAAGTACCTCTAGCACCATAATCCATCTTTGGACCAATCTTTCCACCTCTATAGTCAAAATTATTCCAAACTTGCAAAATTACCTTCCAACTTTTCTACAATTTTGTACCCAAATAAACTCTCACAAAATTGATGCAAAGATCCCAAGAAGGCACTTTGAAGGCTCAAAAATAATGTTAACCTTTAGTATCGTCACTCTACAATCAGCAAGCCACTAGGTTTAGTGGTATGAACACCCACTATTAAGTGATCCTTTATAAGCACACTACTCAAATAGGTGACCTCTCAAGAAGTGCTAGTACTTTGTCTTCCTTGATTGTTGAAGTCCTTCCTCTCACATAGCCAATGGTGCCAACAGTGATTTCAGTGACTTGGATGATAAGATATGCCAAGGTTTACGCCTTGTTCATGTCCTTATTTGTAAGCCTTGGAGAAACTCGAGGGTGGGCGAGTGGGTGATCGCTTCGCTCGCACTCGCACAATAGTAGAAAACCTTTTGCTTTGAACAGCTTTGATACTCATGAAGTGGTGCAATGGTGATACACCAAAATGGGTTCTCTTTTGTGAGAGCTCTGTGATGATGCCTTCACATTAAAAATCTAAGCTTCAGAGGACAAGCATGGCAATCTACACAAACCTCTATAATTCGTGGAACTACATAGTATATAGAGAGCACAAAGATAGCTTTCGTAGGTTTTACAAATGCAATCGAACATCGTGTGTGGCTAAACATGCCATAATATGTTTTATTAAAGAACATATCCTCATCACCTTTGAATTACAAGATACAAAGAGCATAGATCTCTTTAGCTATGGATATCTAAACCTTTCAAGATTGGAAATTTTCAGTAAGAGTAGCACATTTCAATGAGAAGAAAATGAATGAGATGAGCAATGATCACAATGTGCTTGGGATTTGGAACATCATGATGCAACATATGTTATACAAATATAGTGCATGCTGATTTGTAAACTCTCATAGGTAGGCTTTCACAAGAAGAGGCTACTTGCACACAAACCTTCTAAAACTAGTCCATATAGATGTATGGGGTCCAACATAATATTCATCACTTTTTGGATGAAAAGATTATTGTCTCCTTTATTGATGATTTCTTTATATGAATAGTTCCTTATCCAAAGATGAATTTTTTCCATGCTTCCAAACTTATCAAGCCATGGTTGAAACACAATAGGAAAGAGATTGAAAAAGCTACGTTTTGATAGAGGCGATAATATTTCTCCCATGACTTTGACATGTTCTTGTAGGAAAAATGAATCAAGAGGGAAGTCACCACAGGATAAACACTTGAGAGAAACAATGTGGCAAAGTGAAGGCTAACTAGTTCCATGTTGAATGAATAGCATCTACCAAACTACTTGTGAATAGACGTAGTATGAATTTTTACATAACCTATCAATAGGTTTGCTTCAAAATCTCTGCAAGATATGTCTGTCAATGAATCTTTGTATGGTAAGAGACCAAGATTAGAGCATTATATAATATTTGGATATGTTTCCTTTGTACATATACCATCATAGGTAAGAGGGAAGATGGATGCAAAGGAAGTGAAGTGCATATCATAGGTTATAAATTGAATAAAATTGTTACAAACTTTACAATCCAAGAACAAGGTCATTTCTAGTTAGCAGAGATGTTGTGTTTGATGAAAATAGGTTTTGGTTATGATGATATAGAAAGTAGTGCTTTACCATATGATTTACATGTTGATTTATCCATCACTCCCTAAGAGGGATGAACTAGTAAAACATTTGGAAAATGAAGATGGTTTTTTTTCATGGGGCTTGCATGAATATATTAATTTTTTTCATCCCCCATTTTGTTGAGTAGAAAAGACATGAAAACAAAGTGTGTAGGTTAAAGAAGGTGTTGTATGGATTCAAGCCAGCATCATATCCTTGGTATGAAAAAAACATTATACTTAATCATAGATATATTTCATACTTGTTTAATTGAAAAAAATGTATTTGAAGAGTGAAATAAGTAATGTATTTCTGGTCATTGTTGTTTATGTTGATCACATGATACTAATTTTTCTTGAATAGGATGCAAATTTTAGACTTCAAATTTAATTTTCATGCCTCTTTTCAAATTTAAAGTTTAAGAAATTTGCATTATTATTTGGACATGCTCGTACGCAAGTTTATGGACGCATTACTTTGTGTAATAGATTCATTTTGAGTAAAGTCAAAATCTCATAGAGATAGGTCTACAATTGACTATAATGTTTGACAGTCATTTTTTATTAGTCTCCATCAAGAAGCTATTCAATGCCGTCTTTATGTATGCATTACTCTATCTAAAATAGTTTGATATCTTTTGGATGAGCAAATTAATGCATAAAAGAGTTCTCCAAATTTGTTAGAAAATCAACCATTTTTGTTGGCTCATATTTGCTAGCCCATGCATACCTTGGCTTATCAAGACATGTATCGTTGCCATTCTTAGTTGTGAGCTAGTCGAGTATAAGGTAGCTTCCACATCTACGATTGTGTGCGGCTCACATTCCTTATGGATCATGTAGGTATTCATTAAACTTTTTCAAGCACCATCTTTTTTGAAAAGGAATGGTAATTGTGAAGAACAAAATGTTCCATACTCTGAGCATGTTAAGGTGCACTATAAATATTGTTTGGGTGCAAGGCGCACACATGATGATGATGATGACCTTTTCATGAAGACTCTAACCCATGAGAAATTCAAAGCTTTCATATGAAATCTTTGGGGATAATCTTCCATGGATTGATTTGATTCTAAATTTCTTTTTACTTTATACATTAACGTGAGCCCTTGTTCCATTGCACCACTCCCAACATAGTGGTGTGCAAATTCGAGAACACCGAGGCACGTTTTCCCTCTTATGGTTCCTTTTTTTGTGCCTTCTATAAATGGATAGAATCCTTGGGCTACTAATGTTTGTGCATTCCAAAGTTAGCAGTACATTTTTTGTTATGTCCCAAATTCTTCTTCTTCTTCTTCTTCTTCTTCTTCTTATTCTTCTTCTTCTTCTTCTTGTGCTATCGGAGTGAGCTCCCAATCCCTAAACTCTAGCAAGAACCTCCTCCTTATATCCAAAAAAACTTGGAAGAAAGTATTGGTAGAATCGTAGAAATTTTATTAATATTGAAATACCAAATACACTCAATTCAACTAGTTCGAATTAAGGACCATGATGAGGATCATTTGTGGACCGATCGTTTTTCCATGAACTAGACTCGCATCATAAGTTAGCTACATCTCAGCTTGCTCATAACTTTGAAGATTTCCTAAGGCGCCACAGCTAAATTCAATTTTTGAGTACGAGCTGGTCGAATGCACCAATTCGATAACTTTTTCAACACTCTTATAGAGTTCAAGTGTTAAAAAGTTGCTTCGTTTTTTCTGTCTTGTGAGATGAATTGTACTTTTCATAGTAAAACTTCACTTCGATGTAATAATTTCTGTTCGTATTTCGACGGATAGTTGTTCTCAGCAGAGTTAATACGATCCAACTCCTTGCTTGAATGTAGAGCACCATAAATTTCCTATGCCACTTCAAAATCAAGATTTGGATCATTCCATGTTGGATTCAGCTTTGTTAATGCAAGATGGATGATGAAATCATGAATATTTACGTACACTGTGGAGAGTGACTGATTTTACAGCAAAGAAGTGGTCAATCTAATACAACAAACGATGTTAACATGGGCCTTTCATACATATATATCAAGGATCCTTCCAAACATAAATATCATCCCAAAGTAATGTAAGATGACTGTTTTAGATTTCTCTCGTTTCTACCCTCTGTTGATATCTGCCGCATGTGGATGTTATCTTCGTTAACCATATCATGTGGCAAGTGTTCATCACCGAAGTCAAGCGTGGAGAGCTCCATAGCTAGCTCACTCGAGACTTCCAAGTGTCGTTCTGCCTGATAACAGCTTTCAGATGAACTCTTCCACATGTCAAAACTCCATGCATCCATCCTCCATGCGTTTATCCTCCCTTACGAAAGAGCTTTCATTCGCATCGAAAAATATAAGTTCCGCCTGTTTGTGTAAGCTCTAGATGCACATTATTCGCTGTTTACTTGCATAAGAAAAGCTATCAATTAAAGCGAGTATTCATCATTGAATATCATTTCTCAACAATACTGTTGTTGAGCTCACAGATAGTCTGTTTGTCACCTCGTAATATTCAGCTATACTATCAGATGCTTAAAAACAAACGTAAGTCCATTTATATCACACAAACATCCATGAGTGGGTTGTCATCAGAGCAGAGAGATCACCACTAAATCAGAAACAAAGCTACCCTAAATCATAGACAATTAATGTACATAGATCACCGCGGAGGGAAGATCACCATTAAAGCAAAAGCATTGACAGCATGATCCGAACAGGCTTTGGCGAAAGAACGTGCGCAAACCAGATGATTTACCAAATCGGCTTCTCTGTGTATTAACTCACGTTCTTCGGTGTCAGCACATACCACCATATTTACAAAACGCACTAAAAGACTCTCTCTCTCTCTCTCTCTCTCTCTCTCTCTCTCTCTCTCTCTCTCTCTCTCTCTCTCTCTCTCTCTCTCTCTCTCTCTCTCGTACAGGCGTTCAAAGAGGAACATAACGGTGAAGGGCAATTGATTCGGTTAGCAGGAAATCCAATGTTTAGAATGAAACTGGTGATGCTCACAGCAAGACAATTGAGTAGACAAAGAGATACGAAAGTTTGCAGCAGCGTCAGCGCAAGCAATATCGTACATCAGCGTAGTTGACAAGCCATCAAAGAAGATTTGCAAGGCGAACCCTGCGTTCGATGTACTTGTCAAGAGTAGTGCCTGTCAGGCATTTCCTCGAGAGAGTTCCAGTACGCTTTTTCGTCCATGGAGGCATTGGAGACGGAGCGTATCCTCTGAAGCGGCAAACGGGTCGGCGTCAGACTGCCCGCCTCCTGATCTTCCGGCATCCACATGCCCGTTGTCGGGTCTGGCCGCCACCACACCTGTTTCCCTGTAGCTGTTGCACTTTCACGACGCGGACGGCTCTCCTGATTGCTCTCCGCCGACTTAACCATATTTGTATTTACGAGGGTTCCACTTTCTTCGTCGGCGCCGTTCGGCTCCTCCTCGAAGCTATAATGCACTGTCCCTCTCGCATATTCCCGCCTACAACGGCAACAAGCAAACCTTAAACAGAAGGCCTGTCGTATAACCTTTAAACAGAAGGCCTGTCGTATATACACATGAAGCGAGAGAGAGAGAGAGAGAGAGAGAGAGAGAGAGAGAGAGAGAACCTTAATCGCATAACGGACGTCGATCGCTGCAGGGATACCGACCGTATTCGCTTCGTGAGGATGAGAGCCATGAGAGAGAGAGAGAGAGAGAGAGAGAGAGAGATTCGTGATATGATTGAGCAGCTGATTATCACGCAGGTTCACGAACAACGTTTTTTCCTTGAATTTCGCAGAGTAGAGAAAGAAATGGATCTCAAACCTATTTATGGGCATCCGGTTAAGCCAAATATAGAAGAACGAACAAAAGACAAAAAAACAGTGAAACCCAGAAATAGAAAACCCTAGACCTCCCTCCATTTTCGACCTTTTCTCTGAAATGACTCCTAACCTCACCATTGAGCTCGTTCCATTTTTATGGGTACCATAGAGAAAGCTTTCGGCCAAATCTCGAGGAGGTTAGAAAGATTGATACCTTCTTCTTCAAAGTTGATTTTGATAAAGCGTATGACCGTATGGAGTGGGACTTTATCCTTCAGTCTCTTCATGACATTGGTGCTGTTAGAAGATTTATCAAGTATACCAGTACTCTTTTTGGTAATGCTAACTCTAGAATTGCTATGAATGGTTGTCTCTCTCACCCCTTTCAATTGTTTAGGTCTGTTAGGCAAGGTTGTCCCCTTGCTCCTCTTTTGTTTGCTATTACTAGTGATTCTCAGGGGCGGCTGATAAGAGATTGTATGGAGCAGGGTACTATCAAAGGGCTGGACATTCCTGGTTGCCCTTCCCATCTCGGTCTTTAGATGTTTGCTGACGACACTAACATGATTACTATGGCTGATAGTTTATCTGTTGAGAATTTCATGCACTATCTTCATTTATTCTGTACAGCTAGTGGGTCTATTGTCAATCATACGAAAACTGGCTTTTACTCCTCTAATAAAGAAATCCCTGATTGTATTAAGGCTAATAATTGTGATATCATTAAGGAAGGCATTATTTTCAGACTGCTGGGTATTCCTATGGGATTTGGGGTTTCTCTTGAGCAGAGATGGAATTGGGTGTTTGATAAGTTTAGAGCTAAACTTTTTCAGTGGATGAACTTCCAAGAAACTCTTTCCCAAAGAGCTTTTGTTTTAAAGCATTATGTTTTACCTGTCTTGACTTACTTTTTTGCTTGTTGGATGCCCACCCCAGGTAATTGCCTTGTCCAGAAGATTCTTGTGGGGGGGGGGTCTCAACAAAACAGTAAAATTCCCAAAGTTGCTTGGAGCACCTGCTGCCTTAAAAAAGATGAGGGAGGGTTGGGTATTATTTGTCCAGCTAAGATGGCCATCCAAATGGCTGGCAAATGGATTCTGAGGGCCACTAACTCTGTTGATTTTTGGTCTTCTCTAATTAAAAGGAATGTTGCTGAGTTTTATGTTTCAGGACACAAAAGCTGGACTAACCTCTCCTGGTGGGATGTCATTACCTCTCCTGTCCAAGTAATTCCCAAGGGAAGTAAACTTTTATGCTCCTGGAATGTTATCAAAAGTAACTACAGACTGCCTATTTATTTTAAAAACAATTCTTCATTTGTTTTACAAAGCTCTATGTGGATTGGGTGGTATTCTTATTCTAAACCTCTCATCTTAACCATCAGGATGAACAAGTGCAGGAAATTTGGGTTTGATTCTTGGAACTCTCTCTGGGATGGCACGCAAGTTAGGGACTGTAACTTTATTCAAGAAAATAATGATTTGTCTGCTGCTTGTAAACAGGAATTGATGAATAAAAGGAAATGGTTGATCGATAAGCTGGAGGAATACAATTTTCAAAAATGGATTGGGTTGGGAGAAGTTGCTGGAGACATCTACAGAAATTTCAAATCTGCTGGTCAATATGGCAGATGGGACATCAACAAGCTCAATGTCAAATGGAGGATCTAATGGAACAGATCTCAATGGATGTATAGATTCAGGACTATTTGGGCTTTTGCGAGTACCTCTAGGAAAGCTCATTTGCTGTGGTTGATTGCTCATCAAGGTGTGTGGACTGGAAGCAGAGCCAGTAAGGCTAAAATTAGTGCAGGAAAATGGCCATTTTGTGGGCAGATTGAAGACATTAACCACATATTTGTCCTTTGTAGAAATGCTCAAAAGTTTTGGCTTTATCTGAATTTGTACTATATTGCTAAAGGCCTTCCCCAGTTAGGATTCAAGGAGATTCTACTTGGAGAATGTAAAAGACTGGATATTGCTCTGTGGCAGATGCTTAGAGCTCATATTCTGTGGTATATTTGGAAAAACAGAAATGAGAAGATCTTTTCTCACAAACCTAGGGATTTTCTTTTCACCTGCAACCAGGGTATCAGGAAAATCCTTCAGCTTTGTAAAAAGTACATCTGTGACACCAACTATAGAAACTGTGATCAACATCATGTCATAAGAGGGGTTAGACCCAATAGATGGAAAGACTCTCTGCTAAAATTGTACTCCCCAGCTAGGCTTTCCTTGATCCAATTCTTGGAAGCCCTTTGACTCTCCCCCATGGGATAAGCCCATTGTTGTAATCTTCTACTTTTTTTTCCTTGCACTAATTTTATCTTTCCTCTTCTGTCAAAAAAAAAAAAAGAAATATCACATGGAAGCTTGAATTTTTCTTTGGAAATGTTTCTACGAAGCATGCTTCATGATTGCAAGATTTTGTATTGAGATAAAGCCCAATTGTTCTTTAATTGCTTGCAAGTAGGAGACGTTATCAAAGTTGGTCTTATTGTGTGAATCAGGAGATCAACATTTAATTTCTCAATCCGAGAATGGAGGGGCAATAGAGAAGATGAAGGTCATCACAAAGAGAGGAGTTGCATTTTTTTTTTTTGAAGAAACAGGAAAATATAAATTGATGGAGGAAAGTTACATCAGTGCAGAGGGTAGGAGCACCTCAGAAGAACCTAATTACAATGAGTAAAACATGGAAAATCTTTTCCCAGAATACATTTCAGCTAACAACCTCTTCCAACAGGAATACTTGTTTTCATACAACAGAGAGCTGATGCTCTGAGGAGACTGAGATGGCTTAGAAATACTTTTTATGCAGTTACAAGCAACTTTCTTGAGGGTCCTCGGGAGGGAAATGAGGAAGTTCCTCCTCACATGACCAAAAACCCTATTATTTCTGCTAAGCCAGATGGACCACACGATGTGACCTCTCCACTTGTTCCATAATAAAATATTCATATTTTTGCAACACCCGAGAAGAACCTCCACCTTCTGAAGTTTGGGGGCTTGGATATTCTGCAAATAATTTTCAATAGGGAACCAGAAAGGCTTAGCATGGGTGCATTCAAAGAAGAGGTGACAAACATCCTCCACTCTGCCACAAAATGTACATTTGCCTCCATCAGTAAACATTTTCCTGACTTTGGGGCACACCCAAAGACCTTGATGAATAATCAGCCATTGTAAAAAGGAATGTTTGCTGCAGTCAGGGTAAGCCCACAGAGATTTAAATTTGAAGGACCATTGAGAAGAGGACCAATTGACACTCCAAATTCTGTTCAGCTTAGGGACGATGAGGTTCATAGAACCCTTTTTTCTTTTGAAGTTGCAGAAAATCATATCAGCAACATAACTGAGCTTGAGCCTCTCCCATCTGCAATGAGACAATTGCACTTCAAACATGCCCTTATGCTGGAGCAGAACCTGCATACAAGACAGGGAGAAATTAGGCAAGTTTATCAAGGCCTCATCTTCTAACATACCTCCATTGGACATAAAATCTCCACAGGATTTGAAGGAGAGCTTATGGCACTTATGCTCCTTAATTGCTAAGTTGCAGTTGTTCCAATGAGCCAACCAGCCAAGCCAGGGGACTCCTGCACATAAAAATCAGAAATAAGACTTAGTTTAGTTGGTGGGACAAACACAGATTTAGCTTTAAACCAATCCTTCCAGACCCTACAGACCAAAGGGCTACCAATGGGAGAAATGGGATGGGGGCAACAGATGATACCCCACAGATTTATGTTTTGCCAAGACCTGTAGTTAGCCAGATAAAATTTAGAAACATTTCTATGAATGAGAATAGACGAGATATCATTACACTTGAGACTTCTAAGAACCCATTTGGCAGCCATGTTGTCAGCCATCTTGGCAGGACAAAGTAACCCCAGACCACCTTTTTCTTTAGGCAGACAGCACACTTCCCAGGAGACTTTAGCAATTTTTTTCTTATTATCAGAGCCACCCCAAAGGAACCTTTTAGCCAGAGATAAAACTTGACCCAACTGCTTTTTGGAGGGAGACCAGCATGAGAGGAAAAAAACCAGTTTGGGAAGCAAAAAATGATTCAAAATGAAAGATATGTGGGTAAAGAGCTGTTAGCATCATACTAGAGAGACAAATTTTTTTTTTGAATTTTTCAACCACCCAATCCCACTTTTGAGCAAAGGAAACATTAAACCCCGTAGGGATACCTAGAAGTCAAAAAACTTCCCCATCCTTAATAAGATTGCATCCCAATTGGACAATTTTACCTGGAATGATATTATTAGAAGCCTTAAAGCCAGTCTTACCATGATTGACCTTAGAACCACTGGCCAAACAAAAGATATCCAGACATTCCAGGAATTTTTCCAGAGATTTATCATCAGCCTTGAGGACAGCATTGGTATCATCAGCATACATTTGAAGACATAAAGGGGAGGGGGAGTTAGGGATAACAATACCATCCAAAAGATATTTGGAAATAGCATCATTAACCAACCAGCCCAAAGCATCACTAGCTATAGCAAACAACAGGGGAGCTAGGGGATAGCCTTGCCTTATAGATATGACAAGTTTAAAGGGTTCAGAAACTTGGCCATTAACAGACACTCTAGAGTAAGCATTCCCAAATAAAGAACTAACATATTTAATGAATCTTCTTCCAAGACCCATATCCTGAAGAGACTGAAGAATGAAGTCCCACTCAATCCTATCATAAGCCTTGTCAAAGTCAATTTTGAAAAAGAAGTAGTCTTGACCAGACTCACTAGCATAGTACATTCCTTCCCACAAAGATATGATAGTATCTAAGATGAATCTGCCTTTGATGAAACCTTTCTGCTCAGGAAGAATGAACTGGGACATCATAGGACTGAGCCTCCTAGCAAGAGAAGAAGCAAAGATTTTATAGATGGTATTAAGACAGGTAATAGGCCTCCAGTTGTTAAGATCCTCTTTGGGACCTCTCTTATGAATAAGCTTAATAACCCTAGTGTTAATGTTACGAGGAAGAAATCCTTTGCAAACAACCTCTTCCCATATCAAAAGAATGAAAGGAGTGAGAAAATCCTTTAAGATGATAAAAAAATCATTTGCCAAACCATCCAATCTAGGAGACTTGCAGGGTTTCAATTTATTGATGGTTTCTTTGATCTCACCAACAATGAGGGGCAGGTCCAGAATAGGAACCAGGCTCTGGCAATAGTAGCTCTGGCCCTCTGGATGTCCTCCCCCCACTTGGGAGACACAGAGAAAACATCCATAAAGAAATTTTTTTCCTCCTGCAGAGTCTCTTCAGTGTTCAAGGTGAAACCACCATCCTTCTTCTTAATCAAAGGCACAAAATCCCGAATTTTCCTTTTCTTCATGAGAGAAAACATATGTTTGTTATTTCTATCCATATTCTCACTCCAAAATTCCCTGGATATAGAAAGAGATTTCCTAGCTTCAAGATATCTTTCCTTACGCAACCTCAAGGAGCAGTCAAGGTACTCCTGAGAATTAACAGCAAGGGAATTCAACTTCTTCATAAAGGAGTTTCTTCTTTGAGTTCTCAACTCCAAGGCCATCTTCCTATGAATGGTAAAAAGATTTTGGATATCAGTAACCGAGCACTCCCAAGCAAGGGAAGGGGAAGTACTATTAACAAAATGATAAGAGATGATGTCCTTAGTTTTAGACATTATGCAGGGCATCCTAAGAAGGTTGTAATCCAAGTGAGGCCAACCTGACTTGTAAGAGGGACTACCCTTTTTGAAAGACAAGCAAAGGGGCTTATGGTCAGAAACAAGGAGGGAAAGATCAATCTTGGCACTAGTGTTCCAACAACTCTGAATAAAATCAATAGTAGCATAATACCTATCCAATCTAGTCGCCCTGTAACTAGTGCCTGCCTGCTTGTTGGACCACGAGAAACCAGTGTTCTGAGAAATGTCAGCCAAGTCATGGTGATTACACAGGTTAAACCAAGACAAGTTTTCAGAACCACTAATGCAATTGCCTTTACCCTCCCAACGATCATTAATCCTAGTAACCATATTGAAATCACCCGTGAAAATCACTGGACCATTAATGGAACAAAGCTCATTCCAACACACTTTTCTATCACAACTTAAGTTAGAAGCATAAATAGACACAATGGTACAATTATAAGGAGCATCCAGCTTAACAGCACACCATTGGTGAGTCTGACTATAAGAGACAGAACAAACAGAGTGAGCAATAGTGTTCGAGATACCAATCACAGCACCCCCTTTACCACTGTTGTGGTTGGTGAAATACTAAGCATAGTTGGAAGCTAAGACATTAAGATGCATCAAGAGAGAGGCCCCACCCAGCTTGACTTCCTGTAAGCAGACAATCTCAGGGTTATTAGGCAAAAGCTTAAACCAATTATGGATCATTTTAGGTCTAACTGCATCAGTCAGTCCCTTGACATTTAAAGAGATAATATTAATGTCAACCATGGGAAACAAGAGACAGTTACTTCCTGCTACTCTTAGTCGGCTTCAGAACTGAAATGGATGATCTTATTGTCTCTTTCCTTTTAGGTTTAGAGGCTTTGGTGTGCTCAATTGTATTTGTCATGTCTTGCGACATGGGAACAACATCACACTGGTCCCCATCCCCATCCATATTTTCTATAGTATCTTGATCCATAGCATCAAGCTCTTGAACAAAATTTTCCAGAGTAAGGGGGGTCACGTTGTTTACCTGTTGAGAAAATCACGAATTATCTTGATGCCTGGCGGTCTCTTGTATAACCTTGTTTTTCTTCCCAACAGTTTTCCAGTCCTTGTTCAGGATAATTCTCTCAGAGGTACTATCCTTGGAGGCCGAGGAAGTAAAATCTGTGCAGGACTTGTTAGGGATACCATTTTCTGCCTGCTCATAAAGATTAGAGGAAACTTCTGCAATTTTTTTGTCCTCAAAAGGGTTAGAGATGTCTTCCAATAATATGTCAAAAAGATTTTCAGACTTAAAATCTTTATTTTTATTTTTTTGAGACTGTTTCTTTCCTGCCAGACTAGTTTTATTATTGTTTGTGGGGGGAACAGCATTTTTTTCAAGGTCACTAGACTCCTCTTGAGGATGAAGGAGGGGACAGTCTCTGATTATGTGGCCTTGCTTATAGCAATGGTAGCAAGCATTTGGGAGATTTTTGTAGACTAACTTCTGGGTATGCAACTTTAAACCTTGAGAATCCCTAATCACGATTTGAGTATTTATTTCTCTGGACACATCTACTTCGATCAACACTGAGGGTCCCATTTAGGGTTAATGATGCTATTCCTAGATCTCTGACCTAAGACTCTACCCACCATATTGCCTAAATGTTCAATCCATGGGTAAAAATCAATAGGGAGCTCAGGGAACTCTACCCATACCGGAATCTTACTGGGCTTAGGACCCTTCGGATTAAAGCCAATATACCATTTAAAAAAGGATAAAGGAGTATTCCTGATTAACCATTGCCCTTCACTTATAACATGCAAGGCACTATTCACTTCCTCAAAGAAAAATAGGTAAAAGTTATTAGGACAGTACTGTATGTGTTTAACAAAGAGACCCCTAGTTTCCCAGTGGTTCTTAATCCACGATTTTAGCACCTCATGGGGTGGTCTAGGGCCATGACACAGACCAATAACCACCCGACCAGAAAGATGTTCATGCCAGCTGTCCAAAGACGTACGGTCAATAACGAATACTTCTTCCTCTGAGTCACTGTCAAACTCATCAACCAGTAGCGTATGAGGGTGATCATTTCCCTCCTTTTTTCCTTTGACTTCTAAGTTGACATGCGACTTGGAGCCATGGACAACAGCAAAAGGGGAGGGCATACCTGAAGCTTTTGTAGTTTCAGTGTAGGTTTTGGGAGGAGAAGAGTTACCAGTAAGCGAGTACATTCCATTATTGAAAACTGAAGGACCTGCACCAACTGCACCGCTTGCAGCTCCACCCGTTGGGGCTCCATTCTGCATAACAGGAGACACTAGAGCAAGTCCAGAATCGACACTGGCATGAGGCTCTTCTAGCACAGATAGTCCGTTCCTTAGGGCTTCGAATAAGGCCATGAAGAAACGAAAGGGGCACACTCACGGAGAAGTCGATGCACAGACTCACCGGCACCCCCCCAACGAAGGGGAGGGGCACAGAGAGAAGAGAGCATGAACAATACTAGGGTTTCTGCATGGGATTTTTTCCATAGAGCTCTCAGAATTGGAAATATTCTGGAGTTGCATTTTAGTAATACCTATCGTCACTAAACTTCACCTGTCGTTCTTTTGTCTTTTAAGATCACATAATATTTCTCACCTCCATACGAGCAAAGACCATAATAGAGTGTTCCATGCCCTTGGAAGCCCTTATATTTTCCATGGTATATGTATGTTCCTGTGTAGATATTTTTATCCACAATGCAATATTGACATGAAGAGGCTTGAAATAGAGACTCATTCTTCAATTCATGTTGTCTTTGGTAATCACTTGCAAAAATTTATGTTTTTGAAGATTGAGTTTGATAAGGTTATACTAGATAGCTCACTTGTGCAGACCGTTCTGAATGGTCTTCCTGATGCATATCTGAGTTTCGCTTCTAATCTTTGGTTGATGATGAAAGGAAATCCAAATGCCTTGTCATTTGAGGAGTTAGTCTCTGTTCTGTTGCAAGAAGATTAGTCCAGGGAGAACAAGTCCATTATGCATGTTGCAGATCAAGCTTTCCTAGCTAGTTAGACGGGCGAAGGAAAATGGAGCTCTTCAATTAGTAAGAAAAAATTTGCTAATTTTACACAATCGAAGAAGGAAGACAAAGATGAAAAGAAATTAGAAAAGCAAAAATTGTTTTGCAAGTACTGTAAAAGAAATGATCATATGATAAAGAACTGTCCAAAACTGGCTGCTAAAGAGGCAAAGAAGAAAGATGCTAGAATGGTTATTGCAGAAGCCTCTACACCAAAAACAGAGTTTGCTAATCTTGTGGTGGAAGAAGAATGGGCGTTTACTATAGTTTGCAGTTTTGATCCATCTTCTCATGAGCAGTGCATGTCTGCAGTAGACTTAGATGTTTGGTACTTTGACAATGGGGCAACCAAACATATTACCTCGCAGCATAGTTTCTTCTCTTCACTCGAGCCTACCCCCACAGGGAATACTGTTACATGCGCAAACAACTCCTCTTATCTTGTTATGGGATTTGGTAAGATCATTTTGACTACTGTTGATGGTAGTTCTTTCACTTTGTGAGATGCTTTGTTTGTGCTAGGGATCAAGAAAAATCTATTATTAGTTTCTGCATTAGCCAAGATTGGCTCAGTTGTGAAATTTGTTGATGACAGATGTACAGTTCATGATCTTTCAAATGGCAATGTGATTATTTCTTCTAGCATTTTATGTCGTGGGCTATATAAGCCCATAGACTATGAGAGATTTGTAAATGATTTGGCATGTGCAATGCATGATTCTCAGGCTATGTCAGATGCAAAGCTTTGGCATGCACGCTTTGGTCATCTAAATTTTGCTCGTTTGCTATGCCTGCGAAAATCTGAAATGGTGTCCTCTTTGCCCAAACTTGAGGCACCCGGAAAACATGTTTGTGAAGGCTGTATTTTGGGAAAAATACAGCATTCCTCCTTTCCAAAAGATGGTTCAGTTCGAGCTACTCAAAAATTGCAGCTTGTACATAGTGATGTCTGTGGTCCTATGCAAACACCTTCTTTTGGAAATTATCTTTACTTCGTGACTTTCATCAATGATTTTTCTAGGCATGCATGGGTATATCCATTGAAGGAAAAGTCCGAAGTGTTCATGTGCTTCAAACAGTTTTTGGTTTTGGCTAAAAATCTGTCAGCATGTAAAATGGGCACCCTCCGTTTTGATCGAGGGGGGAATATATGTCTTCTGATTTTAATGCATTTCTAGTTGTACTTGGGATAAAACACCAATGTATAGTGCGGTATACACCTCAACAGAGTGGAGTTGCTGAACAAAAGAACAGGTCACTCATGGAGATGGTGAGGTGTATGGTCAAGAGTCAAGCTTTACCACATAGTTTCTGGCTTGAGGTTGTCATGTGTGAAGCATATGTACTTAACAGGGGTCCCACTAAAGCACTGCAGTCTATCACTCCATATGAGGCTTGGCATGATTGCAAGCCATCTTTTGCTCATCTGCGTGTTTTTGGTTGTTTGGCATATGCATTAGTTCCTAACAACATTGCATAAAATTGGATAATAAAGCAGTAAAATGTATTTTTGTTGGGTACAGTTTTGAAAGTAAAGGCTATCATCTGTATCATCCAGGTTCTAAACACATTCTAGTTAGCCGTGATGTTGTTTTTGTGGAAGATGCTATTCAGCCATTGCTTTCATGTACTAAGGAGACATTTGTTAGCTCCAAAGACATGTATGATACTTTGGTGCCTCTTTTTACAAGTGGACAATCTAGTGCTGGTCCTAATGAGGCAACTTCTCAGCCTTTGCAGGTTTCCTGTGATGATGCAGATCATCCCATTTCTGATGCAGATCTACATGATGCACTTGTTGATGAGAGAGCTGACATTGAGGAGGCAAAAACTATGCCAAAATGGCTGATGCAAACTTTGCGTGATAGCAAATTAGATGCACCTCTATCATATCGTACTCAATCATCCTCTCATAGTGCCTCTTTTGCATCAGATTTCTATGCTATGGCTACATCTAGTCTCTGTGATGAGAATGAGCCTGTTTCTATTGACGACGCACAAAATTCAGAAAATTGGATGGCTACTATGCAATCTGAATATGATGCTATAATGAAGAATGGTACTTGGTCTTTATGTGACTTGCCTCCTGGCAAGAAGGCCATTGGCACTAAGTGAGTTTACAAGTTGAAGCGTAAGCCTGATGGAACAGTTGGCATGTATAGGGATAGGCTTGTTGCAAAGGGTTATGCACAGGAAAGAGGCATTGATTTTGATGAGACCTTTGCACCTTTCGGAGCATCTGTGGACTTGTAGCCCATCATGGTTAGAATGTACATTAGTTGGACATTAAAACTACATTTCTGAATGGTGACTTGCATGAAGAAGTGTATGTTTTTTAGCCCCGTCGCTTTGTGAAGAAAGGGCATGAAAATGAGGTGTGCACGTTAAAGAAGGCATTATATGGTTTAAAGCAAGCAACACGTGCTTGGTATGAGAAGATACATGCCTATCTGATTGCACATGGTTTTGAGAACAGTCCAACTGAAATCACCTTATATGTTAAGCATGCTAATGATGTGCTTCTGATCATTGTTGTCTATGTTGACGACATGCTACTCACTGGTCCTATTGAGAAGCATATTGCTGATTTTAAGGCTGATTAGAATGCCTCATTTGAGATGTCTGATTTGGGGCATTTGCATCACTATTTGGGCATTCATTTTATGCAAGTTGATGGTGGAATGGCTTTGTGTCAAAGGAGATATATTGAGACATTATTGTAGCTTTTTGGCCTTGAAGAATGTAAGCCTATTGCCACTCCTATGGAGACAAGTTAACGATTGAGTCTTCATGATGTTGGAGATGCATTTGATGATGTCCTCTATCACCAGGTTGGATGCCTGATTTACTTATGCATTACTTGGCCAGATATTCACTTTGTTGTCTCACAGATGAGAAGGTTTATGCATTGCCCAGGTTTCAAGCATTGGCAGGCGGTTAAGCGCATCTTTCGCTACTTGAATGGCACTCAGCTACTTGGGTTGTTTTATCCCAAGGGGAGATCACTACCGCCAGATTTGCATGCTTTTTTTTACTCAAATTGGGTTGGTTGCTATGAAACTTGTATGTCCACTAGTGGCTTTTGCTTCGCGCTTGGTAGCTCATGTATATCTTGGTTGAGAAAGAAGCAGCCTACTATGGCCACTTCTAGTCATGAGGCTGAGTATACGGTAGCTTTCAAAGTGACTGTTGAGTGTGTGTGGCTCAGATGCCTTTTGGCTTATTTGGGTGTTGGTCAGTCTTATGCCCCCACCATCTTCACTGATAGTTAGAGCGCATTGGTAGTTGCGAGGAACCCTGTGTTCGCACTAAGCACATTGAAGTGCATTATCATTATGTCAGGGAGAGGTTCTCTACTGGGGAGATCATCTTGGCATATGTGCCCATGCAGGAGAACATTGCAGACCTTTTCACGAAGGCTCTACCTAGGGAGACGTTTGAAGCTTTCCGCAGCCAAGAGCAACCAAGTGCTTATGTATTTTGCCATACCATGCACATGGAGCTTGCTTGAGACCATACAAGGCTTTATGCAAGCGACAAATCATATGCTCTTTCTCTTTCATTGCAAATCCAAGAGATTGCTTCACATAGATCTCTTCTTGCAAATCACCATTCAAGAAGTTTTTTTTTATGTCCAATTGATGCACTTTCCAACCTCGATGGGCAGTCACTACAACCGTGGTACAAATGATAGTCATGTGTAAAGTAGGTGCAAAAGTTTCCTCATACTCAATGCCATATTGTTGCGCACATCCTTTGGCAACCAGTCTAGCTTTGTAGCGATCAATGCTACCATCAGATTTTCTCTTAATCTTGTAAACCTACTTTGTACCAATGGCATTCTTTCCTTTTGGAAATTCACATAACTCCCAAGTACCATTCCTATGTATGAAATCCATTTCTGATTGCATAGCACTCATCCATTGTGGATCATCACATGCATGTTCAAAAGAAAGTGGCTCTTCATTACATGTTGCTGCAATAAGAGAATAATCCTTAAAATTACTTGATGCATGGTGACACCAAGTAAAGGTGCACTCAATTTATTGTCCTGCAAAGTTTGTTTGAGCCACTTTGGCATACTTTGTGCACTCTTGATAGACATGTGTTCATTATGTAATACATCATCAACATGTACATCATGTGTGGGCTGAATTTCATGCTCATTTTCAGCCATACTTTGATGCAAACGTTCAGCATATGTGGCTAAAAATTTCTAGCAGTTTTGATAATTTTTTGTTGAAAATTTTCAACCATGTTTGGCTGGAAATTCTCTACATTTTCAGCCTTCAATGGCTGTAACTTTTCAGTCATTTGAGCCTCAGTTGGATGGTCTACATGGCCATAGTCAAGCACACCAGTTTGGAACAAATGCATGAATGTATAGAACACATCTTGTGAGCTAACTATTGGCTGTTTTTGCATTCAAGTAGAGGGAAAACTGAATTTTCAGCAAATAGCACATCTCGACTCACAATAATTGTGTTTGTCAATAAATGATACAAATGATATCCCTTACTTTCAGCACTATAACTAGCAAATATACATTTTTTTGCCTTTTCATCAAGTTTGTGATGTTGTTGTGATGTCAAAAGATCATATGCCAAACAACCAAACACACGCATATGACTAACCATGGGCTTATGTCAATTCCAACACTCATAACGAGTGATGACTCTCAATGCTTTTGTAGGGCAGTGATTCAACACATAGTTTGCACACATGACCACTTCCATCCAAAACTTATCAGAAGGTGCTTTTCTTTAACCATACATCGTGCCATTTCAAGTCTTTGCATTTGCTAGATTTTCAGCAATAGACATGCCGGATTCCTTCTTCTTTTCATTGCGTTTAGCAAGCCTTCTACACTCATCAATAGTATGACTAGCCTTTCGGCAATATTTGCATCTCTTCTTCTTTTGCAAATCATCATCATTAGAGGAATGAGTGAAAGAGGAAGGTTGAGGCTTTGGTTTTGATGAACCCAAAGTTGAACCATACTTGCTTTTCCCCTTCTATGAGATAGCAAGTGCTTGTGTTCCCTCAATCAAACCACTCCTATTCACTCTAGATTGCTCTTCTTGCAAAAAAAAGAGACACAACCTCATCAAATGCATACATATTGGGATTCCCTTTTGCAACCAAACGGAGTATAGTAGCAAAGCTTTGAAAAGATTCTAGTTATCCTTTCAACAATGTAGAAATGAGTGATGCATCTGGAATAATCTCATCTATGTTTGCCAATTGCTCTTTCAAGTCCTTGATGTGTGTCACATACACATCCACCGACTCATTTTCAGCCATACATACATCCTCAAGTTGCTTCCTCAAGTATGCAACACGTGCTTCATTATGCATGGCATACAAAGAAGCAAGAGTGTCCCATGCCTCTCTTGATGTAGAACATGACCGAATGTGTGGAACTATATCATGCTTCACAAAAAGTGCAATCAATGCATGAGCTTGAGCATCTTTTCCATCCCATCTAAGCTACTCTTGTGTAGGTGGACAAGAAGAAACCACTACACTTGAAGAAGAAGCTCCATCAGTACAGTAGACTGTGAAGTAGAAGAACCTACGGGTCTTCGATCTACATCTGCCACTATGTTCCAAAGTTATTTTGCAACAAGAACATGATTCATCATGTAATACCACATCAGTTATTTGGTCCCATCAAGCTTATCTTCATCTTGAAGCATGCTAAACAAGTCGTTGCTGCCCGCCATTTCACTAAAGAACAAGAATGTGACAAAATCTTTACTCCGACGAAAGGTGAAATGAGTGCTAAAATTTCATCTCACAAATCATCACTCTAATGGCAATTGGACTGCATGAATGGCTTCAAAATGGGGGTAAAACCCTAGTGCTAATGGTGGAAATGTTTCTTGGCTGCGGAAATTCATTGTTCTATGCTCCAAAGTTGATTTGCGCTGTTAAAAATGTGCATGCCATGACGCGAAAAACCGAAACTTGCGAAGGAGTTGAACCTACTATGATACCATTGTTTGGTGTGTGTAGAGGTGCGAAAAACACACGAGAAGCACACATAAGGAGCACAAATGTAGCAAGACACATGGAGAAGATGGATGGCTAGAATAGCTCTCTCTATTGACCATGAACTAAACTGAAGTAAACGCTGAATAATATCCGTAAGTACAAAGTACCACCACATATGAGTGTATCAAGTATGTGGTAACATGGGGAAAAACATCTAGCCAGTACTAGAGTAAAAAGTGCCCATGTATAGGGAAAAGGTTCACATCAAAGTTGCTCGAGGAACACATAAGTGTAACAAATGTTTCTACGAAGCTCAAGACAAGTCCTTTATAATGACATGATTCTAAAGGTAAAAGCATGCTTCAAAAATGTGAGATTTTGTATTGAGATGAAGCACAATTTTTCTTTCATTGCTTGCAATTAGGAGACGCTATCAAAGATTTCTCAAACCTCTATGTTGGCCTTATTGTATGAATCAGGAGATCAACATTTAAATTCTCAATCCAGGCATGCAGGGGTAATGGAGAAGATGAAGACCGTCAAAAAGAGAGGAGTTGCATTTGGTTAATACCTATCATCACTAAACTTCACCTATCACTCTTTTATCTTTTAAGATCTTAAAATATTTCTCATCTCCACACAAGCAAAGACCATAATAGAGTGTTCCATAGAAAGTAAATGAATGATGAATTTCTTGTATAGAATCCACTTATAGAAATAAACTAATTCAAACGTAATCAAGAAATTGAGGATACAAATGTATGCATATGCATGTAACATACACATATAATCCAAACTCCAGTGTCATCTGCGCAAAGCAATAACGAATCAAAACTTCAAGATGGATAAGAAGAATATATCTTTGAAAATGATCCTGAAGTTTCTATGAGATTTTGCTTATATAGTGGCTTCCATTTGCACCATTTTTTATGAACAATGGTATTCAATCCCAAGGTTAATGTTCTACCCTACGAGCCTCTTCTTGAAATCATAAAACAAGGGTGTATTCTAAAATTGACAAAGGTTGTGTCAATCCCAAGGTTAATGTTCTACCCTACGAGCCTCTTCTTGAAATCATAAAACAAGGGTGTATTCTAAAATTGAAAAAGGTTGTGTCAGCATGAAAACGAAATTGAAACAAACTTCAAAACTTGTGGGTACTTCTACATCCTTGTGTGCTATCTTAATTTTAACATTTCACATCCTTGCTCCATGACTTTTTCTTTGATCTTTCCTTATTACTTTTCTTTTTGTTTCTCTAAAACACTAACACCTCCCCTTCTAGATGTTAATGTCCGTGAATATCCTCTAGGGCCTTATAGAATTTTCTCACTATCCTAGTAGGTTTCATTCTGAGGTTGTGGTATTAATAGTTATAATATCTAGTAGCTATGGTGAAAGTAATTGGGTTATGATGCCAAATCATAGTAATAACCTAATGCCCTAGATTTCTATGCTTTGTGTTGCTAACAATGAGATATCCAATGAGAGATCCAATGGATCTAAAATTTGATCCACACACCACAACCACTCTTACCTTTCTAACAAGCTAAAGAACACTCTATTTGGAGCTTATATGATTAAGCAACTAGCTGTATAAATATATACTACCTATCAACTCAGGTTAAACAAAAAATTGAGGTTCACAAGAAATGCTCCCACTAATTACTGGAGCACCTTCAGATAGATGTTTGAGATACAAAGAAAATGAGAGATAAGCTTCCCAATAAGATATTATATCCATTAAATGGATAAGTATATTGAGAGATGTCACCTTCACAAGGTGGCTGTGTACAGAAAGGTATGTGATTGGATTACCTATGTGCCTTATAGCACACTATTGAGGATAATTCTTATCTCCATTGGTGATAGAATGACCAACATATGCTTCTACACCATCTTGTTGTCATCTCCACAAATTGTCATGTTCAGATGACTTCTATATGTAGAGATATGATTTGAGTTTGTGTCTCTTCACCTACACTTTGATCTTCTATCACCTTTTGACTTTCCACTTCTTGTCCTTTGCCCTTATATTGCCTTGGGTGATGTTTGGTGCTCCAAATCGCGCCATATGGATACGTTCATGTCCTTTTTTAGTTTTTGATCTCTTGAATCATAGTTTGGATTTTATCTAATCCATAAATACATTTGCACCTTTAATTCAACACTCTCCTTTAAAGTTATGAGTGTACTCTTTATATTTTCAAGGACTATCTTCTGTTTGGGCTTACAACAAATATGTAAATGATGAAGAGGTAAATGATGAGAGGTGAGTATGTTTCAAGCCTCATAATTGGAGTTTGCACAAGTTTCATAACTTTCAACACTTCCTCTCTAGCTACAATTGGGAGTCCATGCTACTCTCCAAGCTTGTCCTCTTCATCTTTTTCTTCTATCTCCCTCGTATCTCTTTCTTTGATAGGTTGGTGATCTTCTCCTATTTGCTTTGAAGCTTTTTTGCATTTATTTTAGCAAGGCCAAAATGCTGCAATAATGTGTCAATATATTTCGTTTGGCATAAAGTTATTTCACCATCAACTTGCATAAATTGAATGCCCAAATAATGATGAAAATGCCCAAAATCAGACATCAAATGAGGCATGCAAATCATCCTTGAAATCATTAATATGCTTCTCATGAGGACCACTGAGCAGCATGCCATCAACATACACAAAAATGATAAGAAGCACATCATTAGCATGCTAAACATATAAGGTGCTTTCAATTGGACTGCTCTCAAAACCATGTGCAATCAGCTAGGCATGTATCTTTTCATACCAAGCATGTGGTGCTTGCTTTAAACCATATAATGCCTTCTTTAACCTACACACCTGGTTTTCATGCCCTTTTTGCACAAAGCCACGGGGCTGAAAAACATACACTTCTTCATGAAAGTCACCATTCAGAAATGTTGTTTCAATGTCCAACTGATGTACATTCCAACCATGATGAGTTGCAAGTGCACCAATGCTATGAACAGTAGTCATGCGGCAAGTAGGTGCAAAGGTTTCATCAAAATCAATGCCTCTTTCTTGCGCATAACCCTTTGCAACAAGCCTAGCCTTATACCTATCAAATGTTCCATCAAGTTTATGCTTTAGCTTGTATGCCCACTTAGTGCCAATGGCCTTCTTGCCAACAGGCAAGTCACAGAAAGACCATGTACCATTTTTCATGATAGCATCATATTCAGATTGCATTGCAGCCATCCAAGGTTTAGTATTTTGTGCTTCATCAAACGAAACAAGCTCAGTCTCATCATAGAGACTAGAGGCAGCCATAGCATAGCAATCTGATGCAAAAGAGGCACTATGAGAGCTTCAACGCGTATAGTATGACAGAGGTGCATCTAATTTGCTATCACACAAAGTGTGCACTAGCCATTTTGGCATAGTTTTTGCCTCATTAATATCAGCTCTCTCATCAACAAGTGAATCATGCACATTTGCATAAAAATGGAATGCTCTACATCATCACATGAAACTTGCAAAGGCTGAAAAGTTGCCTCATTAGGACCAGCACTAGACTGTCGACCTATAAAAAGAGGTAGCAAAGTATCATACATGTCTTTGGAGCTAACAGATGTCTTCTTCATACATGAAACTAAAGGTTGAATAACATCTTCCACAAAAAACATCACACCTAACCAAAATATGATTAGTCTATGGATGATAGAGACGATAGGCTTTGCTTTCAGAATTCTACCCAACAAAAATACATTTTACTGCTTTATCATCCAATTTCCTGCAATGTTGTTCAGGCACTAATGCATATGCCAGACAACCAAAAACACATAGATGAGCAATAGATTGCTTGCGACCATGCCAAGCCTCATATTGAGTGATAGACTATAGCACTTTAGTGGGACACCTGTTAAGAACATGATGCACACATAAGAGCCTCAAGCTAGAAACTATGTGGTACAACCAAACTCTTGACCACACACTTCGTCGTCTCCATGAGTGGTCTCTTCTTTCGTTTAGCAACTCCATTCTATTGAGGTGTATATGGCATTGTACACTAATGTTTTATCCCATGTTCAGCCAGAAATGCACTAAAGTCAGAAGACATATATTCCACCCCCCAATCACAACGAAGGGTGCCCATTTTACATCCTGACAGATTTTTAGCAAAAACCAAAAACTATTTGAAGCACATGAACACTTTGGACTTTTCTTTCAATGGATATACCCATGCATGCCTGGAAAAATCATCGATGAAAGTCACAAAGTAAAGATAGTTTCCAAAAGAGGGTGTCTGCCAAGACAATCTTGGCTAAAGCCGAAACTCATAATAGATTCTTCTTGATCCTTGGCACAAATAAAGCATGTGACAAAGTGAAAGAACTACCGTCAGCAATAGTCAAAATGATCTTACCAACTCCCATGATAGGATAAGAGGAGTTGTTGGTGCATGTGACAGTATTCTCTGTAGGGGTAGGCTCAAGTGAAGTGAAGAAACTATGTTGCAAGGTAATATGTTTGGTTGCCCCACTATCAAAATACCAAAACATTTGAGTCTACTACAAACATATAGTGCTCATGAGAAGATGGGTCAAAACTGCAAACAGTAGTAAATGCACATTCTTCATTGTGCACAAGATTAGCAGACTCTGTTTTCAGTGTAGAGGCATCTGCAACAACCATTCTCGCCTCTTTCTTCTTTGCCTCTTTCTTCTTTGCCTCTTTAGTAGTGAGTTTTGAACATGTAGAGGAGGTACTGGGGTATCTACTTTTAACAGGAGCATGCAGCAAGCACTCCATTACTTCACCTACTCAAGGGAGGTTCTCCTTACGGAAATATACCCTTCAACACTTCTGTGAGCAGGCAAAATCAATACTTGCACAGAGTTGTGAATACTTAGAGATAATATTAATGACAAAATGACAATAATGTAAGACCAACCACTCCTTAGTTGGAATCAGATGATTACAACATAGGCAAAAGAGATGCTCAAAATTTTATGCTATGGGCTAACATGACACTCCAGAACTAATCATCAATACAAGGGATTCATCCAATTCATACAATGGACACAACTAGATGCAGACTAGCACTGATCAATACGAAGTATGAAGACTTGCTCTAAGGGGAAGAGCACCAAATACCAATAACTCACACTAAATAACAAAACCAAGCCACTCTCTTCACTCTATAGTGCTAATAGCCCTCACTGGGAAGCCCACGCTCTGTATCCTCACCAGAGAGTGACTTCCTACAGTAGGCTCGTAGCCAGATAGTGCCAAGACTGGACCCCTGTACGTACGTACATATATGTGTGTATCCCAATTGAACACAAATCCATTGCTTTTATAGGCTCCAATAGGCCAAGAGGGCCTTGCCGATTCCTCACATCCACTGATCATGCGCCGGTTGATTGCCCAAGATTGGAGGGGTAAATCAAATATGCCACTAGTCTTGAATTGGATCCTCAAAATTAGGCAGTCGTCATGAATGGTTGACGACAACAGTCATTTCTCCACTTTCACTTTTACCACTTACACTTTTACTGTCACTTTTACATGCAAGCTCAGATCCTCATTTTGTGCCGCCCGTGATGTTTGAATGACCTTGAGAAGCACATCCTTCACCTAATTTTTGTAGTAGCTTTTGATCCTTCATATTAAGTGGGCGGTGTGGGAGGTGAGTTGTGGGGAGTTGAGGGAGATTACGGGGGTTTTGGGAGGTTGTGGGTGGGAATAGGGGGTGAGTTTTGGGGAGTTGCGGGGGTTTTTGGGGTGTGGTCAAAAATTGATCCAAGATTTCAAAGTTATTATTGCACCATTGGAAATTACTCGTTGAGAGCTTTCCAACAATATATAACATTGTAGTGTTTGGTTGATAAATGATCCTCCAAATATCCATCAAAAACTGCCTGAGAACCTTATGGGAGGTCGTGGGGTTTGTGGGGTTCATGGGATTTGTGGGGTTTGTGGGATTCGTGGGGTTTGTGGGATTTTTGGGGTTTGTGGGGTTCGTGGAGGGTTGTGGAGGGGTGTGGAGTTGTGTGGGGTTTGTGGGGGGTCATGGAGGGGTGTGGGGTTTGAGGGGTTTGTGGGGTTTGTGGAGGGTTGTGGAGGGGTGTGGAGTTGTGTGGGGTTTGTGGGGTTTGTGGAGGGTTGTGGAGGGGTGTGGAGTTTGAGGGGTTTGTGTGGTTCATGGGGTTTGTGGGGTTTGTGGAGGGTTGTGGAGGGGTGTGAAGTTGTGTGGGGTTTGTGGGGTTTGTGGGGTTTGTGGAAGGTTGTGGAGGGATGTGGAGTTGTGTGGGGTTTGTGGGGTTCGTGGGGTTTGTAGGGTTTGTGGAGGGTTGTGGAGGGGTGTGGAGTTGTGTGGGGTTTGTGGGGTTCGTGGGGTTTGTGGGGTTTGTGGAGGGTTGCGGAGGGGTGTGGAGTTTGTGGGGGGTTGTGGAGTTTGTGGAGGGTTGTGGAGGGGTGTGGAGGGGTGTGGAGTTGTATGGGGTTTGTGGGGTTTGTGGGGTTTGTGGGGTTTGTGGAAGGTTATGGAGGGGTGTGGAGTTGTGTGGGGTTTGTGGGGTTTGTGGGGTTTATGGGGTTTGTGGGGTTTCTGGGGTTCATGGGGTTTGTGGGGTTTGTGGAGGGTTGTGAAGGGGTGTGGAGTTGTGCGGGGTTTGTGGGGTTTGTGTGGGGTTTGTGGAGTTTGTGGAGGGCTGTGGAGGGGTGTGGAGTTTGAGGGGTTTGTGGGGTTTGTGGAGGGTTGTGGAGGGGTGTGGAGTTGTGTGGGGTTTGTGGAGTTTGTGGAGGGGTGTGGATTTGTGTGGTGTTTGTGGGGTTCGTGGGGTTTGTGGGGTTTGTGGAGGGTTGTGGAGGGGTGTGGAGTTTGTGGGGGGTTGTGGAGTTGTGTGGGGTTTGTGGAGTTTGTGGAGGGGTGTGGAGTTGTGTGGGGTTTGTGGGGTTCATGGGGTTTGTGGGGTTTGTGGGGGGTTGTGGAGGGGTGTGGAGTAGTGTGGGGTTTGTGGAGTTTGTGGAGGGCTGTGGAGGGGTGTGGAGTTGTGTGGGGTTTGTGGGGTTTGTGGGGTTCGTGGGGTTTGTGGGGTTTGTGGAGGGTTGTGGAGGGGTGTGGAGTTGTGTGGGGTTTGTGGGGTTTGTGGGGGGTTGTGGAGGGGTGTGGAGTTGTGTGGGGTTTGTGGAGTTTGTGGAGGGCTCTGGAGGGGTGTGGAGTTGTGTGGGATTTGTGGAGTTTGTGGAGGGCTGTGGAGGGGTGTGGAGTTGTGCGAGGTTTGTGGAGTTTGTGGAGGGCTGTGGAGGGGTGTGGAGTTTGAGGGGTTTGTGGGGTTCATGGGGTTTGTGGGGTTTGTGGAGGGTTGTGGAGGGTTGTGGAGGGGTGTGGAATTGTGTGGGGTTTGTGGAGTTTGTGGAGGGTTGTGGAGGGGTGTGGAGTTGTGTGGGGTTTGTGGGGTTTGTGGAGGGTTGTGGAGTTTGTGGGGGGTTGTGGAGTTTGTGGAGGGTTGTGGAGGGGTGTGGAGTTGTGTGGGGTTTGTGGAGTTTGTGGAGGGCTATGGAGGGATGTGGAGTTTGAGGGGTTTGTGGGGTTCGTGGGGCTTGTGTGGTTTGTGGAGGGTTGTGGAGGGGTGTGGAGTTGTGTGGGGTTTGTGGAGTTTGTGGAGGGTTGTGGAGGGGTGTGGAGTTGTGTGGGGTTTGTGGGGTTTGTGGAGGGTTGTGGAGGGGTGTGGAGTCTGTGGGGGGTTGTGGAGTTTGTGGACGGTTGTGGAGGGGTGTGGAGTTGTGTGGGGTTGTGGTGATGGTGGGGGCTGGGGGGTGGTGGGGGAAAAGAGGAGGGCTGGTGGAGTTGGAGGGGGTCATGGTGATGGTGGGGGCCACGGGGGTGGTGGGGGAAAAGAGGAGGGGAGGGTGGGGTTGGAGGGGGTCGTGGTGATGGTGGGGGCCACAAGGGTGGTGGGGGAAAAGAGGAGGGGACGGTGGGGTTGGAGGGGGTCGTGGTGATGGTGGGGGCCGCGGGGGTGGTGGGGGAAAAGAGGAGGGCTGGTGGAGTTGGAGGGGGTCATGGTGATGGGTGGGGCCGCGGGGGTGGTGGGGGAAAAGAGGAGGGGATGGTGGGGTTGGAGGGGGTTGCGGGGGAGAGAGAGAGAGAGAGAGAGAGAGAGAGGGAAATGCCGCGATACAGACCCCCACATCAAGTCTTTGCAGCGTCCCGGTGCAATTCCCAAAGCTGAAAACAAGATAGTGAAGGAAGTTCTTCCTCCTTGACTTAATTCAGTAGATTCTTCACCTTGGAGATATTGACCAGGGTTTTTTTTTTGGTTTTTTTTTACTTTTTTGTTTTACTTTTTTTTCACTCTTTATATATATATATATATATATATATATATATATATATATATATATATATATATATATATATATATATATATATATATATATATATATATAAACTGCAATCACTGAATGAAATATGGTAGGTACGATGAATGAAATGCTTCCAATTTACCTTAATTCAGGTACTTCTTCACCCTGGAGATATTGACCAGGGGTATCCTCTTACCCTGCAAATCCTCCAGATGTACTGCTCCATGAGCTAATACCTTTACCACCGTGTAAGGTCCTATCCATTTGGGTGCCAGTTTGGTTGGAATTGGTGGGACCTGATGCACTAAAACCATGGATCCTTCTTGAACTTCATTGGACCTCAGATACCTGTCCTGCAGTCTCTTGTGCAGTCTCTTGTGCTCTTCTTGTGTTACCTGAAGTTTTTGCATTGCTCCTTCTCTGTATTCTTCTAATGCCACCAATCTCTCAATGGGAGGTTCAATTCCAATGGTTTTGGTTCCCATTTCCTTTTTGTTAATGAATTCAAATGGGGCCAATGCCTCTTTTCCATATACTAAGCGAAATGGATTCTCACCAGTGGTTCCCCTTCTTGTAGTTCTAAAAGCCCAAATTGCACCGATCAATGCTTGTGGCCAAAAGCTTTGATGATCAAAAGATAATTTGCGCAGCAACTCGATCAAAATCTTATTGGAGCTCTCTGCTTGGCCATTTGCCCTTGGATAGTAGGAACAAGATTTTTTATGGAAGACTTTCTACCTATCAAATATCAATTGGAGAAGCTGATTTACAAAATGTGTTCCCCTATCACTAGTGATTTCTAGTGGGCAACCAAATCTTGAGAAAATATGTTTATACAAGAACTTAGCTACTGTTAACGCCGTGCAATCCACAATAGCTTTAGCCTCTATCCATTTAGTTGCATAACATGTGGCCATCAAAATATACTTCTTACCCCCAGGTTGACCAGTTGGACTAATTGGTCCTATGAAATCAAGACCCCATCGTTCAAATGGGAGCCGTCCTATGGATATGACTAATAGTTGGAAATTCAATCTGGTTGGCGTAGGAGCACATCTCTAGCAAATGTGGCATTCTTTAGCAAACTTGATTGCATCCTTGTAAATATGAGGCCACCATAGTCCCTTGTGGATGATTCTGTGAGCCAATTCTTCCCCCTTTAGATGCCCTTCACTGTGTGCTTCCTCAAGCAAAGGGGTTACCTCCTCTAGAAAAACACACTTTCTCAAGATACCATCCTGACAATATCTATGTAAATTTCCACTTATAAGTGAGTACGCTTTGGTTTTAAGGAGTAATCTTCTCTTTTCTATGGGTTTCAAATGCTCTGCGAGTTTTCCAGTAGTAAGAAAATTGAGAATTCCATCATACCAATCAGTCTGAATTGCTACTAGGAAGAGATTACTATCCACCAGTTTATCATTAATACCTGTTGCCTTCTCGCTCATTGCAGTCCTGGACACTTGATCTGCCATGTAGTGCTCTCTTCCTGGCTTAATATGAATATCAAAGTTGAATTCTTGAAAGAGGAGTAACCATCTCCAAATCCTTCCAGCTACTCTAGGCTTGTTTATGAGGTACTTCAAGGGCTGATGGTCGGATATGACTATAAAATGTACACCGAGAAGGTAATGCCAAAACTTCTGAAGAGAAAATACAATAGCCAATCCTTCCCTTTCGGTCGTACTGTAGTTCCTTTCTGCTTGGGTGAGTAGTCTACTGGCATAGGAGATAGGTCTATCAACCTTGTGTGATGATGGTTGAGCTAGAACTGCACTAACAGCATGAAGACTAGCATCTGTATGCACATGAAACTCTAATGACCAGTTAGGAACACTTAAAAGTGGAGCAGTACATAACCTCATTTTCAGTTCACAAAATGCTTTCTCAGCTTCAGCACTCCATGAGAAAGGGACCTTTTTACTGGTAAGCCTTAATAAGGGCTTAGCTATTTCTGAATACATTCGTATGAATCTTCTATGATATCCTGCATGGCCCAAAAAACTTTGCACTTCTTTTGGGCTTTGTGGAATAGGCATGGATAGAATAGCAGTAACCTTTGCAGGGTCAACCGTTATCCCTTCAGCAGATACTATGTGACCA
The DNA here is from genome assembly GCA_020310875.1 of Ceratopteris richardii. Taxonomy (NCBI): domain Eukaryota; kingdom Viridiplantae; phylum Streptophyta; class Polypodiopsida; order Polypodiales; family Pteridaceae; genus Ceratopteris; species Ceratopteris richardii. Next base: position 8,835,540 of record CM035412.1, read on the forward strand.
AGAAGAGTGCCCTTGGTGACCAAAAAATGACATTTAGCAGGATTTAACTTCAAACCTGTTTTGAGACATTGCTCAAAGATTTCCTTTAGATTTTCCAAATGATCATGGAAATCTTGAACTGCTGCTCTTCTATCTGTGCCTGAAAACACTGAAAAGTCATCCATGAAAATGTGTAGAAAGGTTGTCAACCATTTGCCCAATATTAGATACATTGTTCTATTAGATGAAGTTGGTGCATACTTCAAACCAAAAGCCATGCGAGTATAAACATAAGTGCCCCATGGAGTAACAAAGGTTGTTTTGTCCCTATCATCAAGATGGATCACTATCTGATTGTAGCCACTAAAACCATCCAAGAAGCTATACAAAGTGTGACCAGCTACTTCCTCAAGTACTTGCTCTGAAAAGGGCTGAGGAAATCCATCTTGAACAGTCACTTTATTTAAGGCACGAAAATCAACGCAAACTCTTATTTTTCCACTATTTTTCTTGGGTACAATAACCATAGAAGAAATCCACCTGGAATGTTCAACTGGAACAATTATACCTTCTTCTTCTAGTTTTGTAACTTCCAACTTTACCGCTTCTGCATATTTTGGATTGAGTCGATACGGCCTACTTCTTGCAGGCACGGCTCCCTCAACTAAGGGTATTCTATGTAATCCAAGCTCCTCTGGTATCCCTGTTAGATCTTTGTAGGACCATGCGAAGACATTTTTGTAGGCAAAAAGTAAAGAAGTTACCTTCTGCACTAAAGGAGGATAATGCCATAGCCAAGAGGCTAAGTGGACTACTTGAGGGTTCTCTTCATCCCCTAGATTCACTTCTTGAACCAGTGTTTCAGGACTAGTCTTGTTTGAGAAATCATCTCCACTGTATGCGGGAGTGGAATTTAGCTTATATTTTGCAATATGTTCCCTAGTCCATCCTTGAGGTATGTCCGAAAAGGGGAGATCCTCTCTGCATTCAGGCTCATAACTTTCCTTTTGTGGAACTTCTATAGTTGTTGCCCCTACGATGTTTGTATTCTTCTACAAACTTCCATTCTTCAACTCCTTGGGAACTTCATGGCCTTTTCCTGCAACTCCTTCATCCGTAACTTCTTCTTCTATTTCAATGATTTCCACCGTGCAACACTCTGCACTTTCCATCATCCAATTCAATAATGTATCTTCTTCTTGGGGTAGAGAGGGCATTACCTAAGTGTCCACAGTATACCCAGTAGTTTTCCCTAAGTCAAATCCTTCTTCCAAATGTAGTTGCAGTTGGCTATTGGTGCTTGTTGAAATCCATAGTTTGTTTGTCCCCCAATCTTGCAAAGCTTTTGCTTGCCTTAGCCAAGGTCTCCCCATGAGTAAAGGGTAAGAAGTCTCCTATGGAAGTGCAATAACAACAAAATCTAGAACAAAGTGGCAACCCTGTACTATCATCAGTACCTTTTCAATAATGCCAAGAGGCGCAACCCGATGTTGATCTGCTAGTGTAGCTATGAATGGTGCCATCTTGGTGGGGTTCAAATTCAGTTTCTTCATTGTGAAATTTGGCATCAAATTGATACCAGAGCCTCCATCTATGATCACACCTGTGAGAGCTTCATCCTTTATACAAACAGATAATCTTGAGCTTTGGTAGTCTGCCAAGGGTGCAGGGGGAAAATCAACCATGAAACCATCTATACTGGGTGACTGGATTAAGTGAGCAGAGTGTATAATCTTCAATAAGTCACTTCTTATTTTTTAATCCATCCTTATAAGCTCGTACAGACTAACAAGTGCGACGTAGTGGTGGCAAAACCTTCTGTTCTTGTTGATTTTGTTGCATTCTCAATGCCTCCAGTTCCTTCCTTAGTTGCCCAATAGGGTCTAGTTCTGCAGCATAATTCGGTTGTGTATCCCCTTCAAAATGTTGCCTAGCTTCTTCAATGTGTGATGCTGCTGCAACAAAATCATTGAGGGTTGCATCCAATCTAAGAGACTCACATAGCTTCTGCTGAGATGACATGGGCAGATCTTTTTCTATCCATTTTTTAACCAAGAAGTCACCTGGAGCATGTGGCAGACGTGCAACAAGTGCTTTTGTTCTAGTGTGAAGTTCATGAAAGGATTCACCTGATCTTAGCCTTAGATTCTCGAGCTGGTCTAGAGATCTTTCCGAGGAGTAACTAGGTCGAAATGTCTATGAGAATGCCGTCTTCAGAGCCTCCCATGTAGCAAAATGGCCATCTGCATATTGACTCTACCATTTGTCAGCAAGGCCTTCCAATGTGGATGGGAAGAGTACCAGCATTTCATCCTCTCTATTCTGCAAACCTCGTCCACGGCATAAGGAGATGAACCTCCTCACCTGAACATCAGCATCCTCATAAGCTTGTCCCTTGAAGGTAGGGAACTTGATATTGAGTCTGGAGAGTAAATGAGAGACCTCCATTTGCACTGGTGTTTCTTCTGACGTATCTGAGGAGAAGTCTAATGTTCTCCTATGCTCCTCCTTCGACAGTGGTGTCGCACCGAAATCAATAGATAAATTCAAAGAGGGTAGAGGGGAGGTAGGTTCACTAGTTGAAGATATAGCTGACTTGTTAAGGCTCCTTCGTATACGAAGAGGCTCCTTATCTGCTCGCGTATGGGTCATGTACCTACTTGCAAATGCAATAGGGCAAAAATATTGAGAAAGAGGACTATTTACTATCCTCAGGGCCTCTCACAAAAATGCAAGGGTCCCATCGTGCATGCCAAATTGTAGAGGAGGTACTCGGGTATCTACTTTTAACACGAGCATGCAGCAAGCACTCCAGTACTTCACCTACTCAAGGGAGGTTCTCCTTAGGGAAATATACCCTTCGACACTTCTGTGAGCAGGCACAATCAATACTTGCACAGAGTTGTGAATACTTAGAGATAATATTAATGACAAAATGACAATAATGGAAGACCAACCACTCCTTAGTTCAAATCAGATGATTAAAACATAGGAAAAAGAGATGCTCAAAAGTTTATGCTCTAGGCTAACATGACACTCCAGAACTAATCATCAATACAAGGGGTTCATCCAGTCCATACATTGGACACAACTAGATGCAGACTAGCACTGATCAATACGAAGTATGAAGACTTGCTCTAAGGGGAAGAGCACAAAATACCAATGACTCACACTGAATGACAAAGCCAAGCCACTCTCTTCACGCTATAGTGCTAATAGCCCTCACTAGGAAGCCCACGCTCTGTATCCTCACCACAGAGTGACTTCCTACAGTAGGCTCGTAGCCAGATAGTGCCAAGAGAGGACCCCTGTACGTATGTACATATATGTGTGTATCCCAATTGAACACAAATTCATTGCTTTTATAGGCTCCAATAGGCCAAGAGGGCCTTGCCGATTCCTCACGTCCACTGATCATGCGCCGGTTGATTGCCCAAGATTGGAGGGGTAAATCAAATATGCCACCAATCTTGAATTGGATCCTCAAAATTAGGCAGACATCATGAATGGTTGACAGCAACAGTCATTTCTCCACTTTCACTTTTACCACTTACACTTTTACTGTCACTTTTACATGCAAGCTAAGATCCTCATTTTATGCCGCCGTGATGTTTGAATGACCCTGAGAAGCACATCCTTTACCTAATTTTTGTAGTAGCTTTTGATCCTTCATATTAAGTGGGAAGTGTGGGAGGTGAGTTGTGGGGAGTTGAGGGAGATTACGGGGGTTGTGGGAGGTTGTGGGTGGGAATAGGGGGTGAGTTGTGGGGAGTTGAGGGGGTTTTTGGGGTGTGGTCAAAAATTGATCCAAGATTTCAAAGTTATTATTGTACCATTGGAAAGTACTGGTCAAGAGCTTTCCAACGATATATAACATTGTAGTGTTTGGTTGAGAAATGATCCTCCAAATATCCATCAAGAACTGTCTCAGAACCTTATGGGAGGTCGTGGGGTTTGTGGGGTTCGTGGGATTTGTGGGGTTTGTGGGGTTTTTGGGATTCGTGGGGTTTGTGGGGTTCGTGGAGGGTTAAGGAGGGGTGTGGAGTTGTGTGGGGTTTGTGGGGTTTGTGGGGGTTCGTGGAGGGATGTGGGGTTTGAGGGGTTTGTGGGGTTCGTGGGGTTTGTGGAGGGTTGTGGAGTTGTGTGGAGTTGTGTGGGGTTTGTGGGGTTTGTGGAGGGTTGTGGAGGGGTGTGGAGTTGTGTGGGGTTTGTGGGGTTTTTGGGGTTTGTGGAAGGTTGTGGAGGGGTGTGGAGTTGTGTGGGGTTTGTGGGGTTCGTGGGGTTTGTGGGGTTTGTGGAGGATTGTGGAGGGGTGTGGAGTTGTGTGGGGTTTGTGGGGTTTGTGGGGTTTGTGGAGGGTTGCGGAGGGGTGTGGAGTTTGTGGGGGGTTGTGGAGTTTGTGGAGTGTTGTGGAGTGGTGTGGAGTTGTGTGGGGTTTGTGGGGTTTGTGGAAGGATGTAGAGGGGTGTGGAGTTGTGTGGGGTTTGTGGGGTTTGTGGGGTTTGTGGGGTTCGTGGGGTTCGTGGGGTTTGTGGGGTTTGTAGAGGGTTGTGGAGGGGTGTGGAGTTCTGTGGGGTTTGTGGGGTTTCTGGGGGGTTTGTGGAGTTTGTGGAGGGCTATGGAGGGGTATGGAGTTTGAGGGGTTCGTGGGGTTCGTGGGGTTCGTGGGGTTTGTGGGGTTTGTGGAGGGTTGTGGAGGGTTGTGGAGTTGTGTGGGGTTTGTGGAGTTTGTGGAGGGTTGTGGAGGGGTGTGGAGTTGTGTGGGGTTTGTGGGGTTCGTGGGGTTTGTGGGGTTTGTGGAGGGTTGTGGAGGGGTGTGGAGTTTGTGGGGGGTTGTAGAGTTGTGTGGGCTTTGTGGAGTTTGTGGAGGGGTGTGGAGTTGTGTGGGGTTTGTGGGGTTCGTGGGGTTTGTGGGGTTTGTGGGGGGTTGTGGAGGGGTGTGGAGTTGTGTGGGGTTTGTGGAGTTTGTGGAGGGCTGTGGAGGGGTGTGGAGTTGTGTGGGGTTTGTGGAGTTTGTGGAGGGCTGTGGAGGGGTGTGGAGTTGTGTGGGGTTTGTGGGGTTTGTGGGGTTTGTGGGGTTCGTGGGGTTTGTGGGGTTTGTGGAGGGTTGTGGAGGGGTGTGGAGTTGTGTGGGGTTTGTGGGGTTTGTGGGGGGTTGTGGAGGGGTGTGGAGTTGTGTTGGGTTTGTGGAGTTTGTGGAGGGGTGTGGACTTGTGTGGGGTTTGTGGAGTTTGTGGAGGGCTCTGGAGGGGTGTGGAGTTGTGTGGGGTTTGTGGAGTTTGTGGAGGGCTGTGGAGGGGTGTGGAGTTTGAGGGGTTTGTGGGGTTTGTGGAGGGGTGTGGAGGGGTGTGGAGTTTTGTGGGGTTTGTGGAGTTTTTGGAGGGTTGTGGAGGGGTGTGGAGTTGTGTGGGGTTTGTGGGGTTCGTGGGGTTTGTGGGGTTTGTGGAGGGTTGTGGAGGGGTGTGGAGTTTGTGGGGGGTTGTGGAGTTTGTGGAGGGCTGTGGAGGGGTGTGGATTTGTGTGGGGTTTGTGGAGTTTGTGGAGGGCTGTGGAGGGGTGTGCCAAAGGAAAAAAGAATCTAACTTCAACATTGCGACCATTCAAATACACACAAAAAAACGATACCTAATGATTGACTACTTAAAAGACAAGAGCTTAAGGGAAAGTAATTGACTCAAAAGGACTTAGTGCTACTCAAATTCTTGTCCAATGCCTGAAGGAGCTACAATTAATGCACCTCATATCAAGAAGGCACATAAGAAAGGCTGATCGACGTAGTATTAAGTCATCTTAGGCTAGCATTAGAACCATGACAAGATCTTGGGCCCAACAACTCAGTGGTTATTCATACAAACTAAGCTTGAAAACAAGTGAGTTGGAGATGTCCTACAACATGGAGGGACCAGAAGGTGGTTCAGGGTTAGCATACTTAGAATGACATGAAGGACCATACTAAACTCATCTAGAGTACATTCGAACCAACCAATTAGGTGCTTGCATCTATGAGGAGGGTTTGAGAAGGTATATCGGTCAATTGAGAAACCCTAATCAACTCATTGGAAATGAGCATCTAGTGGTCAAATTCAAGAAAGATTCATATATTGATAAGGAGGGAACAATGTACATAATCTCCAATCAACCTAACAATACCAATGAATTTGGAGTAATAATTCCTGAAATGGAATTGGGTGACTTAGAACACAAACAACTAGATGGAAAACCTAGAAAATCGAGAGGCAACTCTATTAATATATTTAGGTAGTGATGTGTGTCAACACTCTAGGACCACCGAGGCACTTTTTTCCCTCTTTAGGAGGTTTTTTTCCCCTGGCTTGTATATACACCTATTACCCTAATGGGATACTTATCTTTGTACATTCTAGTGGTAATACATTCAGTATTGTGTGTTGTGCTCCAAGCTTCTTTTCCTTCTTTGTATTTTTTGTGTGCTTCGGCAGATGTTGTCGAGAAGATGGCACACAGTTAGTGGATCAATTCAACCGCCAAGTCCAATGGCGCACGTAGGGTGCTTCTAGCAGCTCATGTGGTGTGGAGACTCAAGGAGACAATGAAAAGTCAACAAAATTGATAAGATCACTTACAAGACATACCATCATATGGGAGAAAGAAATTGATTCATAATAATAAGTGTTTATACAAATATAATGAAAATAATGGAAAAGATACAAGTTACGAATTCATAATTGATCATCATGTTGCATCATAATGTTCTTCATAGAGATCTAAACGTGTGTGTAGAATCACCAAGATGAAGAAAAGATAACACCTCCTTCCTTCAAGTAGATGAACCACCTTCTTCAAAATATGTGTGTAGCCTCCATGTCCTTCAACTCCTCCATGTCTTCATCTCCTCCAAACTCCAATGCTTCAAGAGAATATTACACCTCCTCCTAGAGGGCTTCTTGAACAATCTTCACTTGGCTCATTGGATGATCTTCAAAAGATGATTCTTAGAAGTGATCATATGCCACTTCTTATACATTCATGAGATTTCATTCGTTTATTGAAAAGGTACGATCACGTTGCTTTTTGTCTTATCGCGTTTCATTTGCGTAAGTTTTGCCTTACATTTTGATTTGATTTGTTTGCTTTTACGTTTTCACGTTCTCATTGCTTTTGTTTTGTTTTCATTTTCATTATTTTAATGTTTTTACTTTTATTTTAGAATTAAATGGTTTCACACTATAAACTTTAGGGTTCACATCGAATAACCAAGCACGGGGTTCACATGGTGTGAACAATCAGATATATGACTTTGCATATATGTGCATACATACATGAACTTATAGATGGGTTTTGTATACAAGAGTAATTCACACATATCAAATGTGCATGTTCACATTGTTATGGGTTCATATGGATTTACTTGGGTTCATAAGCACTATGGTTGTATACATGTGCGCATGAGCATATAATGGGGCTCATAGACAAAAGTTTACACATTTTTCCTGCTCAACCAAGTACCATGCTTTTGAATAATTGCCTTTCTTTTCATGAAGATTCTGCATTTAAATTGCACCTAAAAATGGGTTTGGCTTCAAGGGAATGTAGACATAGAAATCTCTACAACAACGTCTAACTCCAACAATTGGTACCAGAGCAGTTCGTCGCTTCATCTAGGGCATCATCAACACCTCTCCGGTTGTAGTCTCATGATTGAATTTGGTGAGCATACTCTGGATGTCAAAATGGTGATCTGAGCTCGTTTCCACCTCCAAACACACTATCATAGCGATTGTGCATGTTAATTTATCTTTTTGTGCCAAAGGTATATACTAGTTTCGATTCACTAGTATAAGTGTCTCAAATTTTGCTACAGGTCTAGCAGAACTCGTTTGGGTACTTCTGTTAAACGTTTTCAGATACTGTCATTTTTCTGCATCAAGGTATTTTAGTCAGTGGCCATGGCTGAAAGCATTGATGTATTCCATATGTTGGATATTGAGGAAAAGTTGGATGGTACCAATTATCCATTGTGGGCTTATATGATGTGTCATGTATTGGTCACAAAAGGACTATGGAATATTGCGTAGGGTGTTGAAAGACGTCCTCTTTACAAATATAGGTACGGCAAATACAGGTACTGAAGGTGATGCAAATGGCATCGAAGATGGTGATATTTTGCAGATTCAGTGTAGCTCGGTGATGAGTAGCACCTCCTTTAATGTCAATCTGGGAAGACGTGAGGATGGTATGATGACCTCGAGCAAGTGAAGGCACAAGTGCGTGAGTGAGAAGCACACTAACATGCACACACATACACACACACGCGCACACACGGCAAGACAAAGAGAGAGAATCAATGGAGTTCTTAGATTACTTTCAAAGTTCTCATACAAGCTCAAAACTATTACAAGCTAACCTCAAAAATGAGCTCTCTAGCTCTTTTTATAGTTTTTTGACTAGTTTTGGCCCTGTCCAGACCTAGTGTCCGGCTTAGTTAAAAATTAGGTTCTAGGGCCTATTTGGGGGCTCAAACGGAGTCTAAAAAATATGGAAATTGACAGATAGGTACTTCTAAAGCTCCTCAAGCTCAAGGACTCCTTGGCTTGCACAAAATGGACTTACAAAAATATGAAATGATATTTACAATGGTTTTTAGTGATGAAAATCACTATTTTTGTAGGGATTTCTTCTAACAGTTTGACATACATTTCCTGGAGCTCCCTACTTGCTCCTTCTGCTTGTGTGCCCACCTCTTTGATGCATGAAAAAATTAGATGGCCTACTTGCCAGATCTTTGTTAACTACTCTGTCTGCTTGTGCCTTCTCTTCGCTCTGACTCCCTTCGTTGGCTTCCTTGTCTTGTGAGTCCTTCAGTTCCTTGACTGCTGCCAACACCCCCCCCCTCTCTTGCGTCTTTCGTCTCTGAAGACCCTTGTTGAGTGGATCGTTGGATGTAGTAATTCACGACATCGGTCGCCAAGGTATTGTTAGTCGGCCACCGGAGTGGGACAAATGTAATGACTGCCGGATGTAACGGAGTTTTCGAAATACACGCGAAAAGTTGGTACGCGCATCTTGTAAATTCTATATAAAGCAATGTAAGGAGAATGGTCAGAGAGACGTCTTTTCTGGAATTGCCAGATTGTTCGCCTAATTTTTGTCAGAGTATTGTTTACACTGTTGTGAAGTTCTGAGTATTGTTAGTGTTGAGTTCTGCATCGTCTGTTTATACTGAAGTTCACCGTAACAAGTAGTTGAATGACGGATTGTGTGTCTGAGTATTGTTATCGTATCATATTGTCGTGTGTTCTTCAGTTGTTAAAGTACCCTGAGTCAGGCTGAGTAGTTATATTACTGCGTGAGTTGATTTGACAACTTGATGCACTGTTGAGTATGTTCTCTCTGTTTTATTGAACTTATTTCATTCGGTGATGAGGACGAATTATTGCTTTCGGTAAACGTAAGCTTTTAGTTGAGACCACTGGAAAGTGTTGTGACGAGTGAATCTGTCTGTTATCGTATTCACTCTGGTTGATCTATTACATACTAGTGAATCTGTAAAATGGACTACTGCTCTGTTCCAATAGCAGGTTAGTCTGGAGAAGTTTGGTACGCAGGAGTATAGAAACCAAATATTGTCTAGTTACTGCCAGTAACTGAGCTAAGACGTGCATTCGTGTTTTTAATGTTGTGACTAAGAATTGGGAAAAGAGTACAGGGCCTCTGTCTAACAGACCCCTACCACTCCCAAGAACCCACATTGGTCTGGTAACGCCTTTCGGTAATGATACTGAAAGTTTAACACAGTTTACGGTGAATCACTATTTTACGTTTAATATTTGTTCGATAACGATTTCGGCTAGTCAGTAATACAGCATCACTATTTTACACTTAACACTTGGCGCCGTCTGTGGGAAGGTGGCATCAAGATTGCGAGTAGTCTGTCAGAATCAAATTATCATTCGATTTTGAAGTAGCAACAGAACCAGATTGTTGCAAACTATTTCGTTAGTAATACTACATGATTAGTACAAAAAATGATACATGCCGGTTACTCGATCCGGTGAAACGTATCCCAAGAACCATCAGTCTGGAGTACTTAATGTACTAAAGACAACTCTGGAAGGTAAAAGTACAACTAGGTCTGGCCCAGTTGTCAAGAAAGTTAAGAACGTTAGAACTGATTCCGGTCATATTCCGGTGGAACGTGTTACGCCTCTGGTACATTCCGGTACTATTTCGGCACAGTCTGTCGAAGATATAGTAAGTCCAGAACCTACCAAGACGCAGTTAGAAACTAGTTTAGCAATCTTGGAAAAAGATTCAGATTCATCCACGATTAGAAACGCTCTAGTCAAAGAAATCGGCAAAGGCGAAAAAACACCGTATTCAGGTATAATTTCGGTGCCTTCCGGTGATATTTCGGTAAGAGAATCACAGTTTTTCAGTGACGGTGTAGCATTTTCTGCTGAATCTTCAGCCCAACCACCGCGCTTGGAAGCAAGTTCCCATACACTGGACTTCAAGAAGGAAGGAAAGTTGTTCGAAACAGAGATTCGAAGCATATTAACCAAGATCATCGCACCGAAAAGTACGCCATCCGACGATACAGATTCCGGTAGTTCAGATATTCAGCCCCGAGATATAGAAGAAAGGTATAATACAGTCACGATGAACGAACAACAACATTTATGTCCACCCAGGCCGACTCCAACAGGAGTGACGTACACGAAGTTTGGTGGATTCCCAGGAGATGATCCGGATGCTCACGTACGCACTTTCGAGATAAGCTATGCAGTTCTCAACCATCCACCGGATCAGGCCTACAAAGCCATTGTCTTCCAATCTACACTTGTCAATGAAGCAGCCAGATGGCTTACAGAATATGATATTAATCACTTTGGCACCTATGAAGCAGTACGAGATGCTTTTCTGCAGTGATTCAGGCTAAAAAAGAATCCAGCCGAAATTTTTGACTATCTGCAGAACAACAGACAGAAGGCAAATCAAACCGTACAGGAGTATGCTACTCTCTTCAGAACACACTTAAGGCAGCTACCACCGGCCCATGCTAACTTACCAGATGACGTTATCACTCAGTGGTTCATCAATGTCTTGACTCCACAACTTAAGCAGATCATGATCATAAGATGTGTCGGAGCCATGACCCTCGATGCAGTCATTGCAATGACTCTGCAACTGGAAAACAAAGTCGGCGGATTTACAGAAGATCTGGAGTGGTTAAAAACAACCAAAATTATTGCCGAAGATATGACCAGACAAGTATACTGCATCACATGCAAAAATTTAGGACATACTAGTGCCAATTGTGCACTTAATCAGACATTCTGCGCTATCTGCAAAACTGCCGGACACACCACCGAAAACTGCGCATACAACGCTAGAGTACAGGGAACAGCGACTGTCAATGCAATTATCCAGGAACAAGGGCAGCCAGCCAATCATTATGTGCCTCCACAAATGAGAAACAACTAGCAGCAAGGATATCGAAATTATCGAGGACAGAGGAATAACAACTATAATGCAAACCGCTGGCAGAATGGACCACCACCGGAAAATCCCAATTTATCACCACCACGCTACCATTTTTGTGGCGAATTTGGACATATTAGGAGATTTTGCAAGGATGCAGCTGAGTATGATCAAAGGAAGAAGGAACGTCAAAATCCAATGGCCAACATGGTACACATCACACCGATGGAGACACAGGTTGCTGCAGTCTAGACTCGTTCCGGTAAACAACTGCAACCGGCAGCAGAAATATTTGAACCAGGGATACGTAAACAACACAGAATGTACAATAAGGCTAATCAATGGACCACAGCAGAACCACCAGTCTTCCCAGAGCCTATTCCGGTAACCCAGTCCTCGTTAACAAAGGAAGAAACACAACAACGGGAGTCAGCAGCGGGGACATCATCAGTAGCAGATACAGTACCAACCGTAGACACCTTCGCATTAGTAGAGGCATCAACTTCAACATCAGTGGAGCCTGTCGATCAATCTCAACAAGCCTGGGAAATCCTATCTAAGGCATCTTTCACTCTGCCTCTAGGCCAACTACTGGCATTAGTACCTGGAATTCGACAACAGTTCCAACAACAGTTCATTCCGGTGCCCTCTTGTATTCCAGCGACAGCAACAGTTCAACCGGAACCTGATTCTACGGTTGATCATTCAGTTCCCTTGATTACAGTATGGTATAAGAATCATCAGATTACGCAGGTATTAATTGATGGAGGCTCTGGTGTTAACATTGCGACTGCGGCATTATGTAAAAGATTAGGATGGACCGAAATCGAACCAGTTCAATTTTTAGTCAGAATGGCAGATCAATCAAGAGTCCATCCCGTAGGACTTGTGCGGAATGTACCCATCACTTTACAAGGTACGACCTTTAAAATGACCTTTGTTATACTAGATCTGCTGGAATCCACTTTGGATTACAACCTTCTTTTCGGCCGACCTTGGCTGAAGCATGCGAAGGTAATACAGGACTGGTCTGCACAAGAGCTTACGTTTAAAGATGCCAATCGTAGATATATGGTAAAATTAGATGCTATACAACCCTGCGAGCTACATGCTAGACCGTATTTTGCTGAACCAGTCCATATGCTAGATGGATTGTCAGATGATGAAGAAGAAGAGTTTTTGAAGAGTAACGCTGATTTAATTTCCTTAGGGACTATTGATCTACAGTCCGTTGTAGATAATTGGAACGCTTCAGTCTGTACAGTAATACCCATCACAGAAGAAGCTAAGAAGGAAGACACTGTTTCGACACATGATGATGAACTGCAGCAACTTTTTAAACCAATAGACGACACAGAAAAACATAAACAGTTCTATGTCCCTGAAGATCAGCTGATCACTTACAATTTAGGAGATAAAGATCATCCGCGCCCTGTGAAGATAAAGCAAAACTTACCAGAAACATTTCAAGCAGGTTTAATCCAGCTACTCCGAGAATTCACTGACGTCTTTGCATGGGACTACAAAGACATGAAAGGATTGGACCCCCGCATCTACGAGCACAGGGTCATACTGAAGCCAGAAGCAAGGCCGATAAAGCAAACCAGCTACCGAATGAATCCCCATTATGCGTCTCAGGTAAAGGCAGAACTTGATAGGTTACTAAAAGTCGGATTCATCGTGCCAGTAGAGCATGCTGAATGGATCTCTCCAATTGTGATTGTGCCAAAGAAAAACAAGCAATTGAGAATCTATGTAGATTACCGGAAATTAAATGCAGCAACCGTATCGGATCCCTTTCCAATCCCCTTTTTGGATACCATGCTTGATAGAGTAGCAGGCCACTAGATGTATTCATTCCTAGATGGATACAGTGGCTACAACCAAGTTAGAATGGCCGAAGAAGATATACCAAAAACTGCATTTATTACCAACTAGGGTGTCTTTGCTTGTACGGTAATGTGGTTTGGATTGAGAAACGCACCAAGCACATTTCAAAGATGTATGTAGGAGATATTTTCTCCTTACCTCACTTCCTTTACGCAAGTATATCTTGACGATTTTTCAATTTTCGGTAAAATGATAGCACACCTGTTCCATTTACGGTGCTGCTTTCAGAAATGCAGAGAGTATAGACTCTGCTTGAACCCAAACAAATCTATGTTTGCGGTTTCATGTAGCAAGTTACTTGGCCACATTGTATCTGCACAAGGTATTCAAGTAGATCCAGATAAAATTTCGGCAGTATTAGAAGCTCCGGTGCCAGCTACTCCAAAAGAAGTTATGCGCTTTATGGGCCAAGTACAGTGGCATGGAAGGCACTTACAGTGGCTTGCTCATCTGGCTATACCACTAAACAAGCTAATCTCCAAGACACCTCGACAATTTGAATGGACCCAGGAATATGCCAGATAGCATTTGATCGTTTAAAGCATTTATTAACACAAGTTCCTATCTTACAGCCACCGGACTGGGATCACCCATTTCATGTATTTGTCGATGCTTCAGATATAGCAATAGGAAGTGTGTTGATGCAACAAATTGATAAATGGTTCAGACTAGTGTATTATGCAAGTCGAAGATTAGCTCCTGCTGAGAAGAATTACTCTGTAACAGAAAAAGAATGTCTAGGGCTAGTATATTCTATCAAGAAATTCAGACATTACTTGCTAGGCTGTAAATTCACATTTTATGTAGATCATGCTGCAGTTGTCTATCTAGTTCGGCAAGAGCATCTAGGTGGTCGATTAGCACGATGGGTGCTACTCTTGCAGGAATTCGACTACGAAGTCATTCACCGGCCAGGCAGTTCACATGCCTTAGCAGATTTCTTATCCCGCTTAGATTTCGATGAAGCTCCTGTGGGCATAGATGACACGACACCCGCGATTTATGTGACAGAACCAATTAATGAAGATTCTGCAGACCCACCTATCCCATTTTCGTATTATGATCAGATCTTGACCTTTCTCACTGATGGTTGCCTTCCATCTCGGACTTCTAGGGCAGTACGAAGGAAAATTGCAGTCTTTAGCCACCGATTTTGGTTAATTGCTGGAGAATTATATTATATAGATCACACCGGAATCCTACTTCGCTGTATTCCATCGCATGAAGTTAATTCAGTCATTACTTTGGCTCACTCAATTCCTTCCGGTGGCCATTTTGCAGCAGATTTAACTCACCGAAAAATTATGTAGAGTGGTCTCTGGTGGCCAATGATGTACAGAGATATATCACAGTTTGTCAAACAATGTGATACTTGTCAAAGATCTGGACAGCCTTTGCAACGTCATCTCTTTCCTCTGCAACCCATCTTACCATTGGAACCTTTCCAAAAGTGGGGTCTAGATTTTATCAGTCCGATTACACCTCCAGCAGTCTTCAGTAACAACCGTTACATACTGACCTATACAGATTATGCAACCAGATGGGTAGAAGCCTGAGCTTTACGGTCTGCTACAGCCATTACGGTAGCAAAGTGTCTGATAACCAATGTCTTTCCACGTTTTGGCTTACCACTAGAAATTGTCTCAAATCAAGGCACTCATTTTGTAAACAATTTAATGAAGGCACTTACACAGTCGTTCCAGGTCACACATAAATTTAGTTCTCCTTATTATCCTCGTGCTAATGGTTTGGCCGAAAGTACAAACAAATCTCTACTGAATTTCCTTCGCAAATTGATCATGGAAGCACCGGAAAGATGGGATCAACTGCTACCTGCAGTATTATGGGCATAACGGACTACATACAAGGTAACAACAGGATTGACACCTTTCAAACTAGCTTATGGCTTAGAAGCAATAGCACCAATGGAGATAGTCATACCAAGTTTACGCGTAGCAATCACTCAGAAACTTCTACCGGAAGACTCACTGTCATTTAGGTTAGACACACTCAGAGAGTTAGACGAGCACCGATGGCTCAGTTTTTTAACCATGCACGAAGTCCAACTAAGACAGGCAAGGACGCACGATCAAAACTTGAAGACTCTAGTGTTTTCGGTGGGTCAACTTGTACTTTTTTATAATGCAAAGTCAAATAGATCCGCAGGCAAATTCAAATTACAGTGGTTCGGCCCTTACAAGATCTCAGAACAAATCGGTCCAGCAACTTTTCGGTTGACTACGTTGACCGGAAACCCACTTCCAAAAGCAATCAACGGCTCGAAGCTGCGGCCGTATCAACACGCTACTAGCCTGCATTAAATCATTCGGCGGTGGACCGCATTTTTTTTTAGTTTTTTCTTTACTTTTCCTTCAGTTCTTTCTTTTCTTTTTAAATAGCTGCGTTTTGTCATAAGCCGCCCTCCTTACTAATTACTCGAGCATGCACGCCAAATTGAAAGCAGTATCATTCCACCACCGCACAATGATAACCATCACTTCCTACCCCCCACCGTAATGTCTCTACTTAATCCCTTCTGTTGCGCCAAAAATCGCTATTGTGTTTTTGTGTTTGTAATCTGTGCATCCACTGTGTTCTGTGTATTCGTGCTCTGTGTTCTGTTTTCATGTGCGCCGCATTGGCGAATTACGCAGCCTTCTGTGATGGTATCCCTACCGAGGTAGGAGAATACCTGCGCACCCGAGGGTTGGCCAACTTCGCTGAGCTGCCTTGGCACTCAGTGGAAGCCCATCCTTTTTTCGCATAGATCATCCATGCCATCGCCCAATCCCCCATCACTGAGCGAAAATGGATCTTCCTCTCCCTACCATCTAGAACCGTAATAACCTTCCAAGCCTTTGCCGAAGCCTTCCGCCTTACTCCACAAGGCCGCGAGAATGGCCCAAGCATCCCAGTAGCCAGAATGGTAGAACTTTTTCCTCGCTATTCATCGAATGAATACGCCATCCGCTGCCGCCCTGAACCCAAAAGAACTGCACTTCAGTTCTTAGTTGCCATCCTTAACCTCCAGAAACGCACCTACGGTATATCCCGCCCGTTCTACTCCGCCATCGACCTTGCTGCACAAGAACCCGTCAACTTCGCATCCTTCTTCTTTCACCGTATCCACAAGGAGTGTGTAACCATAGTGAAACAAGTCAACAAAGGAACCACCCCTCGATCCAGACTTCCCCACATCCTTTCCTTTCTCTTTCCAACCATACTCGCGGCTCAACCACCACCACGAGGACCCGTCTTGAGGCATGAAGAGTCAGTACAACTGCTAGAGGATGAGGAAGAAGAAGATGAAGAAGAGCTCAACCAATTGTTCCGTTGGAAACGCATCAGAATTAGCTCCTCAGAAAGTGAAGCACAAGGCTCAGCCAGAAAAGATAGAGATGACGATAAAGAAGACAAGAAGCAAGAAGAGGAGACATTCCATGATACAGCTACATCAATACACAATGAATCGTCGGCTGAACAACAAGAACAACAAGATCGAACAGAAACAGAAATAATTTCGACCGAAAAAGAATCAGAACAATAGGTAGACGAGCAAGAATCCACTAGGGAAGCACTAGACAAGCTACTTAAGGTAGTGGAATCCACAGAGGCTAACAATGCAGAAACTGAACAAACAAACAAGGTAACCACTGACTCTTCCCTTCCCAAACCACCACCAGTTAACCCCATTCCCCCACCGGAACCACCCCGCAGTCCCATCAAGCCCAGTCACCCCACCAAAACTATTGAAACCTCTTCATCCTCCCTCAATTACTCCCCACCAAATTCCCAACAACTCCTCGCCGAAACCTCTTTGCAACCTCGCCCACCTCTGCCACCCCACCCCATTCTAGTCTTTTCTGAATTAGAATCTATGGGTTGCCTCTTGATTAATCTATCCCAACAACTGCCGCAACACCTGAAGCAAGCCACAAACAATGCACGAGATGAATTCCAACGAAAATTGGAAGTGATGGAGGCAGATATCACCCCCCTTCAGGAAGTGTTACAAGCAGCAAGAGCGGAAAACCATGCACTCGATGAGCAGATCAAGCAACTACAGGCTACACTCCAAGCACAGGAAGAAAGCTCAAGCCAGCGAGATAAGGCACTGGCTGCAAAAGAAGAATTGTTGATAGCTGCCGATGCAGAGATAATAAAGTTAAATCAAACACTCAAAGATACAGAAGATACAAGAATAGCGCTGGGAAACCTACTAGAAGAAACCAGACTCCAGTTGCAGGAAGCCATACAGAAGTACCAAGAACAGCAGAAAGAAGCTAAGCTGGCAGAAGAACAATTACAGAGAACGCAAGAATCCCTCGATGAAGTCAATTCTATACTTAAACATCAATTACTCAGGGAAGCTAAATATCAGAAGGATATAGCAAATGCTCGAAGAGAAAGAGATGCGTATTACAAGACAATACAGTTTCAGAATCAATAGTTTGAAAGACTAGATAATCAGTTGTGCAACCAGAAAGACCGAGTCACTGATATGCAGAAGCAACTAGCTGAAATGAAGACATTCAGAGATGCGGCGTTATCAAATGACTTCTACCTACACGAGGCCTTTTTGCAAACTCAGGCCAAAATTTTGCTCATCGAAGCCATCACCCTTAGCTCTGTCAGAGTAGATGCGCAAGTATTAGAGCCCGACACCCTTAAACAACTATTAGAAACTCTTAAGAAAAAAATAGCCCGTACATTTAGATTAGCCAGAAATATGTATCTAGAAGGAATCATCGACGAACAGTGATTTTGTAATCAAAATAACTTGCGGGTTCGAGTCCACCGTGCGTGCGAGTGTTAGTCGACCGTCGGAGTGGGACAAATGTAATGACTGCCGGATGTAATGGAGTTTTCGAAATACGCATGAAAAGTTGGTACGTGCATCTTGTAAATTCTATATAAAGCAATGTAAGGAGAATGGTCAGAGAGACGTCTTTTCTGGAATCGCCAGATTGTTCGCCTAATTTTTGTCAGAGTATTGTTTACACTGTTGTGAAGTTCTGAGTATTGTTAGTGTTGAGTTTTGCATCGTCTGTTTATACTGAAGTTCACCATAACGGGTAGTTGAATGACGGATTGTGTGTCTGAGTATTGTTATCGTATCATATTGTCGTGTGTTCTTCAGTTGTTAAAGTACCCTAAGTCAGGCTGAGTAGTTATATTACTGCGTGAGTTGATTTGACAACTTGATGCACTGTTGAGTATGTTCTGTCTGTTTTACTGAACTTATTTCATTCGGTGACGAGGACGAATTATTGCTTTCGGTAAACGTAAGCTTTTAGTTGAGACCACTGGAAAGTGTTGTGACGAGTGAATCTGTATGTTATCGTATTCACTCTAGTTGATCTATTACATACTAGTGAATCTGTAAAATGGACTACTGCTCTGTTCCAATAGCAGGTTGATCTAGAGAAGTTCGGTATGCAGGAGTATAGAAACCAAATATTGTCTAGTTACTGCCAGTAACTGAGCTAAGACGCGCATTCGTGTTTTTAATGTTGTGACTAAGAATTGGGAAAAGAGTACAGGGCCTCTATCTAACAGACCCCTACCACTCCCAAGAACCCACGTTGGTCTGGTAATGCCTTTCGGTAATGATACTGAAAGTTTAACACAGTTTACGGTGAATCACTGTTTTACATTTAATATTTGTTCGGTAACGATTTCGGCTAGTCAGTAATACAGCATCACTATTTGACACTTAACAGTATGCTCTGATAATCTCAGTCCTTTTGCCAGATCAGTGAGTAGGGCATCCCAGTCTATTGGCCCAGGAACTTCTGGATTTGGCATCCGTAACTTTTCTTAATGGAGAGCTTGTTCCACAGCAAATAATTGTAATAGATGAGATGGTCTGGGAATGAATAACTCTGAATAATATTCCCAGAACCCGGTGATAAACATCTCTTCAAACCTTTGTTTGAAGCAGGCTGGTAGATACTTGATACGAGCATGCCATGCGTAGACAACGTTGATAGGTGGTGTTGTGCTCATATTGTAGGCAAGATCCTGGTTGCCTTCATTGAATCCAAGAGCCGACAAATGGGGTTCTTTGACATTCTTAAAAGTCCTGAATGTAATCAGCATTAGCTCAAAGATTTTGAGGCACATTTGAGCCATGACATCTAGTACATTTTTGAACCTGACCCCCCAATGCCGAATCATCGAAATCATGTATACTACTGTGGGTTGGCCTCTAGGTGGTGTCAAGTATACGTAATTTAGCCACTTTTCACATCCATTGACTGTCAGCACTGTCTTAGTGTATTCGGGCCATGACCGACGTCGAAAAACAGGGCAATAGCATGGGTTATACTTGATATACAAGGGCATGTACCATCTCAAGGTATGTTTCAAGCATACGTATCCTCCACGTAGGTTGAAATATATTTCCGTGTGTAGCGCTTATGTTCGCTGCTTGATTTCAGCATTATGATCTGCCATTAGGACACAGAATGGAACATATAAATCGTCAGACGTGCCAATCCACCGATGATGTGAGAGGTTTCTGAAGTAGTCTGATTTAATAACAACTTCTTCCAATCGAGACATAGATGCTATCTGTACTGCAACTCTCTCATCATGGGTTGGGGCCACCTTCTCTAACCTCTGCATCCATTCAGGAGCCTCGATCTCAATGGTGTCCATTCCTTCCTCTGTTTGAGTGCCCCCTGGTGCAGGCATGGGGACATATGGGTCTTCAAAGGTCTCCTCCACTTCAATTGGCACTAAGTCCTCAGGTTCGGGCTCCACAAGGGGAGAGGGTTGACCCTCATACTGAAGGACTTTATTTTGGAGTTCTGTCAGTTGTGCTCTGAGTTCTACGACTTCTTCAGATGTATCGGCAGCGGTCATGACTTCTTTTGGTGACTCCTGCTGAGCTGCCAGTTTCTTTAGTAGTTCATCCTTCTCTTTTTCTAAGGCTACGTGGGCTTCCAAGAGATCGACATGTGTTTCCAATACGATTTTCATATTCTCAGATGGGATGGCTTTGAAATTCTCTGGGTCGATGTCGTGGGGTGACCCCTCCATGGCTGCTTCCAAGTTTTCTTCATTCTGTTTCTGTAGTCGTTTATTCTCTTCGAGTGCTGCGGACATGTGCTTGCGTAGTAAGGCGAGGTTGCGGTGAAGCTTGAGATTGTCTGTTATCTGAGCATGTAACCTATCATCGAGTTGTTGTCTTTCTTCAGTATCTGGCTAGGGTGGGTTGGCTACTAACTGATTGTGTTGAGTCTGTAATGTGTCATACTGCTGTTGTAGTAGCCACTTCTCCTTCTCTAAATCAATGAATCTTGCTTGGAGCGTTTCATGGTTTCTGAAGAGGCCTGTATGCTGGGCATCTAGGTGTTGATAATGCTGTTGTAGTTGAGACATACACTGGTACATATTATTAAAGACATTATTAACAGGAGTGGATGCAGGAATGGTGTTGAATGCAGGAGGGAAGGGAAAAGGGAATGGGAGTGTGTATGTTGTGCTTGAAAAGGGTGAAGTGGGTGGTGGGGGAATGGGAGATTGTGGAAATATGGGGGGAGGGAGAGGTGCGGAGGTTGGTGATATGTCCATGAAATCAAATGTGGATGCAGTCGTGGGAGTGATTGTGAACATGGGAATGGTCGGTGTGGTGATGGTTGTGAAGGTGTAAAGTGGTGTGTGCAGTTGTGAATATGAACCGTCAGGAAGTGTGATCGGGGGAATGGGGTTTTCAGTGGCTACAGTTAGAATTGCGGTGTCAGTGGTAGTGTTTACAATGGAGGTGCTGATAGGTTGTGCGGGTAGTGAGGGTTGACTAACGGTCTGTGCTTCGGTATGTGAAGTGGACTCTGAGGTGGTGACAGTGGTGGTAACTCTGGTAGTTGGAGGTGAAGGTGGTGGAGTTGGAGGTAGGGGTTGTAAAGGGGGTGACGGGGGTGCACTTGAGGTATGGGCTTCCTCAGTGTCATGAATGGTTTGAGCCGTGCCTGTGGTCATGGATGTAGTACCCTGTGGTTCTGATACTAATACATTCATTTGTTTTCCTGATCGAGGGGGACGTCTACCGTATTTGCGCTCCGATCTTCGCGAGTGTGCAAGGGCGGTGTGGAGGTGATCGCAATCCGGGTGGATCGGGTCCGGTCGTGGCACACACAGGGTGTATGAAGCTAATGAATGTTGGAAGGTTTAAAGATATGAAGGTGAAATTAATGTTGAGTATGGAGAAGAGAGAGATGTTGAAATAATTATGGGAATGGGAATGTAGGTGTGCAAGTTAGATTGATGACATGAATGATAAGAATGAAAGAGAACCATACACACGAATCAAATTTGGAAGGAAGAATGGTCCATTGGAGGAGCTTCTTAAACACTTCCTAATTCTAATCCATATGTATAGCCTTCTTTGGATGATATGTATGCATGATGAGAATAGATGGAATCCTTACACATAAATCAGTTTCGAAAGGAATAATGGTCCAATATTGGAGCTTCTAATACACTTTCAGAAACTAATAAATATGTATGGATTTGTATGGATTATATGCATGCAAGTGAATTATGATGATGGATTTTACTCACAAGCTCAAAGAGACATCCTCACTGGTTCAACGCAATACTGCGGAGCCTTCTCACACATAGAAGAAATAGAAGACATGTAAAAATACTTAAGAGACTGAGAGAGGTGACAAGAGACAAGTGACAAGTGACATGAATTAAAAGAATTTGAATTAAGTTACATGTAAAAGATCGTCGTGGTACGTCATGCTAAGCAGTCTACTGATCAAAGGTGGTTCCGACCCTCAAACCATGACAGTTCAACTGAATGTCACACGTAAGAAGGTGAGTTCCACTCCAGTGACCCTATGTCTGTCTAGGCTCGTAACGTCTAACTAAAGAAGTCTAAGACTCATTAAAATCAGCTCTAACTCACTCACATGCTCCACCGAGGGTGAGTCAAGATAGAGATGCTGGTTTCAAGAGCCTATCCTAAATTGGAGTTCTAACTTAAATTTGAAACTAGGTTCTATACTCATACTAGCTCACCTTGGATCCTCACTCGCTCAACCGAGGGTGATCGTCTCAAGGAAACCGTAAGCTAGCATGAGCCCTATGGATGCCTAACAATGATGCTCTAGGAGTTTGGAGGGGGGTTTATATAGTTTTTTGAATGAATTTGGGCCCTTGGATCTAGAGAAATCAACTCTCAACTCTAGGATCACTACTTTCGATCACAACCATTTGATTAATCAAATCAATGGCTTGGAATTGTTCTTTCTATCAAATCTAGTGTAAAGGAGTGAAATTTAGGCACCCTCATTCTCCACCATTGGATCTGGGGATGATCTGGACCGTCGGATCAGTGCTGACATCAATTCGAATAAGATAAGCCACTATTTTTGGAGAAACTTTGCATTATTGATCTTTAACTTTCAACAAAGTCTTCTTTTATGGAAAAAATTCGTGGATCCTCCTTCCTTTATGCTTTAGTGCATCTCCACCCTTGAATAGGAGCTCATTATGACCGTACACCATGGTTCAATCATATTTTGACATGTGGCAGCCCTTCAAGCCTTCAATTTTCTTATTCTAGAAAACTACGGTGACCTTGAAAACTGGACTTTGTGCTCTTTGACCCTCCAAAAAGACTTTGATGAAGATGAAACTTTGTAGGACTATGTTTCCAAAGATCTCCTTCAGGAATATGCAGGAAAAACTCCCATCTGAATCTCCCTTGTACAAGTTTGACTACATTTGGAAGCTTGCAAGGTGGCATTAAGGTGTCTAGGAAGCTCTGATAGCCTTGAAAATTTGTACAAATATGTAGCCACATATGATCTTTATACATGCCAAACCATATGGCTAACATAATTTTCTATACAAGAATTTGTAGGGTCAAACTAGAAAAATTACATTTTTACAAAATGAACATAGCATATCAATGTGCTACAAAATCCATTTTCTGCTGAAATTTGGGCTATAGACTGCATTTGACAATCTTTACAAGTATATGGATTTTCATCTAATTTGGTGACAATGAAATTTTTGCCCTAATTTCCCAACTTTGACCAGCTTTGACCAGCTTTGACCGCTACCATGGACTTTCTTGATTTCTTTGAAACTTTGTATGTGACCTTCCTTTGACATCCTTGATGCATCCTGGACTTCTCGGGGAATTCTGGCTACCTTCGCCAAATATGTTTTTTGTAGGCCTTCACAAGTGAGAGAGGAGAGCAAATCTCGACGACATTCACCCCCACTAAACCTGCGATTCCTCCGGAAGCGCCACTCTAACATCTGTGAAAAACAAAATGTTTCAGGCATCAAATTCTTTTATAGGCAACATAAGAAAGATGGAAGGAAAATTGATTATATGCATGAATAAGTAGGTAACGTGACATGAAGCAAAATTTGCATGAAAGAAATAATTGAAACAGGCAACATGAATATGCATGAACAAATAGGCAACATATATGCAAATGAACAAGCAACATTGGCAACAAGAAAGAAAAAAAAACAAGCATCAATATGAAGTGGAAGTGGATGTATTGAGTCGTTTTAAGCATCAGTTCCTCTCATCTTGAAGAAAATTTTGTACCTTTTTCATAAAGCAATCTACCTTAAATATGATTATAAACAAAGATTTAGGATTTTCAAGAGACATCTTTCATCTTTAGCTTATTTTAGATCAACTCCTTTCCTACATAAATATGAATATGCTCTTTCTCTAATAACATGCAAGGAAATCTAACTAAACTCCACTAATGCATAAATCTGCTTATATAGCCCGTGATTTATTCTACTATGCCTCTTTATCCTCCTTTGGCTTACTCTTTTTTTTTTTTTTTTGATGATGATGATGATTCGGCAACTTTATGGTTACGATCACTTTTTTGGGGTGAAAGAAAGTGTAAACTTCTTGGTAACATGTAGCTTTTTTTTTTTTTTTTTTTTTTGACGAGGAAAAATTAAACCCCGATACAAGGTACAACCATTTTTGATGACGGAGAACAGTCGTTTAAACTCCGATACAAGTGCTGTGAGATGGACTAAGGATGTAGAAACATGCAATAGCAGGAGCTAGGATTTCAACAATTATGCTTTCGATACTAGATACATATGCATGTTTATATATGAAAGTCATGTCACCAAAATAAACCTCCAAATCTACATGCCCTATCTTTCCACAATCCTAGATTATAATCAATTTCTTAGTAGATAAGTTACTACTTAAGATACAATTTTACACAAGTAGAGAAATCATCATTTGCCTTTTTTTTTTTTTTTTGACGAGGAAAAATTAAACCCCGATACAAGGTACAACCATTTTTGATGACGGAGAACAGTCGTTTAAACTCCGATACAAGTGCTGTGAGATGGACTAAGGATGTAGAAACATGCAATAGCAGGAGATAGGATTTCAACAATTATGCTTTCGATACAGGATACATATGCATGTTTATATATGAAAGTCTTGTCACCAAAATAAACCTCCAAATCTACATGCCCTATCTTTCCACAATCCTAGATTATAATCAATTTCTTAGTAGATAAGTTACTACTTAAGATACAATTTTACACAAGTAGAGAAATCATCATTTGCCCTTTTTGACTCAAGTGATGTGGATATGCAATGCAATGCAAAGACTGAAAAAAACATGCATGAAACAAGCATGGAAAAAAAAATAGAATGAACTTGATAAAAAACAAAGCAAGACGAACTTGAAAAATTAATGATATTTTTATACTTTTTTTTTTTAATTCTTTTTTTTTAATTTATTTTTTTAGTTTTTTATTTTTAACATGGATACTCTTGTTTATGAATCGGCCTCATTGTTGTCATCTTCTTCAATGTCCTCATCCAAAATGTACTCGTCATTACCACGTTTCTCACTCCCTTTAATTGGAATATCATCAATGAATGGCATAGTTATATGAGGGATAAAGTCATGTAAGACCATATTCATAGCACTCATCATATGAGCCACAGAATTAGTCGCTCCTTGAGGTAAAGTACACATTCATTGTGGTTTTCATTGTGGTTATGTCACGATTATGAATTGCTAATTGGAATTGGTCATATCCAGAATATAGATCACCCATTGAATAGATAGAATGTCCTGAAAATGATTCAGCAAACTCATCTACAATGGGTCCTGTTCCTACATTCCTTATGGTGACTTTATTGACGGGTTGGAGATCTTGAATAAAGCGTAGTTTCCCATTCTTTTTAGGCACAGTGAACCATCTGTTTGAGTAAGGTGCAAAAGATGGCTCTAAAATTCTCATGTTTATCTTCTCCTTAAGTAGTTTCATTAGCTCAGGTAAGTGAGCCTTTGGAACAGGTATAGGACGAAGATTCCATGGAATATGTGGAATAGTAAAGATTATCATGGGTGCAACTAGCTTAGGATCTACACAACCAATCTCATGAGGATACATAGTAAAAGCTTTTCCATGGCTACGTATGACTCCCTCAAATTTATCTCTCTCTGCTGGCAAAAGAAAGTCATCATCTCTACCAATTTTCACCTGTTTGATTGTCTCATCCGTGAATGTATGTCCTATGTTTTTCTTATCCCGAAGAGTTGGATCATTTTTCACATCAATAATTTTTTCATTACTTCCTTGAGGTAATGGTTGAGCTATGGGTTTGATTTTTTTGTCTACAGTTTTGTACTTTGTTTCAACTAAGGCATCATGTGTTTGGTTAAATTTTGAGCACTTGTCAACATTGAGATCATACTCTTGGATTAGAGCATACTCATCAAGGGAAGAAATAAGAATAATATGGGAATTAGAATTTTGTTGAAGACATAACTCTAACTCCTCAAGAGTAGAGAAACAATGAGATGTCTCAATCACATGCTCAATGTTCTCATCATGTTCCATGATTTTGTTGTTTTTATAATTTTTTTGGCTTTTTTGGATAAAAGACTTGGACAATTGACTCTTATGAAGAAAATCTAATCTAGAATGTGGAAAACAACGCGACAAACTATTGTACATGTTGGTTGGATGCGAGATGTCAAACCAATATCCACTGTTGTCCCGCTCAACAATGGATTCTATCCGAAATTTTGATCATATGTAGCTCCAAACATGAATCGAGGTGCACAATCACTACAAGCATGCTCGTGACCCTGAGTAACAATAGGTTTCTTTCTAATTGACAATCGATTCCTAGGATGATTCACTCCTACTGTCATGACTTGAAGTGATTGCATTCCATCCTTAGACTTAAATCTAGCATAGGTAGACCCATCATCCATGGCTTTAGTTTCCATACGACTCTCACAAATAAAGGGTTGACCTAAGAGAACTTCATAGGAGCAATTATCTTGAATAAAAAAGTGAAACTCTTCTGTGATTCCTCCTATGGATATGGGCACACTAGCACAAGCTCCATACACGGTACCTACACCATTATCTGCAGTTCTCATACGCCATCCACAATCTTTATCTATGGGCCATCGAAACTTATCATAGACTTCTCTTGAAATCACATTGATTTCAGAGCCGGAATCTACTAATGCATTTACAGTGATAGTGTTCTTATCATTTCCTATTTTAACATGCATCTCTGATGTACCTCTAGACCAAAATGTTCTTTTAAAGTGACTTTCAGGATTGTTTTCATGATTTTCATGGTCAGGTTGAATAGGTCCTAAGAAATTTTTATTAACATTTACTTCATCATCATCAAAGTTCTCTTCATCAGATTCATCAAAGTTTAAGGCTTCATTCATAGCTTGATCTTGATCTAGAGAATCTTGCATCTCAGTATCTAGATTAAGCGGAAACCTCTTCCTTTTAATTAGGCCGATAAAGTTATCTTTAAAAACAGGCTTTGCAATAGAGAAAACTTGTTCTAAAGACATAGTCACTTGACTCTTAAGCAAAATGTCATCTAAAATTTCCATAGGATCTATTTTTCTCTCAATTTCTGAAATCAAGATGGCTTTAGGTTTTCTCTTTGGTTTCTTTTGTTTTTGCTCAGGATCTTGTTTTTGTTCATGTTCTCGTGTTTGATCTTCAGTTTGTTTTGATTGTTCTGGTTTATCTAAAGGCTTTGGTTCTGTTTTTCTTTGCTTTGTCTTCTTCCCTTTTTGTTTCTCCTCTTGTTTTTGTTCATTGGGTTCTGATTCTTGTTTTTTATCTTTAGATTGTGATGTTTCTCCTTGCTCTATGATTGTTTCTATTCCCTCTGAGGTTTGTTTTCGAGTCACTCTTCTTTCACTAGGCTCAGCTTCATCTCTTTTTCGTTTTTCTTCTACATTGGATATGTGAGAAATAAGAGATTGATCTTCTATCAGTGACTCCCAAGCCGTTATTCTCCTAATCTCATCCCGTGCTCTTACTAAAGCCTCTATGGAAAAATCACCTTCCTTTGTGGGTTTACTTGATTCTACTTGTTGTTCATCAAGAGCTTCTAGTTTCACTCCTCTAGTTCCTACGTCCATTATGGTTATATTTTCATAATGTTTTTTCATTCCTCCCTTACCATAATTTCCTTGCAAAGGTAGCCTAGATCGATAGTCACAGATTTTCTTGTCTATGTCTATTACTAGTCGTTGCTCCTTAGCATCCTTCAATAGTTCGCAATCTCTCAAAAAGTGCTCTAACGAATCACACCAAGGACACCTACGAGGGCCACGCACAAAACCATTTTGATTTTGAGGATTTTGATTAACTTGTGGTGGGAAATTTTGAAATTGAGGATTTTGTTGATAAGGTATTGCTTGAACAGGATAATTAGGATTTTGAAAATGCAATTGATGTATTTGAGGAGCTTGGGGAGCAACATGTGGTACTTGAGGTGCAAGAGGAGCTTCCATATTATACGGTTGATGATTTTGAAAATTTTGATTCTGAGGATTTTGAAAAGCTATTTGAGAAGCTTGAGGATACAGGTTTTGATACATTTGAGGATTTTGCACATGAGGATGAGGATTTTGCATTGAAGGATTATGCATGGGAGGATTATGCATTGGAGGAACTTGATATGCTTGAGTAGGAGCTACTTGTGGATTTTGATTGGTAGCTATAACATGTTGATTAGGCTCTTCAAAAGTCATTGGGTTCATTTGATTTTGGAAAGTTTTGGTGTAATTAGATTGTAAAGCATCTATAGTCTTGGCCAAATTGGATTGTGTAGCAATAAGACTTTCCATTTGCTTAGTGAGAATATCCACTTGAGATTGTTCAACTACACTTTTATTTGGCTCTACTTTAAAACCTTGAGTAGGCTCCATCATTTGAGGAATAGGAGTAGAGTCAAAAAGCATAGCATGGGATTGTTCTCTAAATTGCTCCTTAATTTGTGGAAGGCTAGCTTGAGGAAGACTAGTTTGCTCATAAAGCATGGATTGTCTTTGATGTCTATGGGCTACAGCCTCTACTACTTTACGCACTTTTTGCCAATTGTCAGTAAGACCATAGCGCTTATCTGGTTCTTCTAATCGCTGTTCAACTTCCCTACGAGTTTCAGGATGAAGAAGCTTAAGAAAATTGATCACAAGATCAGGTTCCAAAGTTATCTTATCCTCATCAGGAAGTTGTTCATAGCGTCTAATATACTCATTTTGTAAGTGAGTAATAGAGCTACTAGGCTTTGGAGAATTGACCCATCGTAAGAATCCATCTCGGTTATGTTGGCTATAATCTTCAAGATAGAATTCTTTGAGCATCTTCTTTCTAAAATCACTCCAAGGAAGACTATCATATTGAGTGACACGGTTTATGATAGAGCTATCAACAATTCGTTCAAAGAATGATATCAAAAGATCTTCAGGAAGACCAAAAATCATAGCTTGCTCTTCAAACAAATCTAAGTAGCTTGTGATGTTGATGCCATTGAATTTTCCCTTCTCTCTCAACATAGAAGAGACTATTCTTTGGCCTTGTTTCTCAACAATAAGGGATTTGAATCCTTCCTCCATCTTATGTGAATAAGCAAGTGATGCACGATGTTCTAGATCTCTCACAAATGTGTTTACTTTGCGACGAAGATGTGCACGATACTGTGAGAAATCCAGTGCAACACTCAAGAATGATGATGATGATATGATGAGGATGAAAAATATGAAACAAAGGATATGGGTCACAACCTCCCAACAAGATCAGAAGCAAATGCCACGAAGCGTTTCACGTCGGGTTCAAATGTGGAGGTGATCGCAATCCGGGTGGATCGGGTCCGGTCGTGGCACACACAGGGTGTATGAAGCTAATGAATGTTGGAAGGTTTAAAGATGTGAAGGTGAAATTAATGTTGAGTATGGAGAAGAGAGAGATTTTGAAATAATTATGGGAATGGGAATGTAGGTGTGCAAGTTAGATTGATGACATGAATGATAAGAATGAAAGAGAACCATACACACGAATCAAATTTGGAAGGAAGAATGGTCCATTGGAGGAGCTTCTTAAACACTTCCTAATTCTAATCCATATGTATAGCCTTCTTTGGATGATATGTATGCATGATGAGAATAGATGGAATCCTTACACATAAATCAGTTTCGAAAGGAAGAATGGTCCAATATTGGAGCTTCTAATACACTTTCAGAAACTAATAAATATGTATGGATTTGTATGCATTATATGCATGCAAGTGAATTATGATGATGGATTTTACTCACAAGCTCAAAGAGACATCCTCACTGGTTCAACGCAATACTGCGGAGCCTTGTAAAAGATCGTCGTGGTACGTCATGCTAAGCAGTCTACTGATCAAAGGTGGTTCCGACCCTCAAACCATGACAGTTCAACTGAATGTCACACGTAAGAAGGTGAGTTCCACTCCAGTGACCCTATGTCTGTCTAGGCTCGTAACGTCTAACTAAAGAAGTCTAAGACTCATTAAAATCAGCTCTAACTCACTCACACGCTCCACCGAGGGTGAGTCAAGATAGAGATGCTGGTTTCAAGAGCCTATCCTAAATTGGAGTTCTAACTTAAATTTGAAACTAGGTTCTATACTCATACTAGCTCACCTTGGATCCTCACTCGCTCAACCGAGGGTGATCGTCTCAAGGAAACCGTAAGCTAGCATGAGCCCTATGGATGCCTAACAATGATGCTCTAAGAGTTTGGAGGGGGGTTTATATAGTTTTTTGAATGAATTTGGGCCCTTGGATCTAGAGAAATCAACTCTCAACTCTAGGATCACTACTTTCGATCACAACCATTTGATTAATCAAATCAATGGCTTGGAATTGTTCTTTCTATCAAATCTAGTGTAAAGGAGTGAAATTTAGGCGCCCTCATTCTCCACCATTGGATCTGGGGATGATCTGGACCGTCGGATCAGTGCTGACATCAATTCGGATAAGATAAGCCACTATTTTTGGAGAAACTTTCTGAGTATTATAGTCTACCATTGTGTATGAGACTATACGTGGATCCTAATCCCTCCTTGGATTGTGATAGATGGGAGAAAGAATGATATGTTACCTTCCCACAAGAGTCTCCACTTGTCGTCAACTTTCGATGATGATAGAAGCTCCCCCTTGCTTCAAATCCTTCTTCAAATCTTGCTAGTCATTGCTTCAATCCTTGACTCTCAAGAAACTTCAAGGCCTCCTCTTGATGTCCTAAATTCTCAATGATGAGCTTTGATACCACTGAAGGAGTATATCCACTCCTAGTTGCAGAAGAAGAATGATAAACCCTTCCAAGGACCAAAGAGTTTACTACCAGAGTCCATAAAAAATTCAATTGCTCTCTGGACCTAAAGACTGAACCTATGAAATTTTCACAGTACAAGCAGAGAGTAAGGTCTTTCCAACAAGCCAAAGATAACTCAATTTGGATAATGTTAGAGGTATCAACCTCCCTTCACAAGATAGACTGGAAATTGTCCAAACTGGTAGCTTGCACCTATGTGTACCTTCCAATACACATATACTTACGAATATGCAGAGATCAGACCAGAGAGCTTTCAAGCTCAATATACTAAAGGATAATGAATATTTGATACTAAGATTATATCCCAAAAAATCTTACAATCATAGGAACAAAATGAGCCATCTTGCAAATGAATCGAACTACTACACAAAGAGATATGGGTGATCAAAGATCACTTCCTATGAGAAAAATCTAGCAAGCAAGGGGCTGTTGAAAACAATTTCATATAGTACATTGTGCATGGTCATTTGTCCATTTCGCTCACAGTATACAACATGTGTAGAGTTTTCTATTACTCCCTCTACAACCAAAAGTGCCCAACACATTGGATAGTATGCTGTCCTCCCAAAGCGATGATGCAGGTTCGAATCCCGTGAGTGGCAGCACAACGTAAAAGTTTTTTTTTGTTTGTCAGGATTTTTAAATAAAGCAAAACGATGAACAACGACGGACGAGTGGCAACAGAGATTTCACGATTGCATTTGGAAGAGAATAATCGCATGTGTTGTGCTTTTCGTTTGTGCTTTATTTCATGGAGGTTATGCTATATAAGGACATGCTTGGCTCATTATCTAGATATCCTACACCTATTGCAACACCAGCTTTGGAGCTTTGGTCCCTCAATAGAGGTGGTGCTTCTAGCACATGGGGCAGCCATGTTGCTATTTTGGAGCATGTTGTGGAGAAGCTATGGAGTTCTTCTTGGAGAAGAAGAGTGTGATCACACTCTTGCTTATGGAGAGGATTTACCCCACAACAGGTTGGTGGTGTGGATCGACCATTCACATGATGTATTTGAAGATTATCTTATACATGAAGTTTTTGGTGTACTTCAAAGACATTGGATGGTAGTTAACATAAGATTTGCATCTTATGTTAAGAATTCAGGTACATATTCTCTTTATGCACTACTTGGAGTTTATGGAGGCATTGGTATTCATATCAGGATGAGTCCTATTTGGCACAGGTACAAGAGAATCAGTGCATGTATGCTTTACGCATATTTGGATGAGGTGTTCGAGAAGGTATTTTTAAATGAGTTTGAGGATTTCTGGTAGCAAAATTGTTAGCATTCTTTGCTACTTTTGTAATTATGTGATCTTTTCACACACATGTCTGACTTAGGGTCTTCCATAGCCTAAAGTTAGATGAGAGTTGGCACCAACTCATGGTCCGTTCTTTTCCAAAAGCGATTAGAACAAAGCAAACAAAGGAGCATAAGAAGAAAAGGAGAGGAAGGAGACAGTCTATGCTCATAGTAAAAGAAGAGAGCGAAGAAAGATGACTCAAACGGTCAAGCAAATTTGGATCCGCAAGGGTGAACAACCCCTTGCTTGGGAGACTGTATCGAAATGATGCAATAAACCAGCTATTTGGGCAAGGACTAAAAAGCAAGATTATTCCATGAATCTCCCAAAATGGACCATTTCTATTTGGGTCCCAAAGCAGTCAATGAAGGCTGACCTCAATCCACGACAAATCTGGGTGCTCAAGACTTGCTTACTAAGTCCTAATGTCCAGGGCCAAAGCTAGTCAAAAACTATAAAAAGAGCAAGAGAGCTCATTTTTGGGGTTGTCTTGTTAGATATTTGAGCTATTGTAAGAGATTACTTGAGTTATAGAAAGCACTCCATTGTTCATCTCTTCGTTCTTGCCTTGTGTGCACATATGTGTATATGTGTGTGCATGCTTGTGTGCTTCTCACTCACACACTTGTGCCTTCACCTACTACTAGTCCTCATGTCTCCATGGATTGAAATTCATGAGGTGGATCTCCTCACATTGGTACTTGCCATCGTGCTAGAGTGACACTTCGACACAAAAGATGGATGGGGAGGTGAAGAGGTAGGTGATCAGTGTGAGTTTGGAGGGACCCCATTTGTCCAAAGAGGGCTACCAATGGTTGGAGGATTTTTCCAAAGATCTCTCTATCCTTCTGCGCTTCCCTTATGTGGGTGTAGGGGTTGCCTTCCTTTGAGTGGGAATGATTAGGGATCTTGAGTGGTATCACTCATTACTGGCCATTACCAACTTGGAAGTTTAGAATCTCTAACTTCCTCATGGGAAAGGGTCTTTGGGGGTTGGTTAGTGGTACTGAGGTGAAGCCATACATAGATCCACATACACCTACTTAGAATCAAAAGAGAGTCATTAGAGAATTGTAAGAAAGGGATATGAGAGTGATTTTCATTGTTTCTCAGCACATAAGCAACTCCATATAGGTCATATCCAAGACCTAGATACACCTAAGAAGGTTCGGGAGTGTTTAGAAAGGTTGTACTCTACCTCTAGAAAGGCTAGAAAACTTTAGCTCAAGAATGAACTCAACAACCTTAGGAAGTCATCAAAGTAGAGCATTAATGACTTCAAACTCAAAGTAAAAGAGATCTCGGATGCACTTGGTTCAATAGTTGTAGATGATGATGACCTAGTTGCCCACACACTTAATGGGCTCAAAAAAGATGATAAATGGAAGGCATTCATAACCTCTATGCATGTAAGGGATTCATTACCATATTTTGAGCAACTTACTTCTCTTATGGTGACTGAGGAGCTCAACCATGGAGGCAACAATTCAAAGGGTAGCCAAGACCAACTCTTCTATGCAAGCAAAGGAGGAAGAGGCAAAGGCAATAGAGGAACTTCAAGAGGAAGAGGTAGAACCAACTACCAACAAGGCAACCAAAGTTGTCAAGGGAGTAAATCAAGCCAAGATGAAGGTCGATCATCAAGAGGAAGACAAAGAGGAAGAGGTAGAGGAGAAAGATATGGAGGTCGAGGCTACTCCAACTCAAATGGATGCTTCAATTGTGGGAAGCAAGGACACTATGCCAAAGATTGTTGGCAAAAGCAAGGTGGTGACAATTACAAAGGTCAAGGTAATTATGCTAACTCCTCAACAAATTCAGAAAATGAGCATTTCTTAGCTATAAAGCATAAAAGTGAAGGTCAACCACATGATAAGGTGTGGTATATAGATAGCGGTTGTAGTAACCACATGCCAGGTAAAGAGGAGTACTTCAGCAATCTTCAAGCACCCAAGCAAAGAGGCTTTGTGGAGACAGAAGACAACACAGAGCATGAGATACAACAAATGGAAAATGCGAAGCTTGAAGGCAACCACAAAGCAAGAGGACTATCCGAGGTAGTGCATGCTCCTACTATTACAAAGAACTTAATCTCTGTTAGACAGATGGTTGAAAAGGCATACCAAGTCAAGTTCAACCACAAAGGATACTTTATTGAAGACCCAAGGAATGGCTATGAGCTGATAGCCAAAAGAAAGAAGGAAGGAAGGATGTTTACTCTTGACATTGATAAAGGACAAAGCAATGAGGCAATGTTCATCACCTATGGAGACAAGAAGATTGGAGATTTGGATTTGTGGCATAAAAGGTGTGGTCACATCAACATTCAAAGGTTGAAAGACACGGAGAAGAGGCAATGGGTAAGAGGTTTACTGCATTTTTCATTACAAATGTTGCATGAGATGTGTGAAGCTTGTCAACTAGGAAGGTCTACTAGGCAGCCCTTCAAGAAGAATGGATATGTAGCACATGGTGTGTTAGACCTTGTGCACACAAATGTGTGGGGGCCAACCAAAGAGCCCTCTCTTGCAGGTAATAGGTCCTTTGTAACCTTCATAGATGACTACTCAAGAAAAGTATGGTTGTATTGTATAAAGAAAAAATCAGATGTGTTTGATGTATTCAAAAGATTCAAGGCAAAAGTTGAAAAGGAGACAGGTTGCTACATCAAAACCCTAAGGTCCGATGGAGGGGGAGAATACTTCTCCCATGCTTTTTGTGATTTCTTACGAGACCAAGGTATAAAGAGGCAAATCACTTGCAGATATACTCCCCAAAAAAATGGGGTGACAGAGAGGAAGAATAGGTATATTGCTGAAATTACTAGGAGTATGTTAAATGAAATGAATGTGCCTTTAACATATTGTTCAGGTGTTGTATCTACTGTTGTGTACTTGATGAATAGGTGTCCCACATAAGGGGTACATAAAATGACACCTGAGGAGGCATGGAGTGGAAGGAAACCACACCTTTCACACATTAGAATCTTTGGTTGTGTATGCTACACACATGTGCTACAAGAGTTGAGAGGTAAGATGGATGTGTGGAGAATGCGTTCTCCTATGCGCAACGAAAACGTGTATTGAACCCTTGTATGTCCAGCACTTTGACAAATAGCTACACACTAGATAGATTTTTGCTCTCAATACAAAACTCAAATGGACCTTTGCCTTTAGTCAATCAAATTATACAAAGAGAGCTTTCTAACAAGCTATAAATGACTTAATTTAGACAATTTTTTATTAGGAAAAA
Source organism: Ceratopteris richardii (assembly GCA_020310875.1). Classification (NCBI taxonomy): domain Eukaryota; kingdom Viridiplantae; phylum Streptophyta; class Polypodiopsida; order Polypodiales; family Pteridaceae; genus Ceratopteris; species Ceratopteris richardii. The sequence continues at coordinate 8,871,101 of CM035412.1, forward strand.
CAAGTGACAAAGATGAACTACCTGTCCACACAAGTATGCTGAAGGATTGAACTCCACTCTCGGACTAATGACTCCGTGAATGTATCTCCTTTGAATCAAATATTTGAAAGCAATAAAGTAGACACAAATATCTTTCTAACAAGCTAAAGGTCAAGTAATTTGGATGAGTTTTGGTCAGGAAACACAACGGACCAAAATAAACCACCTGTGCCAAGTATACTAAAAAATTGGACTTCACTCTCTGATAGATATCTCACACATCATAAATTCTTTGAATGCAATATTTGGGACACAGGAAGCACATGCAAAGAGAGTTCCAATAAGCTAAAATTCAAGCAAGTTGGATAGTTTTTGTTTGGGAAACTTAACCAACCAAAATAGACTAACTGTCTATATAGGTATGCTAAAAAACTAGATTTCATTCTTTGACTAATATCTCATAGAATCTATAAGCTTTGAAGAAGATATTTGAGATAGAGAATGTATACCATATATGCTTTCCAATGAGTGTTTAAACACAAGAAATGATTACATATACACTGAGATATGAGCTTCACAACAGAGTTATGTATAAAATGGTGTGCAACTGTAAGGAGTCTATGGGAAGATAAAATGAAAAAATGACCAGATCCGACTATTGGGAGCTCTTGCCTCTTTCTCTCCTTGTTTAGAACATGCTCCCACTCCACTTTTATAACCAATGAGCATGTGAAGAAGTTTGTGCCTCCTTCTTAACTCACCACTTTGCCCACTACATGCCACTTACTACAAGGCAGATATTGTATCTTTTACTCATCATGAATTTTGACTATACCTTTTTTTCCTTTTTTTCTTTCTCATCCTTTCCTTTATCTTTATATTTGGTAACTTTATCCAAGCATAGCTCATGTGAAAATGAGCTTGTACATTTATCTTCAACACACCCCCTCAAGCTCATTTGGGAGTTATCTTCAACCTTTATCACATCCTTGAAACCTTTGAGTTTAGAAGCATCCAGGAACTTTGTAAACATATCTGCAACTTGCTGTTTGGTTTTGATGAACTTTATCTCCACATCTTTGCTCAATAACTTCTCCTTTAAATAATGGTAGTGGACCTCTATGTGCTTGCTCCTTGCATGAAACATAGGATTGCTTGCCAAGTAAATACTTGACATGTTATCACCATATATAGAGATGGTTCCAACTTGCACTTCAAGATCAGCCAAAATCTTTTTACTCCACATTGCTTCACATGTGGCAAATGCTAATCCTCTATATTCAGCCTCCATGAACGAAAGTGCAATAGTAGGCTATTTCTTTGAGCTTCATGTGAGAGGTTTGCTTCCTATCATGAACACATAACTTGAGCTTGATCTCCTATCTTCCTTTGAACCTACCCAATCAGCATTGCTAAAGCCTTTGACCTGCAATTCTTCATCAAAATTGTAAAATAAAGCATGATTAATTGTATGGTTTATGTATCTCAACACTCTCTTGGCTGAATTTGAATGTTCACTTGTCGCGGCTTGCATAAACTGAGAAAGTACACCAACAACATAAGAGAAATCAGGTCTTGTAATCTTTGCATAGATTAATGATCCTACAATGCTTCTGTATGTCATTACATCTTCCAATAGTTCTCCGTCATTTGAGCAAATCTTTGTATTTGTGTCCATGGGTTGAGTGAGTGGTTTGCATTCACTCATTCCAAATATCAAAAGAACATCCAACAGGTACTTCCTTTGCATCAAGTAGATGCCACTTTTTCCATAAACAACTTCAATTCCTAAAAATATTTCAGCTCTCCAAGATCTGAAATTTTAAACTCCTTACCAAGCTTTCTTTTGATATCTTTAATCCCTGTAACATCATTTCCTATTATGATGAGATCATCGACGTATATACAAATATATACCTCTCTATTTTCTTCCTTCTTCATGTACAATGAAGGATCTGCACTACTTGGCTTGTATCCATACTTAGTTAGATATTCTACCAATCTCTGATTCCATGCTCTTGGTGCTTGCTTCAAGCCATAAAGTGCCTTTTTCAACCTGCAAACAAAGTCTGGATGTTTTTCATCTTCAAATCCAACCGGTTGACTCATCTACACCTCTTCTTGTAGTTCTCCATTGAGAAAAGCATTTTTGATGTCAAGTTGATATAATGGTCATCTCTTTGAAGCACTAATTGCTATTAATGTTCTGATTGTTCCCATCTTTGCAATGGGGCTGAAAGCTTCATCATAATCTATGCCTTGTGTTTGTTTCAATCCTTTGGCAATTAATCTAGCTTTATATCTAGTTAGTGAACCATCAGCATTCCTCTTTACTTTAAACACCCATTTGTTTGGAACGATCTTCATACCTTCTTTCTTTGGCACTAGCTCCCATGTATGATTATCTTTCAAAGCTTTGATCTCCTCTTTCATTGCTTGCTTCCATTCCTTTTGTGTTGGAGCTTCTTCATATGTCTCAGGCTCTTTGTTTTTGTTAACTTGCATCATGTATGCAAAATGTTTGGCCATGAAACTATCATAACTCAACCTTTGAGTTGGATATCTGGTCCTTGAAGAACTTTTTTCATTGCCTTTAGAAATTTGCTTCTTTAACCTATTTAGCTTTACCTTCAGAGTGATTACCTCTTCATATTCTTCTTCACTTGCATCTACCTCATTGTTTGGAGTAGCACTTGCTTCTTCAGCTCTACTATGAGCTGAATTTGGAGACAAAGAATGACTCCCCGTCCATGTTGCACATTCTTCATTTGATGTAGATGCCTCTGGACCTGAAACCTTTGTGCTTGATTGTTGAACTTTGCTTTGATTTTTCCCTACATAATCATCACAATATTCTTCAAGAATATTTTCATTTCCTTTATCTTCATACCATGGTCTTAGTTCATCAAAGACCACATCTCACGAGACTCTTACTTCCTTTGTTCTATGGTTGTAACACTTGTATCCTTTTTGCTCCATCGAGTAGCCAATGAAAATGCATTTTTTTTACCTTGGTTCCATCTTTGTTCTAACTTCTTGTGGAATGTGAACAAAGCAAACACAGTCAAACACTTTGAGGTGTGTAAGATCAGGTTTCTTACCGAAATATACCTCCTCAGGAGTCAAGTGATTTATTCCCAATGTTTTGCACCTATTCATCAAATTGTGGTAGCTTCAGCCCAATAGTACAATGGTGCCTTCATATCGTTGAGCATGCATCTTGCAATTTCCATAATTTCTCTATTTTTTTTCTCAGCTAATCCATTTTGTTGTGGTGTATACCTACAAGTAAACCTCCTTTTGATCCCATTCTCTTGTAGAAAATCTAAAAATTCTTTAGAGAAGTATTCTCCTTCACCATCGGACCTTAAGGTTTTAATAGAACTTCCTGTTTCTTTTTCAACTTCAACTTTGAATCTTTTGAATTATAGAAAACACCTCTAATTTTTGCTTCATACAAAACAGCAATACCTTTCTTGAGTGATCATCAATGAAGGTGACAAAAAATCTATTACCATTCATTGATGCCTCTTGGGTTAGTCGCCATACATCCATATGTATCAAGTCCAAGACATCTGGAGCCACAAAATTGCTCCTCTTGAATGGCTGCCTCGTTTGCTTTCCTAGTTGACAAGCTTCACACAACTCATGTAGTCCAATGCTATTAAATTTTGGAAGATCTCTTACCACTTCATGTTTGCTCATGTCCTTTAGCTTTGGAATGTTGATGTGTCCTATTCTTTTGTGCCATAAGTCTAGCTTTGAAATCTTCTTGTTCCCACATTGAATGTACATGACCTCTCCATGTGGATGTTGGACGTCCAAAGTGAACATCCTTCCTTCTCTTCTACCTTGAGCAATGACCTTGAAGCCTTCCTTTGGATTCTTTATGAAGCACCCATTCTCATTGAATATGACATGATAACCCTTCTCTACCATTTTTTCTACTGAAATCAAGGTCTTTGAAATTGTAGGAACATGAAGAACATTAGATAGTACCTTTGCTCTACTTGTATATCCAAGCCTTATATCTCCAATATGTTCAATCATGTGTTGAGTATCATCACCTATTTCAACACATCCTTTTCTACTTGGTACCTGTAGATTAGTGAACAAACTCTCTTGGCATGACATATGGTTACTACAACCTGAATCAATGTATCATTTTTTGTCATCTTCACAAGAGCTTCTATACTCATGTCTCATTGCAAGTAGTGTGTCCTTGCTTCCTTCACTTGAGGTGCTTGCATAGTTGCTTTGGCTCCTTTGATTGCCTCCATTTGGTCTTCCATTCTTCATCCAACAATCACTAGCATAGTGTCCTACTTTACCACAATGATAGCATGTCATACCTTTATGAGAATTGTAGGTGCCTCGGCCTCTTCCTCTACTTCTACCTCGACCTCTTCCTTGTGTATTGGCATTTGATGCATCCTTGTTGTCTTCCAAATTGTTTTGATTGTACCTGGGGTTGTTATGAACTCTTCCTTTTCCACTTGAGCCTCCTCTTGAGTTCCTTCCTTTACCTTGAGCTGCATATAACATTTGGTTGTGGCTGTCCTTTCCATTGGGGCCACCAAAGCTAAGCTCTTATGTGAAAAGATGAGCGATTAGTTGTTCAAAACCTGCATATGCATCTTTCAAGTTAATGGAAGTTATAAAAGGCTTCAATCTTTCATCTTCTCTCAATCCATTGAGATTATAACACACAAGATCTTCATCTTCAATCGTTGTGACAATAGAAGCTAATGCATCAGTTAGTTCCTTAATCTTCAAAGTATATTCAGCTATGGATTGACTCGAACTTTTCTTGATTGTGTTCAACTCATTCTTGAGTTGAAGTTTCCTAGCTTTGGTATTTGTTGAATACATCCCTTCAAGAGCTTCCCAAGCATCCTTAGCTTTCTCTAGATGTTGAATATGCCCTACCATGGCATTAATAATGACTTGTGAAATGAGGAACATGACTCTCCTATTCCTCTCTTCCCATTCTTTTGCTTTCCTCCTTTGGACTTCGGTGGTTGTAGCTTGATTGATTTGAGGTTGAGCATCATTGCCACTCACAATAACCCACAAGTCTTTTCCCATTAGGTAGTTGGTCATTCTAAAATTCCACATGGGATAGTTATCCTTATCCAATTTCTCTACTTGTTGACCCAAGTCAGCCATTGAAGATTATCAAAAACTTTGAGAGTTACCTCGATAGTTATATTGTCCTTTGCTCTTGTGTTTGTGAAGCTCCCCCTCATTTTGTAGCTCATCTTTTTTTTTTCTTTAACTCCAACTCTATTGATGAAGCTTCAACACCAAGTTTTCATTGATACCCACTGTGGAGAATGAGTTCTCCTATGTACAACGAAAACGTGTAGTGAGCCCTTGTATGTCTAGCACTTGGACAAACAGCTAAACCTTAGATAGCTTGCTGCTCTCAATACAAAACTCAAATGGACATGTGCCTCTAGTAAAGAAAAGATTACAATGAGAGCTTTCTAACAAGATATAAATGACTTAATTTGGAGAAGTTTTGATTAGGAAAGACAAGTGACAAAGATGAACTACCTGTCCACATAAGTATGTTGAAGAATTGAACTCCACTCTCAGATCAATAACTCCCTAAATATATATCCTTTAGTAATATATTTGAGAGAAAGTAGAGACAAATATCTTTCCAACAAGCTAAAAATCAAATAATTTGGATCCGTTTTGGTTTGGAAACTCAACTAACCAAGATAGACCACTTGCACACATAAGTATACTAAAACACTAGACTTCACGCGTTGATAGATATCTCATAGAATATAAATCCTTTGAATGAGATATTTGGCATAGAAGAAGTGCATGCAAAGAGCTTTCCAACATGCTAAAAATCCACAAATTTGGATAGGTTTTGGTTGGGAACTTAACCAACCAAAATAGACTACCTATCTACACAAGTATGCTAAAAAACTAGACTTCACTCTTTGACTAATATCTCGTAGAATCTATCAGCTTTGAAGGTGATATTTGCGATACAAAATGCAAAAACCATAAGATTTCCAATGAGTGTTTAAACACAAGAAATGGTTACATATATAGTGAGATATGAGCTTCACAACAGAGCTATGTACAAAATGATGTGCAGAGGGAAGGAGTATATGGGAACAAAATGACAAAAGGACCAGATCTGACTATTGGGAGCTCTTGCCTCTTTCTCTCCTTGTTTAGAATGTGCTTCCACTCCACTTTTATAACCAATGAGCATGTGAAGAAGTTTGTGCCTCCGTCTTAACTCACCACTTTGCCCACTACATGCCACTTACTACAAGGCACATATTGTATCTTTTACTCATCATGAATTTTGACTAGACCTTTTTTTTCTTTTTTTCTTTTCTCTTCCTTTCCTATATCTTTATATTTGGTAAATTTATCCAATCATAGCTCATGTGAAAATGAGCTTGTACATTTATCTTCAACACTCCCCCTCAAGCTCATTTGGGAGTTATCTTCAACCATGTCCTGCAAATTTATCACATCCTTGAAACCTTTGAGTTTAGAAGCATCCAAGAAATTTGTAAACATATCTGCAACCTACTCTTTGGTCTTGATGAACTTTATCTCCACATCTTTGCTCAATAACTTCTCCCTTACATAATGGTAGTGGACCTCTATGTGCTTGCTCCTTGCATGAAACATAGGATTGATTGCCAAGTAAATACTTGACATGTTATCATTGTATATAGAGATGGTTCCAACTTGCACTTCAAGATCAACCAAAATCTTTTTTAATCCACATTGCTTCACATGTGGCAAATGGTAATCCTCTATATTCAGCCTCCATGAATGAAAGTGCAACAGTAGGCTATTTCTTTGAGCTTCATGTGAGAGGTTTGCTTCCTATCATGAACACATAACCTAATCTTGATCTCCTTTCATCCTTTGAACCTACCCAATCAGCATCGCTAAAGCTTTTGACCTACAATTTTTCAGCAAACTTGTAAAATAAAGCATGATTAACTATATGCTTTATGTATCTCAACACTCTCTTGGCTGAATTTAAATGCTCACTTGTTGAGGCTTGCATAAACTGAGAAGGTACACCAACAACATAAGAGAAATCAGATCTTGTAATGTTTGCATAGATTAATGATCCTACAATGCTTCTGTATGACATTACATGTTCCAATAGTTCTCCATCATTTGAGCAAATCTTTGTAATTGTGTCCATGGGTTGAGTGAGTGGTTTGCATTCACTCATTCCAAATCTGAAAAGAACATCCAACAAGTACTTCCTTTGCATCAAGTAGATGCCACTTTTTCCATAAACAACTTCAATTCCTAAAAAATATTTTGGCTCTCCAAGATCTAAAATTTTAAACTCCTTACCAAGCTTCCTTTTGATATCTTTAATCCCTGTAACATCATTTCCTATTATGATGAGATCATCGACGTATATGCAAATATATACCTCTCTATTTTCTTCCTTCTTCATGTACAATGAAGGATCAGCACTACTTGGGTTGTATCCACACTTAGTTAGATATTCTACCAATCTTTGATTCCATGCTCTTGGTGCGTGCTTCAAGCCATAAAGTGCCTTTTTCAACCTGCAAACAAAGTCTGGATGTTTTTCATCTTCAAATCCAACCGGTTGACTCATGTACACCTCTTCTTGTAGTTCATTGAGAAAAGCATTTTTTATGTCAGGTTGATATAATGGTCATCTCCTTGAAGCACCAATTGCTATTAATGTTCTGATTGTTCCCATCTTTGAAATAGGGCTGAAAGCTTCATCATAATCTATGCCTTGTGTTTGTTTAAATCCTTTGGCAATTAATCTAGCTTTATATCTAGCTAGTGAACCATCAACATTCCTCTTTACTTTAAACACCCATTTGTTTGGAACAATCTTCATACCTTCTTTCTTTGGCAATAGCTCCCATGTGTGATTATCTTTTAGAGCTTTGATCTCCTCTTTCATTGCTTGCTTCCATTCCTTTTGTGTTGAAGCTTCTTCATATGTCTCAGGCTCTTTGTCTTTGATAACATGCATCATGTATGCAAAATATTTCGCCATGAAACTATCATAACTCAGCCTTTGAGTTGGATATCTTGTCCTTGAAGACCTTTTTTCATTGCCTTTAGAAATTTGCTTCTTTAACCTATTCAGCTTTACCTTCAGAGTGATTATCTCTTCATATTCTTCTTCACTTGCATCTATCTCATTGTTTGGAGTAGCACTTGCTTCTTCAGCTCTACTATGAGCTGAGCTTGGAGACAAAGAATGACTCCCCCTCCACGTTGAACATTGGACTTGGATAAGTTCCATTGATAATATTCCATAAGACTTTTGTTACTAACAGATTCATCATCATAAAACTCCACATTGGATAATTAGACATGCCCTCAAGCTTGTCTTCATTTTCAAGTCTATAGTCACTCATGTTGTTGAGGGTGTATGTCAACTAGGCTCTCATACCAAATGTTGGAATTCTAAGCTATGAATACCATATGTTGGAAGTGATAGTGGTCCATAATAACAATATATTACAGGTTTACAGGATCTTCCAACAAATGAATCTTATACACACCTTAAGACACAAAAATAGGTGAGTGAGAGATAGAGAGAATAGACAAGATTTCAAGAGTAGTGGTAAGCTATGAGGCTCACCTACACTATCTATATTCAAATGTCAAATTATAATGTGTTTATATGATACAGACTGACAATATCTATATCTAGGCAGAATAGGAACTAAATACAAGAAATTGTGTGCCTAAGAGGTATGAAGCGTGTGTGTGTGAGAGAGAGAATATGGAGAATAAGAACAGTTTAGAACTGTTGTACAGCAAACCCGAATTCTAATCAGCCTAAATCAGAAACGAGTGACCTAACAAGTAAGAACGGAAATAGACTTGCTGGTCACAGTAAATCAATAATTGATGTTGATGCTAAGCTAGCAGAATCTCCTCCAAATATCTCCTGAAGTAGATCACAACTCCTCCAAGAATGTGAGAACTCCACCTCAAAGATGGCCTCCAAGATCTCCTCCAAGGTCTCCTTGAGTAACTTGGGAAGATACTCCTTGATCACCTCCAAGCTGAAATAACTCTTGCTAGATCTTCTTGAGTCGTGAGTGATGGCTTGTGTAATGTTGAACAATAGGCAAAAACCTTGCTCATATAGCTTTGATTGCTCTATTGAAAAACTTCTCTAAAAGCACATAATAAAGCATAAAGCTAGTACACAATTGCATGGAAATCTACGTCGCCAAAATCTTCATCGATCTTCTGATTTGTTTTATTAAAAAGCAACACACTACCACTTGTTGCCCGTGGGTTTTGAACCCGGATCGGCAATATTGGAGTACATTGCTTTATTCAACGCATCGATGGGCAGTTGTTATAGGAATCTAACAAAGAACATATTTTATGTGTGGGCGCCATCTAGCAAGTCATCATTAATGGGAAGAGTTTGTTCTTTTGTGTGGATTCTAGACAAATGATCTGCTCTCAAATGTGTTTTCCATTGTCTAACCACTACTTCAAATTCAAATTACATTAAGAGTAAGAACCATCTTACAATTCTTCCAATATGACAAGGTTTGTTTACCAAATATAATAATGCTTGGTGATCCACAAAGAACTTAAATTTATTGGCTAGTAAATAATGTGTATATTTTTTTACTACAAACACCATTCCTAATCCTTCTCTTTCAGTAGTGGTAAAGCTCCTTTCTGTTTGATTCAATTGCCTACTAGCATAAGCAATGGGGAAATCTAATTTACTTCCTTCAATAGGTTGTGCCAAAACACATCCTAGAGCAAAATTGGAAGCATCCACATGAACATGAAAGATTTGATCCCATTGTGGTGTTTTCAAAATAAATGTCACATTCTTGGGTCCATTCAAATTTGGTTATTCAAGCATATAAGGGTTTAGCAATATATGCAAACTTATGAACAAATTTCCTGTAATAACCACAATGACCCATAAAGGTTTGAAGTTCTTTCACATCGGTTGACTTGGGCAAAATCCACTATCGCTTTGATTTTCCCTTCATTAGTAGAGATCCCATTCTTGGAAACTATGAGTCCCAATATTCTTCCTTATCTGACGAAGAACACACATTTCTCAGGGTTAAGACGCACTCTATATATTCTGCATTTTTTGAATATATTCTCCAAATCTTGTAGATGATTTCCTCTTTTATTTGAGAAAGTACAAAGATCATCTACATAGATTTCCATCATGCTTCTCAAAAAATCTTTGATCACATGACACATTAATCTTTGGAATGTAGCTAGTGCATTGGTTAAACCAAATGGCATATGATGGAGATAATAAATCTCCAAAAGAACAAGCTATCCTTGATGTTAGAGCACCTATGTATCAAGAATAACTCAAAAATATTTACCAATTTGGAGGATCAATACCAGATTATCAAAATTTTGAACTAACTGTGAAGAGAGTCACTACTCAAAAAGTCTGTTGCACATAACTCACTCATTGATTGATCAAATGTATAAAGTTTTTTATAAAACTTTGCATAAGGTGTCATCTAAAGATTGCGCACCTTCTTCAAGTTAAATCTTTTCAAAAGATTCAGTAGATCTTGAGAAATGATCCAAACAATCTACCTATGTCTGAAATTGTCCTCTTATAGAGTCGATTTTGACATCTACAACTTCTAACACATAGTTCTCCCAAACTAGAACCCGTTTAGGCAAATTCTTTTCCATAGATGGCTTACCTTCCAACTTAGATTTTGACTCCTCATTTGTGCATAACTTTACACTGTGCACTAAGAACTGATCAATACTTTTACCATCGAGATTGCGCCTATTTCAGAAGACAGTCAACACTTCTTCACATACAAATGTTCCTACACATAATTCTCTCAACCTGTTTATAATTAGGCTCTCAAATATTAACCATAGATGCACTAACTATGGAATTAGACATCTACAAAAGGATTTCTGAAATGATCAAGCACAAAAGGAGAACTCAAAAAAATATCGGGTGCAACTATTCTTCTATTCCAGAAAACTTTACATCTGTTGATGAGAGATATCTACTTCACTTCTCAATGACTAATACATCAACACTCGTACTCTCTCATACATGCCGCGAAATTCTACTTGCATATATAGGCATATATGTATGAGCTCATGACCATAACAAAAGTATAAGTGAGCTAATTACAAGTTTAATGTACATATGTATACAAGTCTTCATTTCCTAAATATGCACTATCTGCAAGCTTCATTTTCTGGTCTTTTCTGCATTCTTTGACTTCAACCCTTCATCCAAAACTTCAATTGATGGTTATCATGCACCAACAACATAACCCTAAATGCATAAATACCCCATTCTGTTGCAAAGGTTGTCTTATCTTGATCTTCTATTGCAATAGGAACTTGCTTATATCCTGAAAATCCATCCAAGAGACTATAGACCTCTTTGCCAGCCACTCTTTCTAGCAAATGATATGTTATTGGCAATGGATAGCTATCTCTTATAGTTGCAGCAATGACTTTCTTCAAGTTAATACAGACCCTAAGTTTTCCATTTTTCTTTGGAACTACAATTATAGGAGAAATCCACTCAATAAACTCAATTTAATAAATGAAATTAACAGCCAATAACTTGTCAATTTCCTCTTTTATTTTTGTAGAATATTTATCATTGACGGTGTAATGCCTTTGCTTACTAGGTTTTGCATCTGGAGCAATGGGTATCTTATGTTCACAAATCTTGGGATCTATGCCCTTCAAATCTTTATAACCATAAGCAAACACATCCGTGTATTCTCTAGCTAACTTTATTAAAGCTTCCTTCTCATGTTCTTCCATATCATCTGCTATGATAATGTGTCTATCTTCTCCTTCTTCCTTAGTGATGAGTACCTTTTTGGTTTGTGCCTCATTGTCATAGGACTCACCTTTCTTCTTTTCCCTTCTTGGTTTCATTTTGAAAAGTAGTCTCTCTTCCGCCTCATATTTCTTGAAATTTAAGGGTACATCAAATTTGTTCTCCTCTATTCTAGATTCCTCTTGTTTTTCTTGTTTTTCTTTTTTTCAGAATCTTGATTTTCATCCTCTCCTTATGTACACATTTTTTATATTTTCTTGAGATTCCATCTCTGATTACATCATCTACCTGAACTTCTTCTAAATAAGTATTTTTGTTATGTATTAGAAATGTTTGGTTGTTGATATATTTAGGTAGTGATGTGTGTGAACACTCTAGGACCGCCGGGGCACTTTTTTCCCTCTTTAGGAGGTTTTTTTCCCCCGGCTTGTATATACGCCTATTGCCCTAATGGGCTACTTATCTTTGTACATTCTCTAGTAATACATTCAGTCTTGTGTGTTGTGCTCCAAGCTTCTTCTTCTTCCTTGTGCTGTTCGCGTGCTTCCGCAGACGTCTAACTCCAACAATTGGTATCAGAGCAGGTCGTTGCTTCTTCTAGGGCGCCGTCGACACTCCTCCGTTTGCAGTCTCAGATTCGCACAAAATTTGGTGAGCATACTCAGGGTGTTTCCGAGATCAAAACTGCTTTGCTCTGTGGTGCCGAAATCGCGATCTGAGCTCGTTTCGGCCTCCGAACGCACTATCGCAGTGCTTGTGCAGGCTATTTCGTCCTTTTGTGCCAAAGGTATATACCAGTTTCTGTTCGCCAGTTTAAGCGTCTCGAAGTCTGCTACAGGTCTAGCAGAACTCGTGTGGGCAGTTCTGTTCAACTTTTTGAGATACAGTCAATTTTCTGCATCAAGGTATTTTAGTCACCGGCCATGGCTGAAAGCAGTGATGTATTCCGTATGTTGGCTGTTGAGGATAAGTTGGATGGTACCAACTACCCATTATGGGCTTATATGATGCGACATGTACTGGTTGCAAAAGGATTGTGGAACATTGTGCAGGGTGTTGAAAGACGTCCTGTTACACCTGTAACGACAGGTACTGCAAATACAGGTGTTGGAGCTGATGAAGATGGTGTCGAAGATGATATTCCGTAGATTCCTATTCGTGCTGCTGTTTCTGTTGCACCTACTGCAGAGCAGATTCGATGGGATGGCAGAGATGCCCAGGCACATGCATTGATAGCTTTGTCTGTCAAACGTGCCATTATTCCTCACATTCGCTCTTGCAGAACAGCAAAGGATGCTTGGGATACACTTACCACTTTGTACCAGGCTAGGAATGAGGCTCGGGTTGCTTACCTCCGAAAACAGTTGGAGAGTGAGCACATGAATGAAGGTGATTCGATGGACAGTTTTCTTACAAAGATCAAAGACCTGAAGGAACAATTGATTTCTGCTGATGAGGTTATACCAGATAGCTCACTTGTGCAGACCGTTCTGAATGGCCTTCCTGATTCATATCAGAGTTTTGCCTCTACTCTTCGATTGATGATGAAAGGCAATCCGAATGCCTTGTCATTTGAGGAATTAGTCTCTGTTCTGTTGCAGGAAGATCAGTCCAGGCAGAACAGGTCCATTATGCGTGTTGCAGATCAAGCTTTCCTGGCTAGTCAGAAGGGCAAAGGAAAATGGAGCTCTTCTACTAGTAAGCAGAAATCTGCAAATGCTGCACAATCGAAGAACCAGGATAAAGATGAGAAGAAATCAGAAAAGCAGAAATTGTTCTGCAAGTACTGTAAAGGAAATGATCATATTATAAAGAACTGTCCAAAACTGGCTGCTAAAGAGGCAAAGAAGAAAGAGGCTGGAATGGTTGTTGCAGAGGCCTCTACACCAAAAACAGAGTCTGCAAATCTTGTGCAGGAAGAAGAATGGGCGTTTACTACTGTCTGCAGTTTTGACCCATCTTCTCATGATCAGTGCATGTCTGCAGTAGACTCAGATGTTTGGTACTTTGACAGTGGGGCGACCAAACATATTACCTCGCAGCGCAGTTTCTTCTCTTCACTCGAGCCTGCCCCTACAGGGAATACTGTCACATGCGCCAATAACTCCTCTTATCCTGTTATGGGAGTTGGTAAGATCATTCTGACTACTGCTGATGGTAGTTCTTTCACTTTGTCAGATGCTTTATTTGTGCCAGGGATCAAAAAGAACCTGTTATCAGTTTCTGCATTAGCCAAGATTGGCTTGGTTGTGAAATTCGTTGATGACAGGTGTACAGTCCATGATCTCTCAAATGGCGATGTGATTATTGCTTCTGGCATTTTATGTCGTGGGCTGTATAAGCTCATAGACTATGAAAGATCTGTGAATGATTCGGCATGTGCAGTTCATGATTCTCAGGCTATGTCAGATGCAAAGCTTTGGCATGCACGCTTTGGTCATCTGAATTTTGCTAGCTTGTTACGCCTGCAGAAATCTGAAATGGTGTCCTCTTTGCCCAAACTTGAGGCACCTGGAAAACATGTTTGTGAAGGCTGTATTTTGGGCAAAATGCAGCGTTCTTCCTTTCCAAAAGATGGTTCAGTTCGGGCTATGCAGAAATTGCAGCTTGTACATAGTGATGTCTGTGGTCCTATGCAGACACCCTCTTTTGGAAATTACCTTTACTTCGTGACTTTCATTGATGATTTTTCCAGGCATGCATGGGTATATCCACTCAAAGCAAAGTCCGAAGTGTTCATGTGCTTCAAACAATTTTTGGTTTTGGCTGAAAATCTGTCAGCATGTAAAATGGGCACCCTCCGTTCTGATCGAGGGGGGGAATATATGTCTTCAGATTTTAATGCATTTCTGGCTGAACGTGGGATAAAACACCAGTGTACAGTGCCGTATACACCTCAACAGAATGGAGTTGCTGAACGAAAGAACAGGTCACTCATGGAGATGGCGAGGTGCATGGTCAAAAGTCAGGCTTTACCACATAGTTTCTGGCTTGAGGTTGTCATGTGTGCAGCATATGTACTGAACAGGTGTCCCACCAAAGCGTTGCAGTCTATCACTCCATATGAGGCTTGGCATGACCGCAAGCCATCTGTTGCTCATCTGCGTGTTTTTGGTTGTTTGGCATATGCATTAGTGCCTGAACAACATCACAGAAAATTGGATGATAAGGCAGTAAAATGTATTTTTGTTGGGTACAGTTCTGAAAGTAAAGGCTATCGTCTGTATCATCCACAGACTAAACGCATTCTGGTTAGCCGTGATGTTGTCTTTGTGGAAGATGCTATTCAGCCATTGCTTTCATGTACTAAGGAGACATCTGTTAGCTCCAAAGACATGTATGATACTTTGATGCCTCTTTTTACAGGTGGATAGGCTAGCGCTGGTCCCAATGAGGCAACTTCTCAGCCTTTGCAGGTTTCATATGATGATGCAGATCATTCCATTTCTGATGCAGATTTACATGATGCACTTGTTGATGAGAGAGCTGATATTGAACAGGCAAAAACTATGCCAAAATGGCTGGTGCAGACTTTGCGTGACAGCAAATTAGATGCACCTTTGTCATATCGTACTCGTTCAGGCTCTCATAGTACCTCCTTTGCATCAGATTGCTATGCTATGGCTGCATCTAGTCTCTGTGATGAGAATGAGCCTGTTTCTTTTGATGAAGCACAAAATTCAAAAAATTGGATGGCTGCTATGCAATCTGAATATGATGCTATAATGAAGAATGGTACATGGTCTTTGTGTGACTTGCCTCCTGGCAAGAAGGCCATTGGCACTAAGTGGGTATACAAGCTGAAGCGTAAACCTGATGGTACAGTTGACAGGTATAAGGCTAGGCTTGTTGCAAAGGGTTATGCGCAGGAAAGAGGCATTGATTTTGATGAGACCTTTGCACCTACATGCCGTATGACTACTGTTCGGAGCATTTGTGCACTTGCAGCCCATCATGGTTGGAATGTACATCAGTTGGACATTAAAACAGCATTTCTGAATGGTGACTTGCATGAAGAAGTGTATGTTTTTCAGCCCCGTGGCTTTGTGCAGAAAGGGCATGAAAACCAGGTGTGCAGGTTAAAGAAGGCGTTATATGGTTTAAAGCAAGCACCACGTGCTTGGTATGAGAAAATACATGCCTATCTGATTGCACATGGTTTTGAGAACAGTCCAACTGAAAGCACCTTATATGTTAAGCGTGCTAATGATGTGCTTTTGATCATTGTTGTCTATGTAGACGACATGCTGCTCACTGGTCCTCTTGAGAAGCATATTGCTGATTTCAAGGCTGATTTGCATGCCTCATTTGAGATGTCTGATTTGGGGCATTTGCATCACTATTTGGGCATTCAGTTTATGCAAGTTGATGGTGGAATGGCTTTGTGTCAAACGAAATATATTGACACATTATTGCAGCGTTTTGGCCTTGAAGACTGTAAGCCTATTGCCACTCCTATGGAGACAGGTTTACGATTGAGTCTTCATGATGCTGGAGATGCATTTGATGCTGTTCTCTATCAGCAGGCTGTTGGATGCTTGATTTACTTATGCATTACTCGGCCAGATATTCAGTTTGCTGTCTCACAGATGAGCAGGTTTATGCATTGCCCAGGAGTCACGCATTGGAAAGCGGTTAAGCGCATCTTTCGCTACTTGAGTGGTACTCGGCTACTTGGGTTGTTTTATCCCAAGGGGGGATCACTACCGCCAGATTTGCATGCTTTTTCTGACTCAGATTGGGCTGGTTGCTATGACACTCGCGTGTCCACCAGTGGTTTTTGCTTCATGCTTGGTAGCTCATGTATATCTTGGTTGAGCAAGAAGCAGCCTACTGTGGCCACTTCCAGTTGTGAGGCTGAGTATAGGGCAGCTTTCACAGCGACTGTTGAGTGTGTGTGGCTCAGACGCCTTATGTCTGATTTGGGTGTTGGCCAGTCTTCTGCCACCACCATCTTCACTGACAGTCAGAGCGCATTGGCAGTTGCGAGGAACCCTGTGTTCCATGCTCGCACTAAGCACATTGAGGTGCATTATCACTATGTCAGGGAGAGGTTCTCTGCTGGGGAGATCAGCTTGGCATATGTGCCCACGCAGGAGAACATTGCAGACCTTTTCACGAAGGCTCTGCCTAGGGAGAAGTTTGAAGCTTTCCGCAAAGCTTTGGGCTTACTTCCTTTTGTGGAGTGATTTCCACATAGCTCGGCACTTCCTTATACATGAGTGCCAGCTCCTTGTTCACCGCATCACTCCCAGGGGGGATTTGTTGATATATTTAGGTAGTGATGTGTGTGAACACTCTAGGACCGCCGGGGCACTTTTTTCCCTCTTTAGGAGGTTTTTTTCCCCCGGCTTGTATATACGCCTATTGCCCTAATGGGCTACTTATCTTTGTACATTCTCTAGTAATACATTCAGTCTTGTGTGTTGTGCTCCAAGCTTCTTCTTCTTCCTTGTGCTGTTCGCGTGCTTCCGCAGACGTCTAACTCCAACATTGGTCATCTTGGAAATTATTTTGTTGAGCTAAATTAATCATATTGACTTTTATATGAAAAATGTCATATCCTTCCTCATTCTGGAAGTTTATCCCCACATGTTCATCATTGGCTATGTCCAGTGTGGACAAAATTTGATTCCATCCATATGCTTCAAACTCTTTATCATCAAACTTTTGGGGTACATATATTTCATCTTCAATTCCTCTCTCCTTTTTACAATCCTCCTTTTTAATGAGAAATTTTTTATAGATTTTTTTGTTTATTGCATTACACCTCCACAATGGGGGTTCAACATCACTCTCACTTCCTCCTTCTGACTCCTCACTTGTGTCCCGACGTTGATGTATCTTGAACCACTCCTTGGGGGGATATATCACAAAATTGTCCATTTTTTCGGTTTACTTTGGTAATTTTTCCTTGATTCTGGAAATATAGGCAATCCTTTCCCCAATCTTATATTATTTTCATTTGTCTCATAAAAGGCCTACCTAGGATAATCTCATAGGATGTCAATTGTGGAAATTCTACTATAACAAATGTATGCTCTATTTCTATTCCATAGATCTCTATTATTACATTCTCTCAAATCCCTGAAGGTGCCTCAATGTGACAATCTGTCGATTGCAATTTCATTTTGGTTTGTTGAAGTATGTGTGCTCCCCAGCTTTCCCAAGTCACTTTGTCATAATTGCAACTCCTGATCCACTGTCCAAAATTTCATTGGTGTGTTTGTTACCAAATTGTACTTTGAGTATGGTGTTACCTTCCTCCCCTTCGTAGTATTCTCCTATTTTATCAATGGGTACATGCATAATTTCCTCAGCTTCTTGTTTTGTTCCTTGGTTCTAGTGTGAACTTTTTTCAGGTTCTGAAATAAGATGTTGCAAATGAGGGTTTTGTTTCACCAATTCACTCAGTGTTGTTTGATATTGAATTTTACATTGTTTTGTTAGTTTGAATTGTATCGTGATGGGTTGTGTTGTATTACCTCCTTCTTCTTGTAATGGATCATTAATTTCTATATAATTTTGTTGTTGTGAGCTTTCTGTACTTCTCTCATCCTCATTGTCCCCTTCTTGTTCAAGGTTTTGTTGAGTTTTAGAGATTATTTGTTTACAAAGCTGCATTCTTTCCTGCTCCAAATCAGGCATTGGATAAGTTCTTTCATAGTTGAAAGCACTAGGTCCTTCCTCAGTTCTTCCTTGATAAGCTCTCAACAATGTGTCTAAACTCTTTGATTGATTTTCTTTTCTATTCCTGGTTTGACTCTGTGTAGTGCTTGTGTTTTCAGATTTTTGTTTATTAGATTTTTCTACAGTTTCCACTTGTTTCACTTTTCTGATTTAGCTCTTTGTCTGGCTCTTTTTTCTCTCCAACATGTATTTTTCTTTATCTCTGATGAATGTGGTTTCAATAGTATTCCTTGCTCCTTAGCTTGGGATCTAGTTATTGTCTGTATAGATATCACCTCATTCTCACCCACCTCTCCTTGCTCCATTATCTCCACAGATTTCAAAGGTACATGAGTTGTTGTATTTTGTTTTTGGGGATTTCTAGGATAATCATTGATTAAATGTTCTCTACCAGACTCTTTACAAAAAGCTCCTTCCACTCTTAGTGTTGGTGGTTGAGTGCAATGTCTTACAAAATGTTCTCCTCCACACCTATAGCAAGTAATCTTTTGATTAGTTTTGAATTGAGGCCTTTGACTCGACATATGATTGTTTGTGATATACATGAATGTTGCTGCATCCAACTCAAATTTTCCATTTCCCAAATCTAGGGCTTGTAAATCTAGCTCTCTTTGTTCATTGTTTTCCCATCCAACTGGATCTTGATATTCCTCTAGAGAATGAAACTCATTCATGTAGTTTTGTCGGACTGTTATATTTTCATTTTCCTCTATTGGAATATATTTGATATGAACTATATTTGTGGGTCTGGGGGGTTTTTGCCCTAACAGCGGCCTTGGTTGTTCGACAAACCCTAATTCCCTTTGCTGGTTATATTGGCTCGAGTAGTCTTTTTCCCTGACAAGTTGTTTGTTGTAAAAACACTCTTTCCTTGTATGGTTGGTCCATTTCCTTTCCAAGGAACAATATTTTAGTGTTTTCTTGTCTTGCAGGTGCTGAGGTCTTCGATAATGACATTGATGTGTCATATGGTTTTCCCCATAGTTATAGCATTTCTTTATTGGTGTTAATTTGTTGTTTACTAAGTTTGCCCTAGTAGTAGCCTCTAAGGCCTTTGCTATAGCTTTGGCTAGTTCCTCTGTAGGTGGTATCCTATTTTCATGGTTTCTTGGTTGGTCAGATGCCATTAGATCTTGCCCTCTATTGTCTTCCAAATATATAGCTCCCTTGTCACATGAATCTAAATTAGGACACCTTCTATAATAAACCAAAGTTCTTAGCTGCACTTTTAGACCTTCTATGAATAGAGACACTTGCCTTGCCATTGAGGGAACCTCATCCTTTGGACATCTATCTATATACTGCCTAAATCTTCTTGCAGCTTCTCGCACATTTTCCTCTTTCTATTGTTTAAAACTATGAATCAAAGTGTGTACTATGTTTTATCCTAGTTTTTGAAAATTCCCCTATGAAAGCTTCTAAGAAGGATTCTATGTTTTGATACATTTCTTTCCTCAAAGGTATGAACCAAGACAAAGCAGGTCCGGTCAGAGTTAGTCCAAATGCTTCAAATTATACTTTATAATCCTCCACTTCTTCAGCCCTAATTAGTTGTCTAAACTCAGCAACATGTGCATGAGGGTCTGAATACCCTTCATACTGATTCTTCATACACTTTGCTACTTGATATGGCCTCAGCATTCTTCCTTGAGTCTGCCAATTTGGTCTCCTCAAATTGTAATCAAGCATGTCTTTACCTTCTCTTTCAAAGGGATTTGGAGAATTAGATGGTCTCCCTTATTTTTGTGGCTCAAGTGGAGTGTGAATTTTGTAGAGAGTACGCACGCGGAAGCAAAATGAAAAGTTAAGTACTCTCACAAAACAAAGAATGTGTGAGACACAAAATGAGTAGACCATGAAATGGGTAAACTCATGTGGATTAGAAATGAGCTTGCCAAGAGCATGGAGTAGGCTCCTCAAGCTTCTAACCAAGTACAAATGAGGGGAGAGGCCCTCCTTATATAGATTTGGGAGGGGCTCTCAAAAGTACATCATATGTGGGATAAGTCTCCTGAAAGGAGAATGAATACAACTGGTAGAAGCACATGGCAAGGTACCCAAATACAAAGGAAATACAATATAAAACAGAAATAGACTAGAAATGGAGTGCCTCCTGGATACAAAATGGAGATGCACTCATGCACATACAAATGTAGATGAAGTAGGAGCAATCATGTCCTCAACACCCCCTCTGCAGCTCCATTTTGGAGCGGCTGAATGCTGCAGAGGTCCACCAAGCGCTGAAGTGGCACTGGAGGTAGAGCCTTTGTGAACATGTCCGCGAGGTTCTCTTGAGAGGTACACTGCTCCAGAGTAATCTCCTGAGATATGAGCTTCTCGCGGATGAAGTGGTACTAGATCTCGATGTGCTTCGTCTGAGCATGGAACACTAGATTCTTAGCGATGACCAAGGCTAACTAGCTATCCGGGTGAAGACATGTCGGAGTATCCTGCAAAACACCAATGTCAGATAATAAACATCGAATCCAGATGGCCTCACATGCTCCAAAGCTCGATGCTCGATACTCGGCCTCCATGGATGATAGAGCAACTGTAGGCTACTTCTTACTTGCCCAAGAGATAGGTCCTAAGCCAAGCAAGAATATATACCCAGAAGTAGACCGTGGAGAATTAGGATCACCAGGCCAATCTGAATCTGAATATCCAGCGAGTTTGATGCCCCTCTATACCAAAGTCCATGATGTCGGGTGAGGGCAAGGTATCGAATTTGTCTTTGAGCAGCATCCCAATGAGTCTGACGAGGCTGATGTGCAAACTGATTGAGTATACCAACTGCATAAGCAATATCTGGTCTAGTGTTGGCAAGATAGAGTAATGAGCCAACAAGCTGTCGATATGTATGCACACCTACAAGTGATGATGAGTCCTCCAGTGTAAGCTTGATGTTTGGATCAAGTGGTGTAGAAACTGAGCGACACTGGTCCATGTTAAATCTAGAAAGTAGATCAAAGCAGTACTTCTTCTGTGAGAGGAATATACCTTCTTTTGTTTACCAAACTTCCATACCCAAGAAGTAGTGTAGTAATCCAAGATCTATCATAGAGTACTCAAGGTGAAGTTGTGTGATGATAAATTGGATGCGTTCTTCATCTGAGCTTGTCAAGATCAAGTCATATACATAGAGAATGATGATGGCTACTAAAGACTCCTTTTGATAGATATAGAGATTAGCATCAGCATTGCTTCTGTGAAATCCCTTGTCTTCAAAGAACTTGTGAATCTTTTCATACCAGGCCCTGGGAGCTTGCTTGAGTCCATAAAGTGCCTTGTGAAGCTTGTAGACTTGATCTTCTTTGCCTTTTATCTTGAAGCCTTCAAGTTGTTCAACATATACTTCTTCTTGAAGATCTCCATTGAGGAATGCACTTTGATATCCAGGTGGTAAATGGGCCACTTAAAGTGAGCACTTACTGCTAAGATGATTCTTATGGTTGTGAATCTTGCAGTAGGAGCAAAGGTTTCTTCATAGTCAATGCCATGTTGTTGCTTGTATCCCTTAGCTACCAATCTTGCTTTACACTTGTCTAATGTGCCATCTGACTTGTACTTAACTTTATAAAGCCACTTAACTCCTATGACTTGATGATTTGTGGGCTTAGGTACAAGAGTCCAAGTTTTGTTCTTCTCAATTGCATCCATTTCTACTTGCATAACCACCTCCATCTGATCTGATGGTTTTAACTTTAGTTCAAGCTTCATTCTCAACTTCCTTGATCCAACTTTGAAACTTAGAGAATGTCTCTGCCTTTGACTTCAAAAAGTACACCCAAATATAGCGAGAGTGATCATCTACTAGAAGATAAAAGTAGAGGTATCCACTCAGAGATGGGATGTCCATTGGTCCACATAAGTCCATGTGGATGAGGGCTAGAGGGTTCCTCGCTCGTGTTGAAGATTCCTTGGGAACTTGGGCCCTGTGTCGCTTGCCTTGGGTGCAAGCTTGGCAGACATCAGTAAGTTGCCCTATCTTTGGCAATCCCTTCACAAGTTGGGATGAAGAGATTTTTGATAAGTAAGAAGTGTGGCCAAATCTCTGGTGCCACAAACTTGAGGTTGATTCTTTGGATACAAAGCAAGATAGCTTGTAGAGGCCCTTTTCTTCAATACCTTGAGCAATGAAATCCTTTGTATGGGGATCAATTACCTTAACTGAGGTGTTATCAAACCATACTTGTTTGTCCTGATCTGTAATGGCCTTGATGGAAAGTAGATTCATACATAAATTTGGAATAAAAAGAACATTGGATAAAGACTTGCATTCGCCCTAATTGTTGGTAATTTGAACTTTTCCTTTTCTTTTGATGGGTAAGCTTTTGTTGTTGCCAAGATAGACTTCTCCCATATGCTCTTCGAGTTCTTGAAAGGAGTCCTTGTCTTTGCACATATGGGAGGTAGCTCCGCTATCAAAGATCCACTCATGCGGGGAGCTAGAAGTAACTAGGGCATTGGCTTCTGTGGAGATGAAAAGTTCCTCACTTGAGCAGTGGGATCTATGTTGGGATCCTTTGGATGCTTGCCTAGATGTAGAAGCCTTCGATGATTATTTCTTTTTATAGCAAAACTTTTCTAAGTGTCCTGATTTTCCACAGAAATTACAGGTGAACTTCTTCGATGAATTATGCGATCCTTGCTTAGATCCATTGTTAGCATGATGACTTGTGGTTTTTCCCTTATTGAATGGGCCTTTGGCCTTCATGGCTGACTCTTGTGAGGAAGTCAATTTGGCTCACGAGTCGTGAAGGAGCAATAATCGACAAACCTCTTCCTAAGATAAGACTTGGCCGCGATTATACAAAGTTGTGATAAATGTCTCGTACGACTTAGGTAACTTGTTGAGAAGCCTAATGGCCATGTCTTCACTAGAGGTATGCCTACCACATAGTACTAATTTACGGTGGTAGTCCTCAAATTGTGTTATGATCTTGGTAATTGTGTCGTGTGGCCGGATGGTCAAATTATGAAACTCGACCTCTAATGCATATATCTTTGAAGGAGTTTTCTCTTCATACAAAGCGGCTAACGTATCCCAAGTGTCCTTGGATGTCTTACATGCCGTAATATGACCTTTCATCAGTTCGTCGCAGGCAAGTAACAGCTGACCTAAAGCTCTTTTGTCCTTGACATTCCACAAATGCCAATTGTCTAAGTTGGTATCCGTATCGGGGTCTGATCCATCTACTACCTCATGAAGGAGATTCGTGTAGAGATAGGCGCGCATCACATCTTTCCATAGATTGTAATTTTGTCCATTGAGGCGTTCATCCTTAGGCATAAAAATAGGGGTGAAAGAGGGTAAGAAGTTAGCCATAGATGATGAGCTACCTTCACTTTTGGTCATTACAAAGCTTTGAGATAAAGTGTTTAGAAACACTATCAAAGATACTTGCCAAAAGTATCCCTTCAAAATAATTGTAAAGCTTGAAATGAACAACTTAAAATTCTTGGGGACGGGGGGGCTTAGAGTAGCCCTTCACTTGCACCAAGAATTAGAAGAGACACTTCGGGGGGGATCAGAATAGCCCTTCACTTGTGCACAGAGAGACGCCGTGGAGTGGGGAGAGTCGATGCTCAAAGAGAACTTGTGGGTGGGCTTAGAATAGCCTCCAATCCCACAATCATACACACACAAGACTTTTTCTTTTATTGCTTGAGTTTACAAGAGAGGGCACTTAGTGCCTTGAATGGTCCAAAAATAAAGTGGTTGTTGTGATTCTTTCACAAAGTATTCTTGTAAAGTGGATACCCTCCAAGTGAGGGTTGTTATGCCAAGACAAGGGTACAAAAATATCATTGACTGCCACTATGGGTCTCAAGAAGTTGGACACAAATATAGTCAATTATAAAACCTTTGGATAAGACAATATAACCCCTTTATATAAGAAGGCCGTCTCTTTTTTTATAAACAAGGCGTGAGAACTTCTACAAATTACAGAGAGATAGCATGTTGCACTTTTTCGTCAGGTGAGAGCACTATGAACACTAGATGACTAGTCAAAGTGCAATGAACCGATCATCGACACTCATGGTCGCGCCTATTCTCATATTCCCCTGAGGAGAGTTTTGACATCATGAGTGATGTCGAATGATCCTGCAACTCTGCATAGAGTCCATAAGCAGAGGATTAAATCTATTGCTTTAGGCAATCGGCACTAAAAATAGCAATCGAAAATGCAAAAGGTTGGACTCTACAGATGACGCCTGGCTTTGGATTCTACCACCTGAGATCGTAGGCCCAACTACCATATGCGCAGTGCAACAGGTGAGTATTGAACGTGTGATTCATAAATGGAGGGACAGATGTCAAACATGCCTCACCAAATATAGCAAGAAACCATTCTTTTGCCGCCAATAATAGCTAATCACACGGGACCAATGAAGAACGCTGCACTCTGAAGGTTGGCTTTTGAGTACAATGGAATCACTCTTTTCCTCTCTCTCTCTCTCTCTCTCTCTCTCTCTCTCTCTCTCTCTCTCTCTCTCTCTCTCTCTCTCTCTCTCTCTCTCTCTCTCTCTCTCTCTCTCTATCACCCTCTCTCTCCCCTTCTCCTTCACCTATCCCGCATAGATATGCAGACTGTCGATGCGCTCAGTCGGATCGGCTCATCCTATGTAGAGTACTCAAGATTTCAGCAATCGATGAGTACGAAGACCAACTACTTTCACTCTCTCACGATGATGATGCTTCTCTGCATCATGACTGCAATGGCAGCCGCATTCCAAGAGGATTTCATCGTTTGGTGAGCGGCACCCTTTTGTTTGCAGAATGTATGGCTAGCCGAAAACAGAACTAGAAGTCAAGCTCGTTGTGGTTCGCTGTCTCAGATAAGAGATAATAGGTAGTAACAGTGCCCACAGAGTCCCCAGGAATCAGCTTGATCTGCATGTCGATCCGTCCAAGCATGGTGGTCGAGAGAAACGCATTTACTTATGGTTCGATCTGAGTGCCTTTTCTCGCTCTCTCTATAGCTCACCCAGATTATGTCGTGGTGGAGCTTCTTTTTGCTTTCTCTGTTAAGCTCCTGCCCTCGACCGCGCAAAGCTGGTTGGTCATGTTTAGCACACAGTCACTCTGACTAGCTTGCTTTGTAGATGCTTCGACTAGCTTGCTCTGTAGATGCTTTGACTAGCTTACTCTGTAGATGATTCAGAGGAAGCTTCCGTCGATTCCTACATGTACTGCTTAATGATGAGTGCAGAGATGCGCTACAGAGGACAAAACATTGTTGAAGTCAATCATCGTGAAAATTGCATAGACAACATTGTTGCGAGCCATTATTGTAACTACATGGAAATCCAAATATCTGTGTGTTTGTTGATCAGAAATAGGCGAACGCACAGCAGTTGATAATCCTCGATGATGAACAATGCAAAAGAAAGATTCAACAAGTGCGTCAAATGAAAAAACAAGTGTTTTGTAAATACTTCCAACTATTCACAATATCATCAACACCATAACTAAAAGCGTTTTAGGAACACTTTCAAAAATTCAAGATCTCATGGCAACGCCACAAAATATCTTCAAATGGACATATGATTACTACAAAGAGGTGGGGGGGGTGGGAAAGTGGGAAAATAGGAAGAAAGGGTGAAAATTGGATGAATGAAGGGTGGAAGGGTGGGCAAATGGGCAATGTATAACCCAAAAGAGTATGAACTAATGGCAAAGCTTCTCTCAATGAGGAGAGAGCCGCACCACCAAAACTCAAGCACCACCACCACCAAAATCACCACCAAATGCACCACCAAGACCTCCACCTAGCGCTCTGATACCATGTAGAGAATACGCACGCGGAAGCAAAATGAAAAGTAAAGTACTCTGACAAAACAAAGAATTTGTGAGACACAAAATGAGTAGACCATGAAATGGGTAAACTCATGTGGATTAGAAATGGGCTTGCCAAAAGCATGGAGTAGGCTCCTCAATCTTCTAACCAAGTACAAATGAGGGGAGAGGCCCTCCTTATATAGATTTGGGAGGGGCTCTCAAAAGTACATATGTGGGATAAGTCTCCGAAAAGGAGAATGAATACAACTGGTAGAAGCACATGGAAAGGTACCCAAATACAAAGGAAATACAATATAACATGGAAATAGACTAGAAATGGAGTGCCTCTTGGATACAAAATGGAGATGCACTCATGCGGATACAAATGTAGATGAAGTAGGAGCAATCATGTCGTCAACAAATTCTACTTGATCTAGGTATGTCAAATTGTCCCAAATCTTGGTCCCAAGGTCTTCTGTCTGCACATTGACCAAGATCATTAGAATTTTCTGGATCATGAGTGAACACGTATACACATTCTTGTCTATCCTCATATCTTCCATCTCTGAATTGTGCCACTAGCATTAAATTTAGAAGAATTTCTAAGTTTCTCAATCTACTGACATTCTTATGCATTCCATCTTGATACACATAAGTACCAAACCTATTTGTGTAGATGTATTTAAGGATATTCCTATAATCTCCTGTGTTTGTATGTTCCTCTTCTAAATTCAAATTTTCCATATTTGGTAATTGATTTGTGAATTCCTTCTGATAATCGGCTAGGTATTGTTGTTTCTCAGCCTCACGATGAGTTGTAGAATGTATGATAATAGTTCCAAATCTCAGTATCATTCATTTCTTTTATTTGTAAACCCTAATTTGACTATTTGAAAACTCTTTTTATGTCAATGGATTTGGGGATTTGAACTTGAGAAGCTAACTATTCCTCCTTTTTGCTCAAGATCTCTCTTCTATGATTTGTCCTAGTTGTAATTTCTTTGATTTTCCTTAGTTTTGCACTCAAAATTGTTTTTGGCTAAATTTTGGACAAGATCGCATTTTTCCAGAAAAACACGATTCTGATATTTTTTGTGATGTTTTTATGGAAGGATTGAAAGAAAGATAATTGATTAAACCTTGCTTGCTCCAAATCGTGTTTCTTCCAGACCAAAAAAAGAAAATTCTGAGAGACCATGATTTCTAGTTTGAAAATCGTGATTCTCAGACAAAATCGTGTTTTTTGACCCACAAAAACCACGATTTTGTATTTTTATCTTTTGCAAGTTTCACAATTATGTATGACAATCATGTTTCCAGAGAAAGGAAATACGATTTTCAAAAATCACGATTCTCTATGAAAATCGTGATTGTCAAACACAATCGTACATATATTTTTTTTAATTGCAAAAACACAATTTTGTGAAATTATGATGTTAAAAATCACGATTTCAGAAAGAATCAGGTTTTTGATGGAATTACATGATTTTAAGTCAAAATCGTGAAATTTTGAACTCAAAATCGTGATATTTTTTGAAAATCATGTTTTCTACAATTGTAAGTCAAAATTGTGAAATTTTGAACTCAAAATCGTGTTTTCTAATGAAAATCCTGATTTTTCACTATTTTATGAAAAAACACGATTTTATGTGAAAATCGTAATTTTCACATGGAATTGTGTTTTTTCACACAATCATGATTTCTATGTAATATCATAATTTTCAGCTGAAAATCATGATTTTCACACAAAATCGCGTTTCTTTTCTTCACACAAGCGTGATTTTTCACGACTCTATGAGTATTGACGATTTTGAGCTCAAAATCGTGAAATTTTGAAAACTCAAAATCGCGATTTTCAGTCACAATCGTGATTATTCACAATCGTGGAAAAACACAATTTTCTCAAAACATCGCATTTATTGAAACCATATTTTTTCTTGGCACAAAATCGCGATTCTGTGCAAGTTCCACAAAAATATTTATTTGATTTTTTCTTGGTTTTCTTACTCAATACAGAAGTGCCTAATTAAGAAAACGACATGCAATAAAGACTTTTCCTCAAATCTATCAAAAAAACTACATAAAATCCAATTTACTAGAAATCACGATTTTATAAAAATCCTGATTTTTAGTATTCTTTTTATTTTTTCTATTGATTTCAATTTCCAAAGGATTTTGTAATGATTCTTACCTTAGCAATGGATCTCCACCCTCCAAGTTGCTTGTGGAATGCAAGATTGCGCGATTCTGTAACTTTGTGTCTCTCTCTCTCACTCACTCTCTCTTCACAAATGATTTTATTGCTCTTCAAACTTGCTTTTATAGCCTTCAAAAAATTGTGATTGTGTGTCAATTTGGACCATTTCACTTCATTTTTCGAATAATTTCTCTCAATTCTTATTTTAATGATTATAATCTTACTTCTCAAACAATTCAACACCTTGCCTATGTTCTTGGCTCGACAAAAAATTGCAATTCTGTATATAATCTCCAATTTTTGCAAAAATTTCCACACTCAACCTCACCCTTTCCTCTTGAACTCACTATCACTCTTTGGTTAATATACCTTATGCAATGAAATTTGTAAAATTGAAAAGAGGTTTACCAATTCCAAAAAATCGCGATTCTCTGCTCAAAATCGTGATTTTGAGTTCTTTCAAAAAATCGTGTTTCTTTCCACATTGCATCAAACCAGCTCTTTCCTCCTCACCTTACTCCTACAAACATCAACGGAATCATCAAGATTCAAATTTTATTAAAGAAAAATTGAAGAAAACACTTTATTACTTTTTATGGAATTTTTTTCAAAAAAAAAATTATGAATTTTTTTTTCTTGAATTTTTTTTATCAAAACAATTTCTCACAATCAATACCTCTCATCTTCCATCAATTTCATTGTAACAAGAAATTTTTTTGTATTTTTTCAAAAGGTTTTTCTCTAATTTTTTGGTATTTTTGTCCTAAATAAAGAGAAAACAATTTATCTAGGAACTGATTTTGAAAACTAATAATGGATGCTCACTTTGTATCTTGATCCAAGTACAACAAGACACTACTCAACCATAAATGTTTTTTGGCAAATGAAGTAATTAATTTGCACAAAGACAAGCACATTCACTTTCCTTTTAATAAATGAAGCAATCTTTTTCCAAAAGACATGCACATTTACTTAGAATAAGCAAACGAAGCAATCAATTTGCACAAAGACAAGCACATTCACCTTCCTATAGGCAAATGAAGCAATCTTTTCCCAAAAGACAAGCACATTTACCTCCTTTTCAATGCACACATGGAAGAAAAAGAATTGTACCTTTCCCAAAAGTGCATGTTACCATCAGTATTGGAAGATCCAACAAAGTCCAAAACTCCAATGGAAGCTTTGCTTACTTCCCCAACAACAACGCCAAAAGATGTTTGTTATACTTTGGAGTTGTCCTCTCCAATCATCATAGTATAAAAGATTAGCATAAACAACACCTTTAATATGTCAATCCAAAAAGTATACTAAGACCACAGCCCCTTTTAGTACCAATCAGATCCAAGAAATTGCAAAAAAGAACCATATTATCTGAGTTATTCTTGAAGAGAAAGCTGAACACTAGGGTTTGAGATATTTTGAGATAGAAGTATTTTTTATGATTCTTGTGCCTAAAACATGTTATTTTTCATGTAGAATCCAAATATGAACTCAAAATTAAATTTCATTACATGTATCATCATGATGATGTTAGTCGGTCGCCGGATTGGAAGTTGTAAAACTGAATCTTTTGTTCGCACGCGCGAAAAAGTTGTTACATTGACAGTTGTAATCTTTGAGCGTTGTTGTAGCGTTGTTTGTCTAATTTCTGAGTACTCTGAGTATACTGTGCGTATCCATGTTTGTTGTCTATCGATCTCTGTTACGGTTGTGAGTTCCATTTATAAACAGTAGACCATTGGTCTGTTGTCTGAAGTGAATCGTCTGCAAGTCCTTATTGCGATTGTTGTGTTAAGTACGTGTATTGCATTATTACTCGTTCTTGGAATGTTCTACCAGTGTTTGGTGAAGTCTGTGTAGCTGCGGTAGCGTTTCTGGTATGCGGATTTGTATTGTGTTGTCCTCAGTATTGAGATCTATATTCATACGGCAAAGATTTAAGCTACGGTAAGAACCATCCTAAGTTGCATACTGAATCTTCAGCACTGTGTGTCTGTAACATTTGAGTCCTTCTGTGTCATCGATTGAGTTGACTATGAGCACTATTCGGTGAAGGTTGAACTACTGCTATTATTCCTGATGTTACTGCAATGTGTATTCGGAAAAGGGTATGAGGTAACTCTGTATCACGATACTAATCGTCTAGTACAGTGTGTTCGACAAACCTTGGAAGAGTTAGAATGACGAACCGTAAAGATTGAGAAGGGTATACCAATTCGTGATAGAAGTCTTGAATGTTAGTATATTGTGGTGTGAAGTCATTTTGGGAAACAAGCATAGGGCCTCTGTTTTTACAGACCCCTTCCACTCCCAAGAACCCAATAACGTTTAAACGCACTTCTGATAGTTAGAACAAGCGTTTAACACTGGTGCCGTCTATGGGAAGGTGGCATCAACACTGCCATTTATCTGTCGAAAATAGTATGAAGATTGCCATTTGTATGTCGAAACGTGGCATTTAGAATGTTCGTGAATTGATTGTGAAAGAAGTCATAGATTGTGAACAACCGTAAAGAAGAATAGTACGTGCAGTATATGCCGGTTACTCCTCCCGGGGAATCATACCCGAATTATAGAAGAAACCAACAGTCCTGGGCGATACCTAATTTGCTAAGGACGCCTCCAAGAAGTAGAAGCGCAGATAGGTTTAACCCAGTTGTCCAAGAACTGAAGAACCCTAGTAGCAAATCCGGTCATATTCCGGTGGAACGTGCTACATCTCTGGCAGACTCCGGTGCAATTTTGGCACAGCCTGTCGAAGATATAGTAACTCTAGAATCTACCAGGACGTCGCATGAAGTTAATTCAACACCATTAGGTCAAGATTCGAATTTGTTTGCAGATAGAAACGTCTTGGCCAAAGATATCAGTGAAGGAGAAAAAATACTTTGTTTTGGTGAAAAATCGACACCTTCCGGTGTTATTTCGGTACAAGTTACTGAGAATTCACAGTTTTCCGGTGACAGTTTACCATTTCTTGGTGAATCTTCAGTCCAGTCGCCACTATTGGGAGTAAGCTTTCCTACATTTGACATCAAGAAGGAAGATAGCTTGTTCGAAACTGAGATTCGAAACATACTGAACAAGATTATCGAACCGGAAAGTGCACAGGCTGACGATACAGACTGTGACAATTCAGATATTCAGCCTCGGAATACAAGAGATAGTCACAATACAACCATTAACACGATGAACGGGAAACAACAACAACAGCAACAACAACAACAACAACAACAGCTATGTCCACCCAGGCTAGCTCCAACAGGAGTAACGTACACTAAATTTGGTGGATTCCCATGTGATGACCCAGATGCTCATGTACGCACATTTGAGATAAGTTACGCAATGCTCAATCATCCACCTGATCCGGCGTATAAAGCTATTGTCTTCCAGTCTACATTGGTGAATGAAGCAGCTAGATGGCTTATAGAATATGATATTAACCATTTCGGCACCTATGAAGAGGTAAGGGATGCATTTTTGCAGAGATTCAGGCTAAAGAAGAATCCAGCCGAAATTTTTGACTACCTGCAAAACAATAGACAGAAAGTAAATCAAACAGTGCAGGAATATGCTACTCTATTCAGAACTCATCTGAGGCAATTGCCACCAGCACATGCCAACCTGCCGGATGATGTTATTACTCAATGGTTTATCAATGGTTTGACTCCGCAACTTAAACAGATTATGATCATACGCTGTGTAGGAGCTATGACGCTAGATGTCGTGATCGCAATGGCTTTGCAGCTTGAAAACAAGGTTGGAGGATTTGTAGAAGATCTGGAGTGGTTAAAAGCAAACAAGAATGTTGCAGAAGATCCGACCAGACAGATGTACTGCACCACTTGCAAAAATTCAGGACACACCAATGTCACTTGTGCACTTAATCAGTTGTTTTGTGCTATCTGCAACACTACCGGACATACCACCGAAAACTGCGCATACAACGCCAAAGTACAGGGACCAGCAACTGTCAACGCTATTATACAGGAACCAGGGTAGCCAACCAATCATTATGTACCACCTCAAATGAGAAACAATCAGCAACAAGGCTATCAAAATTATAGAGGACAGAGAAACAATAACTATAATGCAAATCGTTGGCAGACCGGACCAGCACCGAAAAATTCTAATTTGCCACCACCGCGCTACCATTTTTGTGGTGAATTTGGACACATTAGAAGATTTTGTAAAGATGTAGCTGAGTATGATCAGAGGAAGAAAGAACGTCAAAACCCAATGACTAACAGGGTACAAATCACACCAGTAGAAACGTAAGCGGTAGTAATTCAGACCCGATCCGGTAAGCAACTGCAACCAGCAGCAGAAATATTTGAACCAGGCATCAGAGAACAGCAAAAGACATATGAAAAGGCTAGTCAATGGACCACCATAGAGCCTGCCGTATTTCCAGATCCTATTCCAGTGACCCAGGCTCCGGTAACTGAAGAAGGAACACAGAAACAAAATTCTAATTCAGTAGCAGGCAACTCATCTTCAGCAGGCGCATCATCTTTAGAATCGGTGGAAAATACAATTCAATCACATAAGGCCTGGGAAATTTTATCTAAAGTGTCCATTACTCTTCCTCTTGGGCAATTACTTGCACTAGTACCAGGAGTCCGCCAGCAATTCCAGCAACAGTTTAGTACTAAGTCTGCCTACATCCCAGCAACAGCGACAGTGCAACCGAAACCTGATTCTACGGTGGACCATTCGGTTCCTTTAATCACGGTATGGTATAAAAATCATAAAATTACACAGGTACTAATTGATGGAGGCTTTGGTGTCAACATTGCTAGTGCCGCACTATGTAAAAAGTTAGGATGGACCGAAATCCAACTAGTCCAATTTTTTGTCAGAATGGCCGACCAGTCAAGAGTTCATCCAGTAGGACTTGTCCGGAATGTACCAATAACTTTGCAAGGTACCACATTTAAGATGATCTTTGTCGTCTTAGAATTATACCGGAATCCACCCTTGATTATAATCTACTTTTCGGTCGTCCTTGGCTGAAGCAAGCTAAGGTTATACAAGATTGGTCTGCACAGGAACTCACTTTTAAAGATAATAACCGTAAATATGTTGTAAAATTAGATGCTATACAGCCTTGTGAATTGCATGCTAGACCATATTTTGCAGAACCAGTTCATATGTTAGACGGGTTGTCAGATGATGAAGAAGAAGGGTTTTTGAAAAATAACATTGACTTGATCTCCCTAGGAACTGTTGATCTACAATCTGTTGTAGATAATTGGAATCCCTCAGTTTTATCGGTGATGCCTGTAACAGAAGAAGATAAGAAAGAAGATATTGCTACTATAGATAACGCTGATCTACAACAACTTTTTAAGCCAGTTGATGATACAGAGAAGCCTCGACAATTTTATGTTCCAGAGGATCAGCTGATCACCTATAATTTAGGGGATGAAGAAAATCCACGTCCTGTTAAGATAAAGGAAAGCTTACCTGAAGTATTTCAAGCAGATTTAATCCAACTACTTCGAGAATTTTCTGATGTATTCGCATGGGATTACAAAGATATGAAAGGTCTGGACCCGCGCATCTACCAACACAGGGTCATGCTGAAGCCGGAAGCAAAACCGATCAAACAACCTAGCTACCGGATGAACCCGAACTATGCATCACAAGTAAAAGCAGAGCTTGATAGGCTACTCAAAGTTGGATTCATTGTACCAGTAGAGCATGCTGAATGGATCTCACCAATTGTTATTGTCCCTAAAAAGAATAAGCAATTGCGAATATGTGTGGATTACCGGAAACTAAACGCAGCTACAGTGCCGGATCCGTTTCCGCTACCTCTTCTTGACACAATGCTTGATAGAGTAGCAGGACATGAAATGTATTCATTCCTAGATGGATACAGTGGGTATAATCAAGTTAGAATGGCTGAACAGGATATACCGAAGACCGCTTTCATTACCAATTGGGGTGTTTTTGCTTGTACTGTTATGTGGTTTGGATTAAGAAATGCCCCTAGCACTTTTCAGCAATGCATGCAGGAGATATTCTCACCTTATCTTACCTCGTTTATGCAAGTGTATCTTGATGATTTTTCGTTATTTGGTAAGATGGTAGCACACTTGTTCCATTTACGGTGTTGCTTTGAGAAGTGCATAGAGTACCGACTCTGTTTGAACCCAAACAAATCTGTGTTTGCAGTTTCATGTGGTAAATTACTTGGCCACATTGTATCTGCACAAGGTATACAGGTCGATCCAGATAAAATTTCAGCTGTGTTAGAAGCCCCGGTGCCCACTACGCCTAAGGAAGTTATGCGCTTCATGGGTCAAGTAAGATGGCATGGTCGACACTTACAGTGGCTTGCTCATTTGGAAATACCACTGAACCGATTAATAACCAAGACTCCTCAACAATTTGAGTGGACTCAAGAATGTCAGATCGCATTTGATTGTCTAAAGTGTTTATTAACACAGGTTCCAATTTTACAGCCTCCTGATTGGGATCGCCCCTTTCATGTGTTCGTAGATGCCTCAGATATAGCAATCGGGAGTATTCTAATGCAACAAACAGATAAGTGGTTCAGGACAGTTTACTATGCAAGTCAAAGGCTTGCCCCTGCGGAAAAAAATTACTCTGTAACAGAAAGGGAATGTCTGGGTTTAGTATACTCTGTCAAGAAATTTAGGCATTATTTACTTGGTCGTAAATTTACATTTCATGTAGATCATGTTGCACTTGTTTATCTAGTTCGGCAACAGCATCTAGGAGGTCGATTAGCGCGATGGGTTCTGCTTTTACAAGAGTTTGATTCCGAAGTTATTCATCAGCCTGGCAGTTCACATGCCTTGGCAGACTTCCTTTCTCGCTTAGATTCCGGTGAAGCTCCGGTCGGTGTGGATGACACAACACCAGCAATTTATGTGTCTGAACCAACTAATAATGAAGATGCAGATCCTCCTGACAACTAATTACTATGATCGGTTATTGACTTTTTTAACTGATGGATGTCTTCCTTCTGCAACACCCATTGCCATGCGTAGAAAAATTGCAGTGTACAGTCGCAAATTTCGGTTGTTTGCTGGACAATTATACTATATGGACCACACTGGAATTTTACTTCGTTGTATCCCTCCACACGAAGTTAATTCAGTTATTACTTTGGCTCACTCAATTCCTTCCGGTGGCCATTTTGCTGCAGATTTAACACACCGGAAAATTCTGCAGAGTGGTCTTTGGTGGCCTACTATGTACAGGGATGTATTGCAGTTTGTCAAAAAATATGATCATTGTCAGAGGTCTGGACAGCCGTTGCAGCGCCATTTTTTCCCTTTGCAACCTGTCCTTCCATTAGAACCTTTTCAGAAGTGGGGTCTAGATTTTATCGGACCTATTACACCACCGGCCATCCTCAGTAGTAATCGTTATATTTTGACATGTACTGATTATGCTACCAGATGGGCAGAAGCCTGGGCTTTACGATCTGCTACAGCTGTGGCAGTAGCAAAGTGTCTACTGAACGATGTCTTCCCACGTTTTGGTTTACTGCTGGAACTTATTACAGATCAAGGCACTCATTTTGTCAACAATTTAATGAAAGTACGCGCACATTCATTCCAGGTCACGCATAAATTTAGTTCTCCTTATTATCCTCGTGCTAATGGTTTGGCTGAAAGTACAAACAAGACGTTGCTGAATATACTTCGCAAACTGATTCTGGAAGCGCCAGAAAGATGGGATCAACTGTTACCTGCTGTATTATGGGCATACCGGACTACATATAAGGTAGCAACAGGATTAACCCCTTTTAAATTAGCTTATGGATTGGAAGCCATAGCACCAATGGAGATTATTGTGCCAAGTTTACGAGTAGCCATCAACCAAAAACTGCTACCTGAAGAATCTCTGTCATTTCGGTTGGATACACTCAGAGAATTAGACGAGCATCGATGGCACAGTTTCATGACTATTCAGGAAGTGCAGTTAAGGCAAGCCCGAACACATGATCGATATCTGAAGACTCCAGTTTTTACGGTGGGGCAACTTGTACTCTTTTACAACGCAAAGTCGAATCGCTCTGCTGGAAAATTCAAGTTACGATGGTTTGGCCCCTACCGGATTTCTGAACAAGTAGGCCCAGCAACTTTTCGGTTGACCACTTTGACCGGAATTCCTCTTCCGAAAAGTCATCAACGGTTCGAAGTTGCGGCCGTATCAACACACATCGAACCCGCACTGAAACGTTTCGTGCTTGGCCGCGTCTTTTGGCGTTCTCTTTTCTTTTCTTTTCTTTTCTTTTCTTTTCTTTTCTTTTTGCGTGCGTAATAAAATAAGTCTGTAAATATCCATGTTTTGATACCTAATTATGTCAACAGCCGCCCTGCCTTTTTCAGTACCTCATGCATGACACAACCACCTCCATGCAGCACGAATCATCAACACAATCCTCGTCAGAAGGGAAACAAGAACAGGAAGAGCGCAACGACTCTGACACAAGCTCTACAGAAGAAGCATCCCAGCAACATTCTGAGCAGGAACAGCAAGGAGATGAACAACAAATTGCTAAAGAAGTTTTCGAAGAGCTGCTTAAGGCAGTTGAGTCCACAGCCGCAGACACTGCACAACACACCATAGATAAGGTAACACAGTTAAATTCTGTTCTTCCCACTCCCCCACCGGAGCTGCCAATCGAAACCATTATCCCCATCCACCCCAACGAACCCACTGCCTCTTCGTCCTCATCCCCCAACTACTCTCCACCGAACTCCCAGCAGTTGCTCACCGCGTCCTCATCCCAACCTCGACCACAGCTTCCAATTCCTTCAATTCCTACGATATCTGAACTTGCAAACATGGGCCAACTGTTAATTCAGTTATCACACCAATTACCGATCCAGATGAAAGAAGTCACGGATAACATCCGAAATGAGTTACAACATAAAGTAGATGTACTGGAGGCCGACATTAGCCCCCTACAGGAAGAATTGTTAGTAGCCAAAGTCGAAAATCAATCCCTACAAGAGCAGTTGAAAGAATTACAGGCCAGAATTGCAGAACACAAAACGGTTACCAGTCAGAGAGATGCGGCGGTGGCTGAGCTAACAAAGAAAGAAGAATCATTACATAATGCAAATGCCGAAATCAGTAAAATGAAGCAAGAGTTACAGGACAAAGAAGATGCAAGAATCGCATTAGGAAATTTGCTAGAAGAAACACAATAGCAGCTCGAAGAAGTAATACAAAAAAGCCAAGAACAGCAGAAGCAAGCTAAGGAAACAGAAGAAGAACTCCAAAGAACAAACGAGGCTCTATCAGATGTAAACAACATGCTTAAACATTATTTGACAAAGGAAACTCAAGTACAGAAGGAAATAGCAAGTCTGCGAAGAGAAAGGGATGCATACTCCCAAACCATACAGTTTCAGAACCAACAGATCGAAAGAATAGATAATCAATTGGACAATCAGAAAGAAAGAGTACGCAATATGGAGAAACAAGTGGCAGAAATGAAGGTTTCCAGAGATGCAGCCTTATCCAACGACTTCTACTTACAAGAAGCTTTTCCGCAGACTCAAGCAGTGATTTTGCTCACCGAAGCTATAGCTTTAAGTTCTATAAGAGTAGATGCACAACTAGTAGAACCCGACACACTCAAACAAATGTTAGAAACTTTAAAAAAGAAAATCGCCCGAACTTTAGGCTAGCACGATCCATGTACTTAGAAGGAATTATAGATGAACAGTAATTTTGTAAAACCTGCGGGTTCGAGTCCACCGTGCGTGCCAGAGTGTTAGTCGACCGCCGAATTGGAAGTTGTAAAACTGAATCTTTTGTTCGCACGCGCGAAAAAGCTGTTACATTGACAGTTGTAATCTTTTATATAAGGCAATGAAAAGAGATGCTCAGTGACGATTCGTGGAGTCACCAGATTGTCCGTCTGGGTGATTGTCTGAGCGTTGCTGTAGCGTTGTTTGTCTAATTTCTGAGTACTCTAAGTATACTGTGCGTATCCATGTTTGTTGTCTATCGATCTCTGTTACGGTTGTGAGTTCCATTTATAAACAGTAGACCATTGGTCTGTTGTCTGAAGTGAATCGTCTGCAAGTCCTTATTGCGATTGTTGTGTTAAGTACGTGTATTGCGTTATTACTCGTTCTTGGAATGTTCTACCAGTGTTTGGTGAAGTCTGTGTAGCTGTGGTAGCGTTTCTGGTATGCGGATTTGTATTGTGTTGTCCTCAGTATTGAGATCTATATTCATACGGCAAAGATTTAAGCTACGGTAAGAACCATCCTAAGTTGCGTACTGAATCTTCAACACTGTGTGTCTGCAACGTTTGAGTCCTTCTGTGTCACCGATTGAGTTGACTATGAGCACTGTTCGGTGAAGGTTGAACTACTGCTATTATTCCTGATGTTATTGCAATGTGTATTCGGAAAAGGGTCTGAGGTAACTCTGTATCACGATACTAATCGTCTGGTACAGTGTGTTCGGCAAACCTTGGAAGAGTTAGAATGACGAACCGTAAAGATTGAGAAGGGTATACCAATTCGTGATAGAAGTCTTGAATGTTAGTATATTGTGGTGTGAAGTCATTTTGGGAAACAAGCATAGGGCCTCTGTTTTTACAAACCCCTTCCACTCCCAAGAACCCAATAACGTTTAAACGCACTTCTGACAGTTAGAACAAGCGTTTAACAATGAGATAATTGTGATTCTGACAAAAATGGTATTTTTCATAATCAACAGTAATATTCCACAAATAATCTTTCAATATTGTAAGAAACTTCTCTCCTCACAAGATTCACTCAGTAATACACAATCTCACCAACAAAATCCATGACAAAAACAAGGAAAACATTCACATTCAGCCATGAAAACTTTAGAAAAGAGAAAAAACACAAATTTCTGCTAAGAGCTCTCAAATTCTCATTCAAAATCAAGTACAAATGATCAGCCCCTCCTCCATACAGAATTTTGACCTTTATACTTTTTCAAGTGTCCATGTTCACACTTAAATTAGGTCCTTTCAATTTCTAAACTAAAAATACTTAAGATTGAAAGCTCCAAAAAATCTCTAAAAAATAAATAGTATCTAATGACATAAAGAAGACTCTTCCTCATTTTTACATCATTCTAACCATTGTATATATAAAAATTATCTAATTTACAAAAATCCTTTTGTCTTCAAAAAACACATTCTAACAAGTGTGTTTGATTCACATATAGATAGGGGATTTGTGTGCTTTCCAGACAATAGTCCATATCTTAACATGATTCAACTCATTCCCTTTGCTCTACATGATTTGAAAGGAATTAATGAAATGTTGTTAGATGTATTTCACCAAAATGAAGGCCGATAAACAAGTGGTTTTCTTTTTCAATGATTCAACATACATAATATGTGAGAGTTCTTCCATTTCCCACAAGTATGTCATTAATGAAATTCTAAGTTTGCAAGTACTCAAAGGAATATCCATTAGGAATATAATACAACGAATGAAGCAAAATGTTTTTCCCAGATAAATTGTATTGATCACATGTGGATTACAGACAGTAACTTCAAATAATTGTCTGTAACTTTCTTCATCCATCCTTGCCTTACATGCATAAGTATTATGAAAGCAGGCAAAGCATGAATGTAAACATGTTTAAGAACTTCCCTTATTCCCATCTTATTTATGTGCTGCCTAATGATTGGTGTGGTTAAAGGTTCTTCATCCCCCAACTGATTAATTTGACACCCTCTTACAAGAATTGCATGCATGTGCTGGAAAATGCCAAACTATCAGCCATAAAAAATATGCATTATGCATCATGTTCTCTTCTAAGACACCAATCAAGACCTTAAGTTTTGATACTAAAAAAGTGAGACAATGATAGAGATGTGCTTACTTAACTTCATACTCTGGGAAACGATCATGATAAGATGCTAGACACAGTGACATAGAGATGTTTCAACAAAATTACTCATCAAACATCTGACAAATGTTGCAACAAAAGGAAAGTTCAATTATGCATCAATAATGTGGAAGGGTCCACTTCTATGAACCCATCTTAAATATGTATTACAATCACTAAAGCTATATGTCTGGTATGCTAAGGATAAATAATGATTTGTTTGGTACATGAGGCTAGAGTCCAACATCAACACAGTTGAAAGTCACAAGAGATTCTAGAATGCAGTTCAAGGTGTGAAAAAATGAAAGAAACAATGTCATTATATATGAGGAATCATTCAGATGCTGCTGAAGGGGAGAGATAATATCCGGATTTAGCTCAATAAATGCCTTTTAAGGTACATTAAGACTAGAATTGCTTCCCTCAAGAAATCATTACCTACATCAAAAATAAAAATTAAGTTGTGTATCAGGTATATCTTGAATGTGAGCAGCATAATACTATACATGTCTAGAAGCCTCTGAACACAATGATCATAGCTACATGCCCCCCTTTTCTTGGAACACCTTGCATACCAAGCACAGTTCCAGATTCCGATGAAGCGAAAGTAAAGTTATTCAGCAGAATAACTTCTCTTACACAAGCTGATCGAATTGTACATTATTACAATTTGAGCAACAATTCATCACCAGGAAAAAGAGCTGCAAGTATATGATCCCTTAAATTCTTGTAATCCTGGTGTTCACTCCGCCTGCATTTATAAACACAAGTAGACTCATGAGAATAATGTGAATTGCACTCAACTACAAAAAATAGGCATGCATCTTAAGCAACCATTAAGATACATGGAACAAGCCCTAAGAGTGCAAAAAACGAGTGCGTACATGAATGTCATATAGGTGCTCATATGCCCCCTTACATGTGCACATGTCTAACCCTGGCTAATCATCAAGGAACCTTGTTAATGCATACATACATGTATGTGCATGCATGCATGTGTATGTACATACATACCTACTTACCTAGCCACATACAAATGTACATACATGTGCGCACACATGCATGCACACGTGTGCGCTTACAACAATGTCTACATACGTAAATGTTTGCATATGTCGCATGTCCACATACATACATGTCTGCATATGTACAGTCTACATATGTATCATGTATGTGTCTGCATATGCACGTGCATGCGTACCTCCATGCACATGGTGTGCATGCGTGCACACGTCCATGCACATGCCCATGCATGTGTAAATTCATGTGTCTGTCTGTGTGTGCATACATGTGTCTGTGTCTGTACATGCACATGCATGCATACGTATGTGCCTAAAGACGTGCATACATACATGGATGTGTGCATAAATACAGACCTGCATGCATGTGTGCATATGAACATGCATGCATGCATGCACGGATCCAAGCACATGCAAATACAGACACACACATAAATCATATATACGCACACATGTACGTGCACACAGACACACACAAACGCAAACATATATGTTCACTTTTGTATACTTGTGAACTACATGTAACTATACAGAACACAAAAAAAAGGCTGTATGCAGATGCATCTCTGAAGTGAAAATAATAATAATTAAAAATAAAATAAAAACTTTTCCGAAGTACTGGTCCTCATAGAAGAATCTTCACTCATTGATGTGAGTTTTTGTTTTCATGAGTGATTTTACAGCATAGTTTTCTACTAAACTTATGGTTCCACATCAGTGTGTAAACAGTGTGTGCATTGAGTTAATAGCCTTCCCATATGGGGTTTGACACAAAAGTTAAGATGATACTTTTACAGTTGTACAGTATTACCTTCAGTTGATTCAAAATGCACAACTCTGCTTGCTTCGCAATCCACACGATATTCAAACCTGCAGGTAGTATCACAAACAATATCAATAAGGTGCACGACTACAGGAATGGTGCATTAAAAAGCTGTCCATTTATTCTTTCTAAAAAGGGAGTGGTGACCTATTTGCAAAGGAGACTTCCAAAGGAGTATGTCTAGTGTTCTTGATAGCATTCACAAGAACAGTCACAATTTCTGATTTACGGGTGCTTGCTAGGAGAAAATCATATTCACTCGGCACTATAACGGCCAAAAAGTTATCATTGTGTTCACTCATGTAAAGTTGATCAATTGCAGACAAAGATATACGCCGCTTTAAGTTGCACCATCTGTAGTCAAGGATATAAAGAGCAAAATCTGTGATTACAAGTATCCGGCGCCTGATTTGCCCATCACTATTCACCTTCATAACACTATCTGCAAAAAGAACCTGCTTGTCACCTGCATAATCAAAAGATCCATATCAAATTATCAGAGAGCAAGTATCACAAACTGCAAACCTAACAATGTACTATCTTGAATAAATTGCCTTTATCAAAAACACAAAAAAAAGGAAAAAAAAATCGAATAAACAATAGAATTTACAGCAGTACTAACTCTTTTCTGTCACAGATCATCATAAAAACAATATTTCACTGTTCCTGGATTCTGATGAGGGTAAACTTGTTAGCAAATACTCAGCCCAAGACAGAAATAGTAACACATGAGAGAACATACACAGACTCAAAAACAAAAGATGTAGACAAAAAGTAATATGCTGCAATTATATAGTAGTGTACAAGATTACCATATGCTCCAAATTACAAATACATGTCACATAGTAGCATGAGATACTTACAATCCATCAATGCCAAAGAGGGCAAGTGAGAATAAGGGGTAGCATGAAGAGGCTTAGATAATCTCCAAAAGCAACCTCTCTCTCAAGAGTAGAGAGATCCCCAAATATGTGAACATACTCCTCCTAGGGCACCTACATAGCATATGAAGAACACCTCCGAACAAGAGCTCCATCAGAACCATTAGCAAGTGCATGTGTAGATGAAGCAAGAGTGTATGAGCAGCCACAGAGGCAAAACAGCATCAAGATGAAGAGCAACCCAGACCAGCAGCACACACGTGTGATTCACAGTTTCGGCATGCAGCACTAAAAGCATGTGCTCCATTAAAAACATGTGCATCAGCAAATTAGGGTTTGGTTTTCGAGGGTCCAAATGGTGTTGTTGATTGGGATGTGTTGTATATGGTTGGATTGCTCTCTTTGAGTACTTCAGGAATATGTGATTACCACAAGTACCACTTCTAATCC
Organism: Ceratopteris richardii; assembly: GCA_020310875.1. NCBI lineage: Eukaryota > Viridiplantae > Streptophyta > Polypodiopsida > Polypodiales > Pteridaceae > Ceratopteris > Ceratopteris richardii. The sequence goes on from CM035412.1 coordinate 8,914,660, forward strand.
ATTTTGACCATTTTTGTCAAATGGTATGATCGAATTTGACCCTTTTTCTTTGACCTAATGTAATACAAATGCTCATGAATCTATACAATGAATGATAAATAATGTCCTAAAATAATACAAATTAGAATTTTCCTTAGTCCTAAACCTAAAATTTTAACAAATCTCACCTTGATGCTCTTAGTTTCCAATAACCTTTAATACAAAATTGGGATTCGCATGTAACCATGTTCCTCTTTCGCAAGAAGAGGTTGAAAATCTACCTTCATCATGTTGGAAGTGTGATAGGCCCAATATAAACCCATGATCTTTCCAATACTTAAACCCTCACACACACACACACATACACTTTGAACCAAATAATATAGATGAATGATTACAAAAATAGACAAGAGACAAGATATATGAATGACCAAAAATAGACAAAAGACAAGAGATATGAACAACAAAAATAGACAAGAGACGAGATATATGAACAGGAAGCTGAATAGGCTACTCTAAAGTAATACTACTTGATGAAAGAAAAACTATACAATGTGTGTATTATACAAAATTTGGATAAAGGTTGAATATATGATGGATCTAGGTAAAAAACTTGGAGCACAACGTGCCTAAGAGTTGAAGAAGGCAATAGTGTGCTGGAATATGAAGAGACATAAGATTGTTTGTAGAAAAAACAGCCTATGTACTGGAATTTAAGTTAAAAAAATATACAACCCTAACAAAAAATAGGGTTCTTCTCTGATATAAGCAGCTACTAATGCTTCTGCTCTTGAGGTAGTAGGCAGAAAGACTTGATACAACAAAGACATGAAGGAATAACCAGAAACAGCAACAACTTACTAAAATCAACAAGTACACACACTCCAATGTGTGTAAAGAAGAAGCGGGCAGCAACAAATAACTCCTAAATAGCTCTAAGTCCTCGAGACAACCCTCTAGAGCACTAGAACATATGTAGATCATACTATATGTGTGTTGGAATTTGGGGCCCTAGGATCTTCCAATACTAAAAACCTTTGAGCATACACAATTAAACAAGATGATAAATGAGAGATAGAAAGAGATTTTGAGACAAGAGTAAGTAATGTAAGCAAAGTGCTTACTCACTAAATATAGATGGTCGGATTACAACATGGGAGTACTACTCAACCATATGATGGTGCACTCACTAAATGGAAGAATTGCCAAGAATTTGATGATGTACAAAATTTCAGATTATGCTGTTATAATCGGAGTGTGTGTGAAGCGAATGAGCAACGAAGTGAACCTAACCTCTCAAGAAAGTGCAACAAATCTGAAAATCAGCAAACCCTAATTCTGAAATTAGGGTTCAAAAACCCTACAAACAGAAAATAGGATTAACTTACAAAGATAGCTGCCACCAACTTGTAGAAGTCTCCTTGCTCCAAGAGAGTAACCTCTCCTTCACCTCTCCTTAGCCTCCAAAGCTTCAGAACTCCAAAATTGACACAAGGTATGCATCAACTCTATCTTCAATTGTCCAAAAGTGTGTCCAAGGTCCTCCTTATATTAGTAGTGAGGCTCCCAATAAAGCATGGCGTTAATTTTTGCGAAAAAATCAGATCGTTACCCCCAAAAGCTGCGATCGCAATTTTTAAAAGTCAAGCACTAAAAAATTGTTTTTCATGGCTTAATAAAAATCCTATCGCTAATTTTAAGCCTTGCTTTATTTTGAGTGATTTTGCCATCCTATGACTAATGACCTAGCTTTTCAAGAGTTAGAACCTCAAAAATGTTCATCCACCATTTTAGAGCAGAATTAGGGTTTGACTTTTCTCCCAAGTCTGACCTGTGACGATTGAATGAAGTATATCACTAGATAGCTCTCGCCAAGCTCTATCTATCTAGCCTAAAAAAGTTTTACCCAAACTGTACAAAAAATGCTAAGTCCTAAATTTGGATTTGCTGGAAATGGACCATATCTACATTGATTTCCAACAATCCCTCCTTCAATGTCATACTGGTACAAGCTTCAATCATCTACACATCTTCTCATGACTATCTCTAGTCAATGCTTTGGTAAATATATCTGCAACATTCTCACTAGAAGGAACATAAACCAGCTCAATGTGCTTCTTTGCTATCTGCTCTCGAATATAGTGGTAGTGAACCTCTATATGTTTCGTCCTTGCATGATGCACTGGATTCTTTGCTATAGCTATTGCACTCTGGCTATTTGAAAATATTTGAATGGGTTCATGTGCTCTTACATCTAGATAACTGAAAATCTTCTATAACCAAACTGACTCCAAAGTAGCTGTAAATGTTGCACGATATTCAGCTTCATACGATGAAGTTGCAATAGTGGGTTGTCTCTTCGAAAGCCATGAGATAAGACAATCTCCAAGATAAAAACAAAATCCACTAGTACTTCTTCTAGTGTCTCTATCTCCTGCCCAATCAGAATTTGAAAATCCTTTTAGTAACAAATGTGTAGATTTCAAAAATACCATAGCATAATTCGAAGTTCCCTTCAAATATCTGAAGATCCACTTTAGTGCCTTCCAATGTAACGTTGTCGGATTCTGCATGAACCTTGATATCTGGGCGTGTATTACAAAGATATATCAAGCACCTATATCAAGCACCCAACTGCTTGGCAATATAAAGTAGCATCAAATGATTCTTCATCTGCTACTATTTGTAAAGATGTGTTTTGATCCATAGGTATTTGCATAGGTTTAGAATCAGTCATATGGAACCTTTCTAATAGTTTCTCAATGTACTTCTGCTGTGTCATATAGATACACTAAGCCTTAAATAGAAACTAAATCCCAAGATAATAATGCAAGATTCCTAAATCATTCACATCAAAGGTCTGCGTCAACTATTCTTTGAACATCTGCAAATCTTCATCTCTCGAACATGTGACTATAATATCATCCACATAAATGATTGCTATAATCATCAAACCTACACCTGAATCAAATATCCAAGGATCTGCTGAAAGAACTTGTAAAGCTGCCCCTGATCAAAAGAGACTTCCTCAATGACGATACAGGCATAAGAATCACCTTGAGATTTCTCTTTTTTATCATCTTCTTCAACATTACCCGATGCCTTTTTCTTTTCTACTGCAATGCTTTTTTAACAAACTGCTATGAAATGTCCAGGTTTCTTGCAATAGTGACTTAATGCTTCCTTCTGTTGATATATTTAGGTAGTGATGTGTGTGAACACTCTAGGACCGCCGGGGCACTTTTTTCCCTCTTTAGGAGTTTTTTTTCCCCCGGCTTGTATATACCCCTATTGCCCTAATGGGCTACTTATCTTTGTACATTCTCTAGTAATACATTCAGTCTTGTGTGTTGTGCTCCAAGCTTCTTCTTCTTCCTTGTGCTGTTCGCGTGCTTCCGCAGACGTCTAACTCCAACAATTGGTATCAGAGCAGGTCGTTGCTTCTTCTAGGGCGCCGTCGACACTCCTCCGTTTGCAGTCTCAGATTCGCATGAAATTTGGTGAGCATACTCAGGGTGTTTCCTAGATCAAAACTGCTTTGCTCTGTGGTGCTGAAATCGCGATATGAGCTCGTTTCGGCCTCCGAACGCACTATCACAGCGCTTGTGCAGGCTATTTCGTCCTTTTGTGCCAAAGGTATATACCAGTTTCTGTTCACCAGTTTAAGCGTCTCGAAGTCTGCTACAGGTCTAGCAGAACTCGTCTGGGCAGTTCCGTTCAACTTTTTGAGATACAGTCAATTTTCTGCATCAAGGTATTTTAGTCACCGGCCATGGCTGAAAGCAGTGATGTATTCCGTATGTTGGCTGTTGAGGATAAGTTGGATGGTACCAACTACCCATTATGGGCTTATATGATGCGACATGTACTGGTTGCAAAAGGATTGTGGAACATTGTGCAGGGTGTTGAAAGACGTCCTGTTACACCTGTAACGACAGGTACTGCAAATACAGGTGTTGGAGCTGATGAAGATGGTGTCGAAGATGATATTCCGCAGATTCCTGTTCGTGCTGCTGTTTCTGTTGCACCTACTGCAGAGCAGATTCGTTGGGATGGCAGAGATGCCCAGGCACATGCATTGATAGCTTTGTCTGTCAAACGTGCCATTATCCCTCACATTCGCTCTTGCAGAACAGCAAAGGATGCTTGGGATACACTTACCACTTGGCACTTTGTACCAGGCTAGGAATGAGGCTCGTGTTGCTTACCTCCGAAAACAGTTGGAGAGTGAGCACATGAATGAAGGTGATTCTATGGACAGTTTTCTTACAAAGATCAAAGACCTGAAGGAACAATTGATTTCTGCTGATGAGGTTATACCAGATAGCTCACTTGTGCAGACCGTTCTGAATGGCCTTCCTGATTCATATCAGAGTTTTGCCTCTACTCTTCGGTTGATGATGAAAGGCAATCCGAATGCCTTGTCATTTGAGGAATTAGTCTCTGTTCTGTTGCAGGAAGATCAGTCCAGGCAGAACAGGTCCATTATGCGTGTTGCAGATCAAGCTTTCCTGGCTAGTCAGAAGGGCAAAGGAAAATGGAGCTCTTCTACTAGTAAGCAGAAATCTGCAAATGCTGCACAATCGAAGAACCAGGATAAAGATGAGAAGAAATCAGAAAAGCAGAAATTGTTCTGCAAGTACTGTAAAGGAAATGATCATATTATAAAGAACTGTCCAAAACTGGCTGCTAAAGAGGCAAAGAAGAAAGAGGCTGGAATGGTTGTTGCAGAGGCCTCTACACCAAAAACAGAGTCTGCAAATCTTGTGCAGGAAGAAGAATGGGCGTTTACTACTGTCTGCAGTTTTGACCCATCTTCTCATGATCAGTGCATGTCTGCAGTAGACTCAGATGTTTGGTACTTTGACAGTGGGGCGACCAAACATATTACCTCGCAGCGCAGTTTCTTCTCTTCACTCGAGCCTGCCCCTACAGGGAATACTGTCACATGCGCCAATAACTCCTCTTATCCTGTTATGGGAGTTGGTAAGATCATTTTGACTACTGCTGATGGTAGTTCTTTCACTTTGTCAGATGCTTTATTTGTGCCAGGGATCAAAAAGAACCTGTTATCAGTTTCTGCATTAGCCAAGATTGGCTTGGTTGTGAAATTCGTTGATGACAGGTGTACAGTCCATGATCTCTCAAATGGCGATGTGATTATTGCTTCTGGCATTTTATGTCGTGGGCTGTATAAGCTCATAGACTATGAAAGATCTGTGAATGATTCGGCATGTGCAGTTCATGATTCTCAGGCTATGTCAGATGCAAAGCTTTGGCATGCACGCTTTGGTCATCTGAATTTTGCTAGTTTGTTACGCCTGCAGAAATCTGAAATGGTGTCTTCTTTGCCCAAACTTGAGGCACCTGGAAAACATGTTTGTGAAGGCTGTATTTTGGGCAAAATGCAGCGTTCTTCCTTTCCAAAAGATGGTTCAGTTCGGGCTATGCAGAAATTGCAGCTTGTACATAGTGATGTCTGTGGTCCTATGCAGACACCCTCTTTTGGAAATTACCTTTACTTCGTGACTTTCATTGATGATTTTTCTAGGCATGCATGGGTATACCCACTCAAAGCAAAGTCCAAAGTGTTCATGTGCTTCAAACAGTTTTTGGTTTTGGCTGAAAATCTGTCAGCATGTAAAATGGGCACCCTCCGTTCTGATCGAGGGGGGGAATATATGTCTTCAGATTTTAATGCATTTCTGGCTGAACGTGGGATAAAACACCAGTGTACAGTGCCGTATACACCTCAACAGAATGGAGTTGCTGAACGAAAGAACAGGTCACTCATGGAGATGGCGAGGTGCATGGTCAAAAGTCAGGCTTTACCACATAGTTTCTGGCTTGAGGCTGTCATGTGTGCAGCATATGTACTGAACAGGTGTCCCACCAAAGCGTTGCAGTCTATCACTCCATATGAGGCTTGGCATGACCGCAAGCCATCTGTTGCTCATCTGCGTGTTTTTGGTTGTTTGGCATATGCATTAGTGCCTGAACAACACCGCAGAAAATTGGATGATAAGGCAGTAAAATGTATTTTTGTTGGGTACAGTGCTGAAAGTAAAGGCTATCGTCTGTATCATCCACAGACTAAACGCATTCTGGTTAGCCGTGATGTTGTCTTTGTGGAAGATGCTATTCAGCCATTGCTTTCATGTACTAAGGAGACATCTGTTAGCTCCAAAGACATGTATGATACTTTGATGCCTCTTTTTACAGGTGGACAGGCTAGTGCTGGTCCTAATGAGGCAACTTCTCAGCCTTTGTAGGTTTCATATGATGATGCAGATCATTCCATTTCTGATGCAGATTTACATGATGCACTTGTTGATGAGAGAGCTGATATTGAACAGGCAAAAACTATGCCAAAATGGCTGGTGCAGACTTTGCGTGACAGCAAATTAGATGCACCTTTGTCATATCGTACTCGTTCAGGCTCTCATAGTACCTCCTTTGCATCAGATTGCTATGCTATGGCTGCATCTAGTCTCTGTGATGAGAATGAGCCTGTTTCTTTTGATGAAGCACAAAATTCAGAAAATTGGATGGCTGCTATGCAATCTGAATATGATGTTATAATGAAGAATGGTACATGGTCTTTATGTGACTTGCCTCCTGGCAAGAAGGCCATTGGCACTAAGTGGGTATACAAGCTGAAGCGTAAACCTGATGGTACAGTTGACAGGTATAAGGCTAGGCTTGTTGCAAAGGGTTATGCGCAGGAAAGAGGCATTGATTTTGATGAGACCTTTGCACCTACATGCCGTATGACTACTGTTCGGAGCATTTGTGCACTTGCAGCCCATCATGGTTGGAATGTACATCAGTTGGACATTAAAACAGCATTTCTGAATGGTGACTTGCATGAAGAAGTGTATGTTTTTCAGCCCCGTGGCTTTGTGCAGAAAGGGCATGAAAACCAGGTGTGCAGGTTAAAGAAGGCGTTATATGGTTTAAAGCAAGCACCACGTGCTTGGTATGAGAAGATACATGCCTATCTGATTGCACATGGTTTTGAGAACAGTCCAACTGAAAGCACCTTATATGTTAAGCGTGCTAATGATGTGCTTCTGATCATTGTTGTCTATGTAGATGACATGCTGCTCACTGGTCCTCTTGAGAAGCATATTGCTGATTTCAAGGCTGATTTGCATGCCTCATTTGAGATGTCTGATTTGGGGCATTTGCATCACTATTTGGGCATTCAGTTTATGCAAGTTGATGGTGGAATGGCTTTGTGTCAAACGAAATATATTGACACATTATTGCAGCGTTTTGGCCTTGAAGACTGTAAGCCTATTGCCACTCCTATGGAGACAGGTTTACGATTGAGTCTTCATGATGCTGGAGATGCATTTGATGTTGTTCTCTATCAGCAGGCTGTTGGATGCTTGATTTACTTATGCATTACTCGGCCAGATATTCAGTTTGCTGTCTCACAGATGAGCAGGTTTATGCATTGCCCAGGAGTCACGCATTGGAAAGCGGTTAAGCGCATCTTTCGCTACTTGAGTGGTACTCGGCTACTTGGGTTGTTTTATCCCAAGGGGGGATCACCACCGCCAGATTTGCATGCTTTTTCTGACTCAGATTGGGCTGGTTGCTATGACACTCGTGTGTCCACCAGTGGTTTTTGCTTCATGCTTGGTAGCTCATGTATATCTTGGTTGAGCAAGAAGCAGCCTACTGTGGCCACTTCCAGTTGTGAGGCTGAGTATAGGGAAGCTTTCACAGCGACTGTTGAGTGTGTGTGGCTCAGACGCCTTATGGCTGATTTGGGTGTTGGCCAGTCTTCTGCCACCACCATCTTCACTGACAGTCAGAGCGCATTGGCAGTTGCGAGGAACCCTGTGTTCCATGCTCGCACTAAGCACATTGAGGTGCATTATCACTATGTCAGGGAGAGGTTCGTTCTCTGCTGGGGAGATCAGCTTGGCATATGTGCCCACGCAGGAGAACATTGCAGACCTCTTCACGAAGGCTCTGCCTAGGGAGAAGTTTGAAGCTTTCCTCAAAGCTTTGGGCTTACTTCCTTTTGTGGAGTGATTTCCACATAGCTCGGCACTTCCTTATACATGAGTGCCAGCTCCTTGTTCACCGCATCACTCCCAGGGGGGATTTGTTGATATATTTAGGTAGTGATGTGTGTGAACACTCTAGGACCGCCGGGGCACTTTTTTCCCTCTTTAGGAGTTTTTTTTCCCCCGGCTTGTATATACGCCTATTGCCCTAATGGGCTACTTATCTTTGTACATTCTCTAGTAATACATTCAGTCTTGTGTGTTGTGCTCCAAGCTTCTTCTTCTTCCTTGTGCTGTTCGCGTGCTTCCGCAGACGTCTAACTCCAACACCTTCTTCTTAGAAGACTTCTCTTTAGATGTAGTAGAAACAGAATCTGAAGTAGAAGGTGAAAGGGACTTACTTTCCTTCTTATCCTTCTTTTTCTTTTTACCCTTTGATGAAGATAAAAGTACTTCTTCATTCTCTTCCATTCCCTTCAACTGAGCTTCATCTTGAAGTAACAAGAACTCTAACTCTTCAAATGTAACATAACCTCTCTATCTCTTGTTGTAAGAGTAAGAGTGGTTATAAAAGACCGATATGAGATAGGAAGTCAATCAATCAATGTATTTACCATTTCTTCGTCTGATAGCTCAACTCCTACATTTAGAAATTGATCTCTCAAGTCAACGAGTCTCGTAATGTTGGTTTGAATTGACTCACCAGCCTTCATCCTTATATTTGCTAATTGTCGCCTCAAGTGAGCTTTCTTAGCACGATTTTTGCTCTGAAAAATATTCTCAAGCTTCAAACAAGCTTGTCTATAACTTCTGCAAGATCTGATATGTGGTAGAATATGCTTTTTGACACTCATTGCTATGAATGAGGCTAAAGCATCTCTAGAATCCCATCTTGCTTGTTCTTCAGTAGGAGGAACTCTGGGTAAGGATCTACTTGTGACTCTGGATGTAGAAGTGGTTACCTCTTCTTCACTTGGTTCTGTGATTGCAACACCAGTACCTCTTGAAGTTGTTGTATCCTCTTCTTCGCCTTCTCGTCTTGGTCTTGTTAAGGATCCATTGACGATACTCCATAAATCCTTTGTCACTAACAAATTCATCATCATGAAACCCCACATAGGATAATTAGACGATCCATCTAACTTGTCCTCAATCTCAATTCTATACTCACTCATCTTAACTAAGTGTGTATGTCAATTAGGCTCTGATACCAAGTGTTGGAATTTGGGGCCCCAGGATCTTCCAATACTAAAAACCTTTGAGCATACACACTTAATTAAACAAGATGATAAGTGAGAGATATTTTGAGACAAGAGTAAGTAACGTAAGCAAAGTGCTTACTCACTAAATATAGATTGCCGAATTACATCATGGGAGTACTACTCAACCATATGATGGTGCACGCACTAAATGGAAGAATAGCCAAGAATTTGATGATGTACAGAATTTCAGATTATGCTATTACAATCTGAGTGTGTGTGAAGCGAATGAGCAACGAGTGAACCTAACCTCCCAAGAAAGTGCAACAAATCTGAAAATCAGCAAACCCTAATTCTGAAATTGTTGGAATTTGGGGGCCTAGGATCGTTCCAATACTAAAAACCTTTGAGCATACACACTTAATTAATCAAGATGCTTACTCACTAAAAAATAGATGTCCAAATTACAACATGGGAGTACTACTCAACCATATGATGTGGTGCACTCACTAATGGAAGAATAGCCAAGAAGATGATGATACGAAATTCAGATTATGCTGTTATAATCTGAGTGTGTGTGAAGCGAATGAACAATGAAGTGAAACTAACCTCACAAGAAAGTGCAACAAATCTGAAAATCAGCAAACCCTAATTCTGAAATTAGGGTTCAGAAACCCTAAAAACAGAATATAAGGCTAACTTACAAAAGATAGCTGCCACCACCTTATAGAAGACTCCTTGCTCCAAGAGAGTAGCCTCTCCTTCACCAAATCTTCACCTCCAAAGCTTCAGAACTCCAAAACTCTAGCTTGTGAATGAATAAGCGTGTGTCCAAGTGCCTCTTTATATAGTTTTTACTCCCATCAATAAAGCCAACGATCTCCAAACTTGAAAAGCTCTATCGTAAATTAAAAAAGCCTCTATCGCTCATTTTTTTTTATTGAATCGCTAAACTTAGCTTTTCGTAGCTTTAAAAACTTCCATCACTAAAATTAGTTGATTTTAAGTTTGATCGCTATTTAAAAGCTGCTTTTTGACCAACTGACTTTACAAACTAGCTTTTTAGTGTTTAATCCTTCATAAAATGTCCATCCTCCATTTTGAGCTAAATTAGGGTTTGACTTTTCTCCCTGTTCTATCCTCTGATGGAAAAATGAAGCATACCACTAGATAGCTATCGCCAAGCTCTATCTATCTAGCCTAAAAAAGTTTTACCCAAACTGTACAAAAAATGATAAGTCCAAAATGTAGAATTGCTGGAATGTGGACTCTATGTACATTGACTTCCAACAATCCCTCCTTCAATGTCATATTGGTACAAGCTTCAGTAACCTGCACATCTTCTGATGATTCTCTCTCGTCAATGCTTTGGTAAAAATGTCTGCAACATTCTCACTAGAAGGAACATAAACCAACTCAATGTGCTTCTTTGCTATCTACTCTCGAATATAGTGGGTGTACCTCTATATGTTGTCCTTGCATGATGCACTCGATTCTTTGCTATAGCTATTGCACTCTGACTATCTGAAAATAGTCTGAATGGGTTCATGTACTCTCACATCTAGATAACTGAAAATCTTCTGCAACCAAACTGACTCTAGAGTAGCGGTAAATGTTGCACGATATTCAGCTTCACATGATGAGGTTGCAATAGTGGGTTGTCTCTTCGAAAGCCATGAGATAAGACAATCTCCAAGATAAAAACAAAATCCACTAGTACTTCTTCTTGTGTCTCTATCACCTACCCAATCAGATTCTGAAAATCCTTTTAGTAACAAATGTGTAGATTTCGAAAATACCATATCATAATTTGAAGTTCCCTTCAAATATCGAAAGACTCGCTTTACTGCTTTCCAATGTAACACTGTCGGATTCTGCATGAACCTTCATACTTGAGAAACTGCAAATTGTATATCAAGACGTATATTACAAAGATATATCAAGCACCCAACTGCTTGACTATATAAAGTAGCATCAAATGACTCTGCATCTGCTACCATCTGTAACGATGCATTCTAATCCATAGGTGTTTGCATAGGTTTAGAATCACTCATCTGAAACCTCTGTAAAAGTTTCTCAATGTACTTCTGCAGTGTCATATAGATACACTCATCCTTAAACAGAAACTGAATCCCAAGATAATAATGCAAGATTCCCAAATCATTCACATCAAATGTTTGCTTCAATTGTTCTTTGAACATCTGCAAATCTTCATCTCTGGGACCTGTGATTATAATATCATCCTAATAAATGATTGCTATAATCATCATACCTGGTTCAGCTTTGACATAAAGAGTTCGAGCTCCATCTGAGTTATGGATATCAATGGATAACAGATATGTGTGTATCTTTTCATACCATGCTCTAGGTGCCTATTTTAAACCATACAAAGCTTTTATAAGCTAACATACCAAATGTTCTTTACCTGTCTCTTCAAAACCTTATGGCTGCTGAATATACACATCCTCATGTCAATCACCATTTAGAAAAGCAATCTTTATGTCAAGTTGATATATATGCCAACCAAAATGTGCTGCTAAAGCAAGTATTGACCTAATAATATTCATCCTAGATGTAGGAGCGAATGTCTCATCATAATCAATACCTTTTTGTTGTGCATATCCTTTGACAACTAATCTTGCCTTATACCTGTCAATAGTACCATCTGCTTTCCTTTTGATTTTGAAGATCCATTTTATACCTATAGCTTTCTTTCCCTCTAGTAACCCACATAGCTACCAAGTTTGATTCTTATGAATAGAATCAATCTCTTCTTGCATAGCTTTTCTCCAAATAGGAATGTTAAGTGAATCTTTAATACATGCAGGTTCATCTTCAACCGTTGTAAGTGCCAAAATATCATGAGTCTCAAAGTCTTTAGCAAAACTTACATGATCTTTTTGTTGTTGTCGTTTGGTCTGACTCCTTGTTCTTCCTGTAAAAGTCTTTATACCACTATCTTTCCAAGTCTGATATAACCAAGTAGGTAACATGATCTTTTTGTTGTTGTTGTCTAGTCTGACTCCTTGTTCTTCCTGTAAAAGTCTTTATACCACTATCTTTCCAAGTCTGATATAACCAAGTAGGTGTATCCTTAAATAGTGGTGATACTCTTTCTGACCCTTCAGCTTCCACAGATTTTGGAACTTGTCCTTATGAGGTACTAAGACTTTCTGGAACTCTAGTACTTTCTTCCATTTTTGGAACCAAAGTCTCATGTGGAACTGACTCTGTAGAAGGTTGTGAAATTCCTCTTTCTTCAATTCTTCTTGAATCCTAGGAATTTTGACTCCCTCCTGATCATAGTGGAAAGCAACGTTTTAGCAACGACAACGGCAACGCGTTTGCAACGGGTTAGCAACGAGGGCAACGTTTGGAGCTAGGCGTTGCGATAAAGTTATTTATTTTTCAAAATTTGCATATATATTTTTTATGTTATTTTGGATATTTTGACATATATATGACTAAATATACCATAAATTGTAGTATAAGACATATATAGAATAGATTATTGACTCTAGACTAGTCACTATATGATTCACCACTCACAACTATCTCAATAGTCAAATCAATCATTAGAGAAGAGTACCCTTGGCTTTAAAAGCCAAGGATGAAGCTTTTGTCAAACATTATAGGAAGAACATGGGAAATCCAAAACATCAATCTATCTCAAGATGATAAGGCCCAAAAAGAAAACCATACATTGAATCTCTACTCTTCTCAAAGCTTTTTATGTCTTTTCCACATTTTTTGTATTGCATACATTAGAGATTATGGATAAGATATTAGATAAGACTTTATATAATTTGTTATTTTTGCTAAGAAAACTATATTTCTTGGTATTTTTTGGATTTTAAAAAATGATTGCAAAGCAACGCGTTGCGAACGTGGCAACGTTGCGAAGTTGCGATGGCGAAGTTGCGGACCGTTCGCAACGCGTTGCGATGCAACTATGCTCCTGATATGGCTGAACATGTAAATCCAAATTCCTTCTAAAAAATCCATAGTCATTTTCACTAATGAACTCTGGAATTTCTGCTTCTTTATCATAAACCTTATTTTCAGCAATCTAAGCATTCCGTGAAAGAATAACTTCACCTATCTCTAGAACATAAAACATGTATCCTTTACTCTCAACAGGATATCCAATAAAAACAGCTTTCTTTGCCTTTACATCTAGTTTGCCTGAATCCTTTTTCTCAACATGTACATAAGAAAGTGATCCAAATACTCTAAAGTAACTCACATTAGGTTTTCTACCATAATAAGCTTCATAAGGTGTGATTACCTTTAAAGCTTTTATAGATGACCTGTTCAAAATGTGATTAGCTGTATGTACTGCATCAAACCAGAATTTTGGTGAAAGCTTCTTTGACGCCATCATGCTCCGCATCATTTCAACAAGTACTCTATTCTTTCTTTCTGCAACACCATTTTGCCGAGGAGTATAAGCAATAGTAAGGTGTCGAGTAATACCTTTTTCATCAAAAAATGTCCGAAACTCAGTTGACAAGTATTCTCCACCTCTATCACTTCTGAGATTCTGGATAGTTTCCTGATTTTCATTTTCAACCATAGCTACAAATTTCTTGAACATAGGAAAGACTTATGACTTCAACTTAAGACCATAGATCCATGAGTATCTTGTAAAATCATCAACGAATAGAACAAAATACCTAAAACCTTGAATAGAGTCTGCTCTCATAGGTCCATTCACATCTGAATGAATAATCTGCAATTTCCTAGTAGCTGTAATATGATCATGTTTCTTGAAAGGTAGTTTATGCATCTTACCTTCAAGACAACCTTCACATGTATTTGAATCATCTCGTAGCTTGAATGAGGGTAAGCTCTCAACCATACCTCTATCTTTGATATTCTTGAGAGCTCCAAAACTAATATGTCCAAATCTCTCATGCCATAGGTTCATATCTTCCACCGGTGACGAAGATTTGATCGCATATGCTTGACTGATTTTTGACAAAACAAAAATCCCTCCTCTATGCTCATCGTGTAAAATACACTTATCTTCTTCGGTGACAAGATCTTACAAAGATCTCTCTCAAATACAACTTTATAACCATCACCTAATAATGCAGATATAGATAGCAGATTCTTCTTCATTTCAGGTACATATAAAACATCAAAAATCTTAAAATTACCACCTCTTGACTTTAGGGTTACTGTACCTATTCCCATAACATCCAAATCATTGCCATCTGCAATAGTAACTCTTCTACCTGTAGAATAGGAAAGAGAAGAAAACACATCTCTGCAACCTGTCATATGCTTTATAGCACCTAAGTCAAATATCCAAGGATTTGTTGAAAGAACTTGTAAAGCTTCCTCATCAAAAGCTACTTCCTCAATGGTGATATAGGCATAAGAATCACCTTGAGATTTCCCTTTTTTATCATCTTCTGCAACATTACCTGATGCCTTTTTCTTTTCTGTGCAATCCTTTTCTGACAAGCTGATATAAAATGTCTAGGTTTCTTGCAGTAATAACATAACGTTTCCTTCTTAGAAGACTTCTCTTTAGATATAGTAGAAACAGAATCTGAAGTAGAAGGTGAAAGGGACTTACTTTCCTTCTTGGATTGCTTTTCCTTCTTCTCCTTCTTCTTCTTTTTACCCTTTGATGAAGATAAAAGTGCTTCTTCATTCTCTTCCATTCCCTTCAACTGACCTTCATCTCGAAGTAGCCTCTCTATCTCTTGAGGTAAGGGTAAGAGTGGTTATGAAAGACCGATATGAGATAGGAAGTGAATTAATTAGTATATTTACCATTTCTGATATCTCAACTCTTACATTTAGAAGTTGATCTCTCAAATCAACGAGTCTTGTAATGTGGGTTTGAATTGACTCACCCGCCTTCATCCTTGTATTTGCTAGTTGTCTCCTCAAGTGAGCTTTCCTAGCAGGATTTCTACTCTGAAAAAGATTCTCAAGCTTCAACCAAGCTTGTCTAGAACTTCTGCAAGATCTGATCTGTGGTAGAATATGCTTTTTGACACTCATTGCCATGAATGAGAGTGCTAAAGCATCTCTAGCATCCCATCTTGCTTGATCTTCAGAAGGAGGAACTCTAAGTAAAGATCTACTTGTGACTCTGGATGTAGAAGTGGTTACCTCTTCTTCAATTGGTTCTGTAATTGCAACACCAGTACCTCTTGAAGTTGTTGTATCCTCTTCTTCGCCTTCTCGTCTTGGTCTTATTAAGGATCCATTGACGATACTCCATAAATCTTTTGTCACTAACAAATTCATCATCATGAAAATCCACATGGGATAATTAGAAGATCCATCCAACTTGTCATCAATCTCAATTCTATACTCACTCATCTTAACTAAGTGTCTATGTCAATTATGCTTAGATACCAAGTGTTGGAATTTGGGGCCCCAGGATCGTTCCAATACTAAAAACCTTTGAGCATGTACACTAAATTAATCAAGATGATATGTGAGAGATAGAAAGAAAGAGATCTTGAGACAAGGATAGGGAACCTAAGCAAGATGCTTACTCACTAAAAAAATAGATGTCCAAATTACAACATGGGAGTACTACTCAACCATATGATGTGGTGCACTCACTAATGGAAGAATAACCAAGAAGATGATGATACAAAATTCAGATTATGCTGTTATAATCTGAGTGTGTGTGAAGCGAATGAGCAATGAAGTGAAACTAACCTCACAAGAAAGTGCAACAAATCTGAAAATCAGCAAACCCTAATTCTGAAATTAGAGTTCAAAAACCCTAAAAACAGAATATAAGGCTAACTGACAAAAGATAGCTGCCACCACCTTGTAAAAGACTCCTTGCTCCAAGAGAGTAGACTCTCCTTCACCAAATCTTCACCTCCAAAGCCTCAGAACTCCAAAACTCTAGCTTGTGAATGAATAAGCATGTGTCCGAGTGCCTCTTTATATAGTTTTTACTCCCATCAATAAAGCCAACAATCTCCAAACTTGAAAAGCTGCATCGTAAATTAAAAAAGCCTCTATCGCTGATTTTTTTTTAATTGAATTGCTAAACTTAGCTTTTCGTAGCTTAAAAAACTTCCTTCGCTAAAATTAGCTGATTTTAAGTTTGATCGCTATTTTAAAGTTGTTTTTTGACCAACTGACTTTACAAACTAGCTTTTTAGTGTTTGGTCCTTCATAAAATGTCCATCCTCCATTCTGAGCTAAATTAGGGTTTGAGTTTTCTCCCTGTTCTGACCTCTGATGGAAAAATGAAGCATACCACTAGATAGCTCTCCCCAAGCTCCATCTATCTAGCCTAAAAAAGTTTTACCCAAACTGTACAAAAAATGCTAAGTCAAAAATGTAAAATTGCTGGAATGTGGACCATATGTACATT